>JARHVA010001153.1:365000-940000 GCA_037957365.1 Torreya grandis | reverse complement strand
GTTCAAACTTTAAATTATTTTCATGATCGACATTATTTTTTTGTTGGTTTTATTTTAGAATGAAATGTCTACTTTCAAAATCTATATCTTTGATTTTCTTGTTGTAACTACAACATAGATGATTTTGATAGGATTGTAGATGGTTAAGATAATTAAGATGTTTCTCATCCAAGATATCGAGTTCATGCATCTAGGAAATGTGATAGGATTCTTCATCCATAATGTTTTATAGAGATGTTCTTAAGGAGGGAAGCTTGATTTCAATGGGTAAGATGAATTTAATCTTATAAACAAGTAAATATGGGGTTTTCCCAATGGGTATGTGGATGCAAGTATGGTAAGCCCAAAAAATAGGGTAAAGTTATAAGTTCCAATCATGACCAACTTCATTGACAACATGTTTAAGGATTTTAAGGATATTTTTGTTCAATTCCTCTGCTTGAATTTTTCCTTAGGGATAGCATGGTGTGGACGATTTATGTTTGAAATGGTATTTTTGGTAAAGGGATTTGACATCTTTATTTTTGAAATATTTTCCATTATTAGATATAATGGAATAAAAAATACCATACAATAAAATTATATGGTTTAGGTTAAACTTGGAAATCTATTCTCAATTACATTGTTTAAAGGCATGTCCTCCACCCACTTGGTGAAGTATTAAATTATAGTAATGATGTGTTTGTGACCATTAGAAAAATTAGGATTGATTTTTCTAATAAGGTCTAACCCCCATGTGGAGAATGGTCATGACATGGTAATGGGCTGAAAAATTTGTGATGTATTATGGATTAGGTCACCACATTTTTGGTATGAAATGGAGTTTTTAACATATAAACATGAATTAGTTTCCATCTTGGGCTAGTAATACCCAATTCATAGAAGATTTTTGGCAAGAACTATGCCACTAGTATTAGCACCATAAATACCATTATGAACTTATTTAATGACTAAGGTGAAGTCTTAGGAGTTTAAACACTATAATAAATTACCATAATAATCCTTAAAATATAAGGTGTTTATAAGGATTATAAAATGAGAACTAGATAAAGGATTTTTGGTTATTGTGGGATAAATTATGAGGGATCACATTATCTTTAAGATAAGTATATAAGTCTTGGTACCAATGGGAAGTAAGACCAACAACCTTGCAGACCTTTTCAAATTCATGAACATCATATGTTCGACACAGTGAGTGATCAACAAAGAACTCACTATGACTATCGTTTAGATGCATTTTAAAGAGTGAACCAATTATAGCCATAACATCTACTTATATGTTGCTAACCTGAGGAACTTGTTCAAATTCGATGGATTGAAAACATTATTTGAGACTATATAACATTTATTTATAAATAATTAAATTATCATATTTATCTTGATAGTCATCATTTACTTGATTGATAATAAGCTTAAAATCCCAAAAAACTAGGAGACAATGTATTCCCCATTGAATGGAGAGCTTGAGACTAGAAACAAGGACTTTGTATTTTACAATGGAATCCTATCTGAAATAATTTTTGAATGAGATCACCTTGTGGAGTGATAAGCAAGATACCATCCCTTGATCCATTATTTTTGAAATATCCATCAAATTAAAACTGCCACTCTAATGATTCATTAAAATATATGATAGCCTCATCTAGAAAATCCATGACTAGAGGTTTGGTATTTGTTAATGGAGCTTCTGCCAAGGTGTCTGATAGTATTTGTTCTTGAATAAATTTTTGGTTTACATATATTATATAAAACTCACTTAGAAGCATAATCCACTTAGCCATTCTCCCTGTTATAACTGATTTGGAAAGTGGATACTTAAGTGTATAAATTTTGGCAATGATTTTGGTTTGATTATTGAGAATGTAATGGTTAAGTTTTTGGGAATCAAAAATAATTGCAAGACACACCTTCTCAATGGAATAATAGTTTAGTTCATAGATATCAAGATTATACTTAGATAATTACTATTGGTTTTGTTCCCTATTCATCATGTTATGTTAACACTGCCCCCAATGCATAATGTGTTGCTAAAATATACACAAGAAGAGGTTTACCTAGAATTGGTGGCATTAAGACTAGTGCATTAAATAGATATTTTTTAAGATTTTTAAATTCCTATTTACATTCCTCACTCTAGTGAAAATTTGTGTTCTTTTTAATAAGAAATGTGAAATTATGATAGATGTTTTAAAGTTGTGAGATGAATTTTCAAATTGCTTGAATCTTACCTTGAAAACTATGAAGTTATTTAAGATTTTAAGGTAGAGATATTTATTCAATATCATTAACCATTGTACGATCCACTTTTATACCTTATTGTGATATAATAAAGCCCAAAATATTACCTAAAGTAACTTGAAATACACATTTCTTAGGATTGAAATGAACCTTGTATTCCCTCAACCATTCATAAATCTTTCATAGTACCATCGAATGATATGATCTAGTCTTAGATAATATTCAATGATATCATGAAAGATAACTGCCATTGCACATTGATAAGTGGATCTAACATTATTAAGGCCAAAAGCATTACTTGATAGCAAAATATGCCCTAAGGAGTTATAAATGTTATCTTATGTTGGGATTTAGGAACTATTTTGATTTGATTATACCCCTAAAAACCATCTATTAAGGTAAATATCTCATGATGTGATGTGGAATCAATAATCATGTTTATGTTGGATAAAGGAAAATCATCTTTAGGACATGATTTATTGATATCCTATAAATTTGTGTAGACTCTGATCCCTATTGGTTTTTTAATGATTGGTACTATGTTTGATATCCACTCTAAATACCCTACTATTTGTATGAATCCAACCTCTAACTATTTTTATAATTCTTCCTTCACAAGTATGGACACTTTTGATACATTTTTATAAGTTTTTATTTAACTGGTTTTGCATATTTCTATACAACAAGGTGATGCACAACTAGCAAAGGATCCAAACTTAGGATTTTTTCATATGACCATGAGAACAAATAAAAATTCCTTGAGAAATAGATTCAAAGTGGTATGATCTTCTGAATCAAGGGAAGCAACAAGTTTCACAATCTTATGATTTTATTCTATTCTAATGTTGATATCAATGGTGTTTTCAATTAATAGAGTGGATTCTTCCTACAATTATGTTGGAAGGGGAAGAATATTAAGGTCCTTGACAATATATTGCTTATAGGAAATTTCTTTTATGTTTTAAGCTTCATCATTTGATATTTTGTCAAGTAGACTGTGTTATTTATAGGATGGAGTGAATGAGTAGAAGTTGTAAGTTCCCCAAAGTATGTAGATTTATCTAAATAAATTAAAAATCCCTTCTTATGATCTCTTATTGGTATATGATCTCTAATTTTCAAAACTCAATTATGACCTCATCATTCAAAAAATGATCATGCGAATGTAGTTATTGTTGGTACCTTAGGATAAGGTGTGGAAAGGATAATTCAAGTGTCAAAATGAAGGTGTCATGAAATAATTTTTTAAGGGATAGGTCCTCAAAGTAGCTATAAATGAAATTATTTTTGGTGTCTAAAGAGGCATCCTCAGATTTGGAAGAAGAGTCACTATCATAATTTCATAAGCTCACACTATATGGTTTGAATACAATACAATGAAATGCCTCATTTGTGTTGGATATTATAGGTTCGATGAGACCTTATTTGTGAATACCAAGTACCTTGCATTTATAGTACATTATGTTGAACATAATGGATTTAGATATAAAATATTGATTATTTTGGAAATAAGTAGCAAGATCATTAGAGTAGAGTCAAGAGGGGTTTGAATCTTCAATATGTTCTTCAAAATGGAACCCATCATTCACAAAAAAAGTTATACCAAATTTACAAACCACCTATTTTTGCTTCTAATAGTAGGGCTTGCCATGATTATTGGGGGACATATGAATCTTTCCAAAATAATGATCAACATGGATTTCATATCCTCCCATACCTTTAACCATAATAGTGAATTTAGATAGAGGGTATAGATTGGAGGATTTAGAAGTACGTTCCTTATGTATGGTTGACTAGTAGATGTGGAAGGTAACTCATCAAGATGAATATAATTGGAAAGCTTAGGTGACTCCTTAGTAGGTTCATAAGTATATTATATAAATGGTAGATAATTAGAATTATGATAGCTCGCTTCCAATATTTTTCAATATTGGAAGGGTTGAGGATCACTTGGAATGGTAACTTACATAGTATCATGAGAAAACTTCAAACATTGATGGAGGGTGGATGGAATGGTGTTCATGGCATGGATCCATGGACAACTGGGAATGAGGTTATATGGGAGATTTAAATCAAGTACGTGGGTCAAGATCTCTTGAATGGTAGGCCCCACCATAAGAGGAAGATAAATAGTATCCATCAATTGATGGTCATTTTTATCATATGCCTTTATCGTAATAGTATTAGGCTCTAGTGCTACCTTAGAATGTCTCAAAGGTTTTATCCAACTCAAATACAAAAATTTAATCCCACACCATTTTATATAAATACCCTTTTTTATTTATGTTTAGATATGATGACCTCTATGTATAATGGAAGGTTATGAGATAAACCCATGGGTGAAATATCTAAATGGTTGATAGTCACTTAGTTATTGAGGATAAGTGTCCTACAAGTGCTTGAAAACTGGATGGATTTATATTCTTTGAAACTTTGGATTCTTTCAATGTTTTATGTAAAATGTCCTTATAAGTGGGAGATGTCTTGAGAAGATCCAAAATGGAAATTTGCGTTGGTATTTTCTCATGTTACTTTATGATCTTTTATTTACCTTCATGGATAGGCAAAGGCACACTTAGGATTGTAATCTTTGCATGCCTTATAGTGATGGTTAAATCTTGGGGTTTAATTATAATAATTGAAACTTTTTGATCCATATAGTTAATGTGATTAGCTATAGAATAAAATGGGTAATTAGATTGAATGAAATTGTTCATTTGATTTTGATCTTGGTTTTTCTTATTATGCCCTTGCTCATGCTTTAGAAAGGGATCTTGATATATTCCTATTTTTTTATTGTTGGACATTGATGCATGCTTATCTATTGTTATTTCACCATTTTTAATAAGGTCTTGGATGTAATTCTTGAGTCTCATACAATGATTTTTGGAATGATCTTTGCTTTTATGGTAATCGCAATATTCATTATCTTTGTACCACTCAAGTTTTGGAACATTCTCATCAAAAAATTTAGTATGTGGAAATTTAACCATGTTTGTAGCAACCACTTTCAAAAGACAACATCTTAAGGTTCTCCTAAGGGATTAAATTTTAATTTTAAATTTTCCTATCAAGGTTGGCCACTTGGTATGGATATGTTTTTGATAGGGTGGGTACTTTGGAATTGTTTATCATCAATTACATCATCTCCTCCCATGTTCTTATTTTTTACATAGAATTTAGGTTTTTTGTTTTGATTTGAAGAAGAATTGTCTTGTTTAAATATTTTGATGACACCCTTGGAAATCAAGTCTCTTTCAATTTGGACACATTTGTCTATAATTTCATCAAAGGATGTAGAAAAATAGAGATGTAATTAATAATTTAATTCTAAATTAATAATATTTTTAAATATAACCATAAGTTGTATTTCAGGAGGTGACCATGGGAAATGGATTGCCAAGGCACACCATATTTATATAGTAACAAATAATTAGCTACAAAAGTATTTTTTCTTACTGAGTGTGCCATGGTCAATTACCTCTCTTTTGATTTACCTTTATTTTTTAATAAAAAATGGATTTATAACTACTACTTACGTCGATAAAGGATTGAAACGTCACTATTTCTATGTTTATTCCAACTCTAACATGGTCAAATCATGTTTAAAATTATAATAAAAGTGATAAATAAACTCTTTGGAAAGGTCCTCAAAGGTTGTGATTGATCCTTTAGGTAAGTGTAAAAACCACTCTAGGGATTGACCCACTAGACTACATGGGAAGAGAATTAATAGATAGTCACTGATATAAGTAATGTCAAAACATGCCATATAAAAATATTTAAGGTGATCTTTAAGATCTCCCTTGCCTTTATAGTTTTTAAACTTTAGGGATTCAAAATGTGAAGGAAAGAGTATTGTTGATACGTCACTTGACTCAAGCCAATAATTAAGTGAAGGGTTTTTTAAGTCTTGGCTCTCCTAAAAGGAGGGAAATATCACAAGGAAAACACCTCCCCAAGGTCTAAATGTACCAGGTCTTGGTATGTTTATCTTCACTAAGTTGGTTGATGTAGACTATTCCATGTAAGGGGCCTATTTTAACAAGTTGAAGTATAGTTATATTTATCTAAGGCATTCATTAAGAGAATACATACTTATTGAGATACTGCACACTCATTTAAATACTACACACTCATTGAGACACTATGCACTTTATTGAATACTCACAAGTTTAGCCTTTGATAGAAATCAAACTCCTTAAGATTTTCTTAGAATAAAGACAGTTGATTCTTTACTAGTTTAGCATACTTATAAAAGAAACAATGATATAATAGTGATAAACAAAATTTGAAAGAAACAACCAAGATAAACAATTAAATTCATATTGTTTGTGTTCCTAGATTAACTTGATTATAAAGAAAGTGCAAAAGAGTAGGGATAAAGAGTCCACATGGGGTATTTTCCTATAGAGAAAAGTCTGTCAACTGCCAAAAATATGCCTAAGTGTTTGGAGAGGTGGAAAATTCTATCAAAGTTTTCAATTTTGTTTAAGGATGTCTATTGATTTGGAAATGTTTTATGAACCTGATTTTTATAATGCCAAAAGTTTGACCAAGACTATAAACTACCAAAACTGCCAACAAGGTTGAAACTCCATCAAAATTAGAAAACTTGAAAATATGCAAATTTAGTATGAATCCTCCAAAAAATAAGAAATATCCATTTGATAATTGTAAAAACCTATAAAAACCATGAAATTATTTCCTAATTTGAGAATCTTGTTGTACAAATATGCGTGAAATCATCAAAAAATCCCTAAAACCCTCCAAAAATCATTATCATGAATCTAGGTCATGCGTATAATTGATTTTAAGGTTTTGATGCCTTTTAAATATAATAAAACTATCTATTTTGTGATTGGATACTTCAGATTTATAGTTTTCACAAATTTTCCTAAAATCCCACCAAGCCTATGAAACCACCAAAAATCAAGAAAACCAACAAAAATGCTAGCAGGAAAGATTTCACCAAGGATTTTAGAAATGGAAAAATGACCATTAAATAAGAGCTTTGATACCATGTCAGATCACTCCAATATCTTTAAATGTCCCAGATTGCATGAAAAACCTAGGAGTAGGTGATAATAATGCAAAGTACAAGTGAGTTTCATATTAGTCTATTAACTAATTCATTAGCCAAAAATTACAGGAGATGTACATTATATAGTGAAATATTAGGTCACAAAAAAGGTAAAAACTCAACCCAAAATTAGAAAACACATTAAGTGTATTTCCCCTAATGACCTTAACAACCCTAAACAAGCTAAGTAACAATTGTGTAGGTAAAAATAAAAGTGGCTAAAGTCTCACACTAACAATTAACAATTAACCTCCACTTCCCTATTGGTTACTCCATCTATCAATGTTCCATTATTATTTTAAATAAAATAGGTAATTTATTATTGTAAATAAAGTAAGTAAAGGTTGGTAATCCACTTGAATGGATTGGTTGGTTACGCTAAAAATCAATGATATTTTATGCATGCTCATAGAGCATAATCAATCAGTATGTTCATGTCCCCATTGGTTACTCTATCAAATTACCTAATTTATTTATAATAATAACCTATGCTAGTAGATGAACTAACTAGTGGGGACATAGAGATCAATTGCCAATGTGGAAATCCACGTTGAACATATTACCAATTACACTCAACACCTCATTGCACTCATAAAAGATCCTCGATTCTGAGTGTACCCTTCTAGTTCATTCAACATGGACTACCATGTTGGAAAATGACCTCCACATCCCCATTGGAATATGGATTAATCAGTAAGGACATAGAGATCAACTATTAGTTTGGTAGTCCACATTAAATGTACTGGCTAATTATGCTTAAAATGGAGGATTTTTATGAGATGAGCATTGAGCATAACTTGTTTAATGTTCAACATGGACTACCACATTTTAAGTTGACCTCCACATCCCCACTAATTACTCTAGATATGTAACAAATAGGTATTTAACCCATTACCTGTATTTTCTATAATAACAACATTAAAACAAAGAAATCCTTACCTACAAGGGAATGGATGGAACATTGGTAAATGGAGTAACTAGCAAATACGTGGAGGTTAATGGACAACATGGAAGTCCATGTTGAACATACCAGCTAGTTACATTCAATGTGCATTCCAATTCTAGTTGATGTGTTAGTAGGTCTCATAAAAGTAGTCAACTTATGTTACCATTCTGTCATTATTCTATTAGTGTTTATTAAGATTGGAGTGTAATGATATTTGCCAAGAAAATTAAAATTTAATTTTAGTTAAATGTGTTGTGCTCTCTTACTAAGAAAATTAAAATTTGTGAGTATACTCATGCATCATTCCCTTTTTCCATTTTAATGTCTACAGAAGCATTACAAATTACTTACCTTTTTTACAATAACAATAATAACAAAGAAAGCATTATCTTATAAATAAATCACCTTATATAAAGATTTATTTGTTATTATTGTTATTAAAAATAAATTAGGTAGATGGAGCACCAGTAGATGAAGTACCAATAGGGACACAAATGTTAATTTCAATCATGGTAGTCCATGTTAAATGTATCAGTTGGTTACATTGAATTCTCATAAATTATTTCGATTAGATTAATTATTAGATCATTGATTTTGAGTGTAACTAGACAATACATTTAGCATGGGATGTCATGATTATAGTTGACCTTTGCATTCCCTCTGGTTACTCTATGTACTAAGACTTTATCTATTTCATTATCCCTCCATTGATGGGCCCCATAACATTTTTAAACCCTTATCTTCCGTGAAGGGGTGCAAGATTTGAAAATTATGATTTAATATTATCGATAAAATTTAGACATTATTAAAATTAAATGCATCAATGCGAGTGGTTTGGGAACCGTGGATGACAAACGGGGAAGATTTTAATGGAGTAATGGAAGGTAGTTTGGCATGAGTAGATGGGGGTCAATGTCTAGCTTGGCGGTCCATGTTTACTAGTTATGTTTAGAGTCAAGGATATAAGAAGTGGGGACCATCAATAGAGGGATAACAAGCTAACAGAAGTGAAAATAGATAGAGTAATCAATAGGCATGTGGAAGTAAACTATCATGCTAACAGTTGAATTTCATGTGCCTATTGGTTACTCTATCTATTAGCACTTTATCCATTTTTTTAGCCTTTTGACCCTCTATTTATGGGCCCCACTTATTACTTCCTTAATTATTATCTGACATTGAACATACCAGTAGGTTATGCTTAGAATCAAGGATGTAAGAAGTGGGTTCCATCAATGAAAGGCTAATAGGCTAATGGACTGGATAAAATGAGGGTGGATGGAATAACTAATAGGCACATGGAGGTCAATTTTCAACATGATAATTGACTTCCACATGCCTATTGGTTACTCCATCCACCCTCACTCTGTCCATTATATTATCTTGTCAGCCCTCCATTGATGGGCGCCATAATAGTTTGAAACCCTTATATTTTAAATAAATCACCTTAGATAAGGTGGTTATCCTTAAATTTGAGCATAACCAAGATAATATGTTCACCGTGACTATCATACTGATCATTATCCTTGATAAATAATTTCTCTCTATGTTATGTAGTTCATGATATAATCTGTAAACTATTAGGATCAAAAACTTAATCCTAATACATGTGCAAGAATGAATGTAAAAATAAAACAAGCTACAAAATAAACACAACACACAAGAGAGAACACATTACACAAGATATACATGGAAACCCTGATAAACTAGTAAGGGGAAAACCATGGGACAACAACTCCTCTCAGTAACTCCTTTTCAGTGCTACAAACCAAGCACTCAGGTGAACCAAGCTTACAACCAAGCCTTCTAAGCTCTAACCTTAAAGATACAACATGTAACTCCATCATGATGCTAACAACCATAGCATCCAAAATGAGTTTCAAAGCATCAACCTCCATCTTCATGAGATGAGCTAACAAGCCTCCAAACTTCAAATATCCAACTAGGTGAGCCAAGCCAACATAGGCTTCCAAGATCTAACATCTAACCCCAAGGATCTCCATGCTTCCAACAAACTAGGTGAGCCATGATCTCATCTAAATCTTAGAGGATCTAACCACCTCAACATGAATGATGCTTACAACCCAAGTATATAAGTGGGATAAGATTTCATGCCTTAAAATATCCAACATATAACAACATGTAATCCCAAGGCTTACATGGATCCTCAAAGGAAATCCATAATGAACTCCATGGATTATAAAATACAAAGGAGAACCATGTTCTTGTAGCATTTAAAATGTGAGATGAGAGAGAGAGAAACACAAGTGTCCTTCCAAAATGTTAGGAATAAAACACTTCTAAATCTAGATCTACTATTACCATATACCATATCTAAATATATGCAATAAAATGCATCATGAAAACATTCCTTAATTCACCATTAATATGAAAGCATAAATGAGAGAAAGATAATAATAACACATATCTAATTTGGTTCACCCAATGTGTGATACATCCACCAATGAAAATTTTCAAATAAATCAGTAATCTAAAACAAGATTAAAATGAACTCTTACAAAGATAGGAAAATCAACTATAGAAAGTGTTGCACAAAAATCTGCACTTTCACCTGCACCTACACAATTTTGTATCTCACAAGTTGTTAAACCACACCCTATAATGAACACCTGCACTTTGCAAAACACCTACACTTTGACTATGATCCTCAAAGCCACACCCTATAAATAAACCATCAACCTCTAAAGGCCACACCACACCTAATATATATAAGAAAATGAAGAAAATCCATAAAAAGAGGAACAAATATGCAATGCTTATCTAAGATAAGCATTATCCAACATGTGACAACCCTTTTCTACCTCATCAAGCATATCTAAAATCTCTCCCAAGGATAAATTTGACATATTCATCTTCTCCACCTTCTAAGGGCACATTTTCCCATGAACATGTGATCACAACCATCTCCACTCAACAAGGAAGGAGTTCCCTTTTCTAAAAAATAACTAGTTTCCTCAAAATAAGGAAGTCAACATGGGAAAAGGCATCTAACAACTAACTCTATGAAATATGGAATACATAGAAATTAGGAATACAAGGAATATTCCACTCACATGTGGAGAACATGAAAATTATACCATCCACATCCTTGGAGCTCTTTAAGCCCCCTAAAATTATTCCTTTGGTCATGTGATAGCCCCAAAGGGCTCCACTCTCAACAATCTCCCACTTGGAGACTGTTTCTTCTAAACAGAATACATCACTACTCCATGACTCCTAAGGCCAACCAAATATGAACATAGTCTCAACTTGTTTAATGTGACCACCTTGGTCATCATATACACAAGATTTTGGCTAGTATAAATCTTCTCCAACTTCACCAAGTTATCCTCCAAAGCTATCCTAATGAAGTGATAATGTAATTGAATGTGTTTCATCCTTGAGTGGAAAGCAAAATTATTTGCCAAATGGATAGCACTTTGACTATCACTGTGTAGTCTCCCAACTTCCTGCTCATGCCTAAACTCTTGAAACAACTCTTGTAACCAAATCATCTCCTTTCTAGCCTCTATGGCAGTAACATACTTTTCCTCTATGGTTGATAAAGACACAACCTTCTGTATCCTAGAAATCCAACTAACTATTGTATCTCTAATATTAAATATATATTCTATCATACTTCTCCTACTATAAATATCCCCTGCCATATTTGAGTCCACATAACCATACAAAGTGGAATTTGATCCACCATAACATAGTTTAAAATTAATAGTTCTTCTCAAATATTTAAGAATCTATTTCACTGCCTACCAATGCTCATAACCTGGATCACTCATATACCTGTTCACAACTCCCACTACTTGGGCAATATCTAGCCTAGTACAAATCATGGAATACATCAAACTACCAACTACCGATGAGTAAGGTACCTTGGACATCTTAAATTTTTAGATTTTATCTTGGGACACTACTCCTTTGAAAATATAAAGTGGCCTGCCAAAGGAGTACCAACAAATTTAACATCCAACATGTTAAACCTTTCCAAGACTTTCTTCACATACTCTGATTGGGGTAAGATAAAATTCCTCTCCTTCCTATCATGATAAATCCTCATACCAAGGATTTGATTTGAGCACCCAAATCCTTCATATAAAAGGAGTCACTAAGATATTTCTTGAGCATATGAATATGTTGTATGTTCTTTCCTAAAACTAACATGTCATCAACATACAATCATAATATAATAAAATAACCATCATAAAAATGTTTGATATACACACAATGGTTAGAATGACACCTTTGATATTCTTGTTCTTGTTGGGTGATTTTTTGTCAATCAGCATACTGATAAACAAAATAGGTCTGATCAACCACAATAGGAAGATTGGTCAACCAAATGTGTAGGTTTACCACATCAAAAGGGGACTAATCTCTCCTCTCATCAAGGGGAGGTTCCCTATAGATATGCTATCTATCTATATATATATAGAAAATAATACTCAGGGATAGGATAAACCATCCATCTCTCTTTTTTTAGAGATGATGTGTGCAAATCAAAGGAGAAATTTAGATGAAATGACAGAAGACACTCCTCTTCTTTTATAAGTGTTGTTCAATAGACAAAAGGAATATTTCTGGTGATGACAAATAACTTGTAACAGGGTATAATAACACAGCAAGATGAAATGAGGCACAAAGTCTCCACCTCAACTGCCAAAGAGTGGAATACGAAGAATAATGAGGGCACAAAGTCGTCCCAAGCTTCTTTACATAAAAATAGAAAATAAACACACACTGAGGACAATTATGACAGCACAAAGTCTGAAAGTAACTGGCTTCAGGACACCTACTTTGTCACCTCTACTAGCTCTACTTGTTAAATTGCATAAACCAGAATACATTTAGGAAATAGACATAAGAACAATCTCATAGAATGATACAAATTATAACAGCACAAAGTCTGAAAGTAACTTGCTTTTTGATTCTAAAAAAGAAATATGATGAACAATCTGAGCTCAAAGTCTCAATAATGCCTTTCAATTTGGGTAGAGTTTTGTTTTTGATAACAGATAGAGATCTCCTTAAAACAATAAGAGAGATTCCAATATATAGCCCTCCAAGAAAGACTTGGGAGTAGTAACACATCATGTTGCATTAAATTCAGTCAAGAAGACATGCTAGAATCAAGCATATTTTCCCCTTTGCTTTTCTCAATGCAGAGAAACGGGTCATGCCATTGAATGTTTGTATCTTCCAATGTCCACCTGACGGTCTACTTCTAGAAACATATCTTATGCATGAATATTTTTGGTCCTTCTTTATCGTTCCTCCTTGTCTAGCTATTGAATCGGGTCTTTGATTCAATCGAATCTTACTCTTTGGTCAATTTCTATTGATCTTAACAATTGACACGTGGTAGCATCCATTGTAAAATAGGTGAGGACACTTGGTAGCATCCATGAGACTCTGAGAGATGCTTATTTGAAAGAAGCTTTGAAACCTATAAGAAACTCAAGATGCGGATACAGACACTTGTCACATTCTGTGGAGTTATAACAGAGTACGTGGCATATTTTGGGTGTCTTTTGAGAATCCTATGGAGGATGACACATGGTAGCTTTTATCGAGTTTAGCTACTCATCCGAGACCCACCACAGTTTTTATTTAACAAAGAGACCAAAGGAAGAAACTGCGGACGTTAACACGTGGCAGCTTCCACCGAGCTTTAGCTGCTTTTAGAAAGTCTTCGAGACTTATATTAGTTTCTTGTGAAAGATGACACATGGAAATCTCCACTGAGTTTTGAAGATGACACATGGCACATTTTTCTACTTTTAAATTGTGTCTCGATAGATGACACGTGGTAGTTTTTGCTACATTTTGATAAGGGACACGTGGCGGTTTGGTGGGTTTTCTATTTCAAGGGACTTTTCCTTCAGACAAAAAGCCCAAAGGAATTCTTTCAAATAATTTGTTTGAAGGAATTTTTCCTTTACAACTTTTCCATGGGAACTTTTTGGAAGGAATTTCCTTGCTCTTTCAGCCTTTAAATCAGTTCGTTTGCTCCCCACTTGCCCTTTGCAAGGGCTATTTGAGCTCTAAAGTGACCTTTCAAATTTTTTCAATGGTCTACTTTACTTTCCAAATGCCCTCTAAAAGGGATATTTGTCCTTTGGCTTTGCCTTAGTCAAATTTTTGCTGATCTCAACAGGTAACACATGGCAGCATCCATTGTGAAATAGGTGAGGACACATGGTAACATTCGCTTAACTTGTAGAGGCTTTAGATGCCTTTTGAGTGTCCCATAGAAGATGACACATGGTGGCTTCTACTGAGTTTAGAAACACTGTAGATACACTTAGGACTTATTTTAGATTCATGCAGATGTTGACACTTGGCATGTTATACTTATCTTACAAAGGACACATGGCAACTTTTGTAGCTCTTAAAAACAATGTAAAATGTGGCTCGATAGATGACACTTGGCAGCATCCATTGGGCTCTATCAGGCTTTTGTTTTGGGCTTTCCTTGCCTTAGTCACTTTTTTCCACAGAAATTCTCTCTGTAAGGGCACTTGTCTCTTCAAATTTTGGGCCACTCCTTTGAACCTGCCACTTGAACCGACTGATTGAACCAACTTTGGTTCAACAGTTCAATGGTTCATTCCTTTGCTTTTATTTGTTCAATTGACCATTGAACCAAGTTCTTTTAGACAAACCGTGTTGAACCTGCCACTATTGAACCTGTTGAACCTTTGAACCTATTGAACCTTTGAACTAAAAATGGTTCAAGGTTCAACGGTTCAATGGTTTAAATAGAGATAATTTTGTCTTGCAGGACCAAAATAGCTTAAATGTTGTCCCAAAAATGAGTGACATTTTTTGGGTACAACAGTTCCAACATAAAACAATCAAATTTATTATACCATTGCTTTGGAGCTTATTTTAGGTCGTACAAGCTCATCTTTAGTCTGCACACAAGTATTCCTTCCTTTTGACCTCATAACCCTATGGCTGATTCATATACAACTCTTCATCCAAATCACCATGAAGAAAAGTAGTTTTCACATCTAACTGTTCTAAGTGCAAATCCTCAACTGAAACTAAACCAAAAATAGTCCTAATAGAAGTGATTTTTACAATAGGAGAGAAAATCTCATCAAAATCAATACCTAATTTTTGTGTAAAACCCTTGACCACCATCTTGGCCTTATACCATTTTCTCCCTTCATCCTCTTCTTTGATTCTGAAGATCCACTTGGTCGACAATGCACTCTTGCCCTTAGGTATCCTAACCAAATCCCATGTTTGGTTCTCCATGAGATATTTATGCTCTTCATCCATGGCTTATTCCCATCTCAACTTAGCATTTGCCTATGTTTCTTCCTCATAACACTCTGGCTCTCCATTGTCAGTGAATAATAAATAATTCAAAGGAGAAAAACATTCAAGTGCTTTTCTTACCCTAGAAGACCTTCTTACCATAGGAGTTTTGGGTCCTTGTATAGAAGGTTCCTAAACTAAATCCTTGGATACTTTACCATCCACAATGTCATCTAATACTATGTACTCTTTCTATTCCTACAATTGATCCTTATGCATGACTTTTTCATTAAAGACTACATCTATAAACTGGAATATTTTCCTATCTTTAATGCTCCATAAATGAAAACCAAAGTCATCCTCACCAAATGTACATTTCTCTGATTTAGCCTCTAGCTTGGTCCTATCCTCTTTCTTGATGAGATAAAATGCTTCATATATAAAGACTCTAAGAAAAGAATAATCAACATTCTTACCAGACAAAGCTTGTTCTAGAATGCCTCCATCCAAAGGCATAGAAGGTCCTTTGTTAATCAGATATACTATCATGCTAACTGCTTCTACCCAAAATTGTAAAGGAAACTTTACATGTAACCTCATGCTCCTAACATATTCCATTATTGTTTTGTTCATCCTTTCAGATACCCCATTTTGTTTTGGAGTTCTTATAACTATCTTTTGCTTATGGATTCCATTTTTAGAACAATAATCAAAGAAAGCATTACTACAATACTCACCTCCATTATCTGATCTGAGACATTTCAACTTGAGACTTGTTTCATTCTCAACCAAGGCTTTCCACTTCTTAAAAGTGTCAAATACATCAGATTTCTTTTTAATGCAATAAACCCAAACTTTTATAGTTTCATCATCTATAAAAGTAACATAATAATTAGATCCACCAATAGAAGATACCTAAACTGGTCCCCATACATCTAAGTGTACCAGATCTAACTTGTGATCTTTCTTTATGGGTCCAACCTTTAAGAACTTAACCTGCTTATATTTCTCATACACATAATTTTCACAGAAGTCTAGATCTATGTATTTTAATCTAAGCAACTTATCTTTTAAGATATGCATGCCCTTATGGCTCATATAACCGAGTCTATAGTACCACATAGTTGTATCTCCATCAGCAACAACTAAATATATATAATAAACACTACTATTCAAATATATGAAGTACCAACTTTCTTACCTCTCAATATCACAAGATCAGCTTTGGTAACTTTCCAATAATCTACAGTAGAATTTACTACACATCCCTCACTACCTAATTGCCCCGTTGAAACCAAATTCTGTCTCAACATAGGCACGTGTCTAACATCCTTAAGGATCCATGTGTTCCAATTTTTCATCTTAACCTGAACACAACCTTTCCCTACTATCTCAAATGGTTAATCATCACCAAGATATACACGTCCTAGATTCTCTTGAACATAATCAGTAAAATAATGCCTATGTGGGGTGGCATGAAAAGAAGCCCTTGAATCTAATACCCAAGACTCAGAAAAACTTTCTATAAAAATAATTAAGGCATCTTGACATGATTTTCCTAATGTCACATTTACCTTATTCATTTCCTCCTTGACATTCTTATCCCGAAGTGACCAATAATATTTCTTTGAGTGTCCACTCTTCCCACAATGCTAGCATATCATCTTGGATCTAGATCTAGACTTAGATCTACCTTTTGACTTTCCTCAAGTGCCTTTGCTCTTGTCTTTTTTCCTTTCTTTAGTATTAATAGATAAATCATTACCTAAAAATGATTCACCAGTGCTTTTCTTTTGCATCTCCTCACTAAAGATCACACCTACAACATCCTTAAAATTCAATCTTCCCTTGGTAGAGACTGCGTTACTTACATCTATAACCAAACTATCCCAACTATCAAGCAAAGAACATAAGATTAGAAAAGCTCTAACTTCATCATCAAACTTAATTCCAACTGAAGTGAGCATACTTACAACTATATTAAAATCATTAATATGATTAGCAATTGAACCATTCTTAGACATTTTCATGTTAAACAAGCTTTTCATAAAAAAATTCATTAAAAGCTGAAGGTTTCTCATATAACATTCCAAGTTTATCCATGAGATCCTTTGCAGTTATCTGATATACAATGTTAAAAGTAAAAAAAAATCAAGGCATAATCGTATGGCTCCTAATGCATTTATATCAAGTAATGACCAATCTACATCACTCCTACTTACAGGTTGTCCTCCTTTTCCCTCTAAGGAGAGTTAAAGTTCCTTCTGATATAGGTAATCTTCCATCTGTATTTTTCACAAACCAAAATACTTACCATCAAACTTCTAAACTTTGAATCTAATCTCTTCTCCTATAGCTCCCACTCAAGCTAATAGCCTTCCTTTGATTTACCACTTCAATAAAACACACAACTAATGGCTATGATATCAGTTGTTAGGAATAAAACACTTATAAATCTACATCTACTATTACCATAAAATAGATCTAAAGCTATGCAATAAAATGCATCAAATAAACATTCTTTAATTCACCATTAATATGAAATCATAAATGAGAGCAAGATAATAATAACATAGATAACACAGATCTAACATGGTTCACCCAATGTGGACTACATCCACCAATAAAAGTTCTCAAATAAATCATTAATCTAAAAAAAGATTACAATGAACTCTCACAAAGATAGAAAAATCTCTTGTGAAAAGTGTTGCACAAAAAATTGCACTTTCACCTACACCTGCATAATGTTGTATGTCACAAGTTGCTAAATCACACCCTATAATGAACACCTACACTTTGGAAAACACCTACACTTTGACTCTGATCCTCAAAGCCACACCCTAAAAATAAACCATCAACCTCTAAAGGCCATACCACACCCAGTATATGTAAGAAAATGAATAAAATCCATAAAAAGAGGAGCAAATATGCAATTCTTGTCCAAGATAAGCATTTTCCAACATGTGATAACCCTTTTCCACCTCATCAAGCCTATCTAAAAGATCTCCCAAGGAGAAATTTTCCATATTCATCTTCTCCACCTTCTAAGGGCACATTTTTCCATGAACATGTGATCACAACCAACTCCACTCAACAAGGAAGGAGTTCTCTTTTCCAAAAAACAACTAGCTTCCTCAAAACAAGTCAACATGGGAAAAGGCATCTAACAACTAACTCCATGAAATATGAAATACATAGAAATTAGGAATACAAGGAATATTCTACTCACATGTGAAGAACATGAAAATTATGTCTCCCACATCCTTGGAGCTCTTTAAATCCCCAAAATTTATTCCTATGGTCATGTGATAGCCCCAAAGGGCTCCACACTCAACATAAAAAATTCACCACACTTGATTTGGGTGTCATGTGATGCATAGTGGTGGTTGTCTTCATGTGAAAAAGTCATAAAATCATCTTTACTTTAGACAAAAACATATGCCACCTCCATGTGGCTCCAAAACCTGTGCCTCCCTTCCATAAATGATTCCAAATACTCAATAGTGTTCTTCTTGTCTTCATTGCTAAGTGTCAACAAAGTAGATTCCTACTTTAGACAAGATCATGGGACATCTCCATGTGGCTCCAAATTTGGTGCCCCACTCACACATATGAGGCTAATTAAAAACATTGATCTTATTTTCTTCTTCCTCTATGTGGCCATATAAGTCTAAAAGGTGTTGCAATCACCTTTGGACTATCTCCACACATGGAAATTTTGGACACATCAACAAATGCATCCCACACCTTGACCTCTTATCTTATGTACCATGTGAAAACCCATATATGACTACTAAGGACAAAACATGTCCCATAGTGAAGTATTATGTCCCACTCCATGTCACACCAATCTGATCCCATCTTGGAAACCCTCATGGGCCATCATACCACATCACCTTCTTACCACATCAACTACATGCCACATCACAAAAATGTCATCTCAACATGTCACATCACCATAAATAGTGACTATGAATAGTGCCCATGAATAGTGACATGTGAATAATGGCTTCACACCTTAGTATAAAATTACTAGCTCCCTTATTCTTATGGTTTGTACTATGAAATGTATAGTTATCTCTAATTTATTATTTTATATTTGTTTTCCTTCTTCAAATTTTATTTAATATTTATTAAAGAGGATGGATAATTATTAAATAGTTATTCAAACTTTTATAATTTATAGTATGCAACATTGTATTTTTTTGCACTAAAATTGATAGACAATCTTAATTTAAATATTATTATTTTTATTTTCACAACTAAATATATTATGTAATGTACTGATTTCATTTTTTGGATTATTTGACATAACCTATAATGCCATCCATTGTTACATCTCAATTTCTTTCCATACAAACTTGTTATATTATCTGTGGATATCTATAGATGACAAATTTAGATTTGATTATATTTCTAATTAAGCTTGAAATTTATGTTATTTTAGGATAATAAAATATTGTTTAGTTAGATAATGATATATGAATGCTTATTATGCATTGATTAAAATATGTGGTTACATTTTAAGCATATTAATGCGTTATTTCAATTGTATTATTGTTTTATGTTTATCATGAGATTTGATTTAATGATTTGCATGTTGTGAGGTGGACGTAGAAGAATTCATCCCTCGAGCATGCTAGAGGGAGAGCATCATTAGAGAGGATGATGTAGATCGAGATGTCATAGCTCAACAGAGAACTAACAAGAACCATACATATCGCATAAATAATTCATGTTAGATGCATAATTTGAATAGTTAGCATAATGTCTTTAATGCTACTTGCAATAGATAGATGTTTGTTTATGGTTTGATAGTATATTTTAATGGTTTTATAGATTTCATCTATTGTGTCTTATGTGTGGCCATGAATGCTTCAAGATTTGCTTGATTAGAATAATTTGAATTATTAGTCTATAAATTAATCATTAAATTGCCATGGTAATTTGAAATGATAATTAATAAATTCATTAATTATTGTAAATTTGGGTAAAAATAAAATAGAAATTTTGATAATAAAAATAATAAAGAGGAAAGATTTATATTTTGCAAAAAGTTTCAATTAAATCATATGACTTGAAAATAAAGATAAATCAATAAATAAATGAAAAATAGATAAATAAAAGAATCCTTAAATAAAGAAAACCATATTACAAACATAAAAATAGAAAAAGATAAAACCAAAAGAAAAAAACCAAAAAACTAAAATCTGAAAGGAAGCTATGCCTATTCCTACTTAAGGGAAAAAGTTTGATGGGGAATAGATTATCTTATGCATTGGAGAAAGAGGGTAAAAGGGTATAGCTCTGGAAGGATGATCAGATAAGAAACCTGGGGCATGAATTGAGAAAATAAGATAGAGAATTACCAACTAATTCATTATTACTTTAGTTGTTATCTTTATTCTTTAAAAAAAAAGGAAATTATAGTAATGTGTGTGTGTGTGTGTGTGTGTGTGTGTGTGTGTGTGTGTGTGTGTGCGTGTTTTTAAGGGTTTTTTTATGTGTTTTAAAACTATGAAAATGAATTTAGAACCACCGTAGTAATTCACTTGAATGGACAAGTCTTTTTTCATTATAGTTAGCCTGTTTGGAAATTAAAACAACCAGATATTATACTTATATAGGTAGTTGTTATTGATAAGGTGTCGATGTCCTTCACTAGTTTGCTCTAGCATACCAAATTGCTGATTTTAAAGTCTTTATATATTTTTAGACTTTGTGAAAATTTAGATCTGAACCTTTAGAGCATTAAAAACACTCATTATGATAAGGCATCAACTTATTTATGCAACCTCAAATGCCAATCCCTCTCTATGGTTTCCTCTTCTGCTCCACACCGTTGATCTTTGCCTTCATCATTGCCTTCACGCAATCCTTGTTATCACCATGTTCAGGGTTCAAACCTCCTAAAGCAGCCTCTTCATCTAATAGCATTAACATTATTTCCATATTAAGTTTTTTTCTTTTATTTAACTCAACCCAAAAGCAACACCACCACCATTCTTTTTATCTCAGTTGTTTCAAATCAAGTGGAAACACAATCCATTTCAAGTCAATAATTTCAATAGACTCAAAAATCCCCTTTACATTTTCAATAGGCTATAAATATGTGTTATCTCCATGTCTAGATAGGACACATACATAATGTACTATGGTCATGTTTCTTTCTAGGAGTGAAAGCCACTTCATATATGTTTCCTATGTTTAACAATTTTATCATGAAATTGACTTTATTCCATTCCATCACAAGTTTCATTATACATTGGCTGGTGCATATTTGATTTTACATTATTGTGAATTGACAGGAAGGGTAGAGGGAGACCCATATTTAATTGATTTTAGGAGTAATTGATTTTATGAGTAATTGATTTTAACTGATCAACTAACAAGATTCAAAAATGTATATATGGTTGAGCATGGATTTGATACCAAATATGGCATCACACTAATTATGGTCTTCATATTTTATCAATATCACAAAAAAATGGTTAATTATTTGAGGCATCACTAATTTTGGTTAGGAGGCTAATATTAAGTAAATATTTAAAGATCCAATGTTTATTTCAACTTCCATCCTATTGTCAGGAGTTGATTCATTACATTAATTGTTGATAATACCTTATATTGAATTAATACACTGCTTTAATAATTGATTGATATTGTGTTGATGGTGCCTATTATTGGGATCAATTTATATTTTATTGGGTCTCTAGCTTTATAAAAAGTGTCACTCTAAGTTAGTCGACCAACCAAGAATCTCTCAAAACACCTAATTCTATTATAATTAATAACATTAATGGATCTTTATTTGAGTCACTAGAGACTTAACTGTGTCTATATGAATTACAACTATTAATTTAATAGAAGCATGTCTTTATATATGGATTGAGTATTTGTAAGTAAAGTTTTAATGAGGATTTTTTATAATTTATATAAAATCAGAACTCAATTGGGATTTGTTAATTTAATTATGGTGGACATAATCCCTAATCTTATTTTAGTATACACATATTTATATTTCATAAACCCGATAAGATTTTCTCTTATAGTTAAAACAAGGCTAGAATGCTTGAACAAGCATAAGACATATATTTGGTGACTACTATCCAGAGGAACTAGTATACAATATGAGTTAATGGGTAAAACCATAACTATCTCTTTTTGTGAGATAAAACTAGAGGAACTTTTAGACTGCTTAAAATATGGAAACACAACACACGGAATGTGGCATTGAATTAAGTTATGACTAATTACTATAATGGTATTTTTATTTAGTTAATATTCTTAGGATAAATATTAATTGAAAAAATAAAGAATTGAATAAAATAGTTAGAAAATAATTTCTTATAAAACCTAAAAAATAAACCAATTAATAAACTAGACAACTTGTGTTTTTGAGAAAAATAAAGTTTTGGTCTATTGACTGTAATGAGTGTTTTCCATGTATTTATAACTATTGCATTAGTCGATTTATATGATTAGTAGTTATGACTAAAACACTAAACTGTGGTTTATAAATTACATACATTAGAATACCTACATGTGGTGCATATTAAGATGTGAAACTGCTAGTATATAGGGTTTATACTTGTATTTCATTTGATGTTTTGAATAAGTCATTAAGTTTCTTAGGAATTAGGAACCATAAACTTTGGAACAAGCTCCTAGAAGTGTGATTCCTTAGGGTGTAAAGTTATAACGGGATTTATGAATTGGCTGACTCACAATTAGTAATGTGAATGGCTATTAGTCATATGTATTCAGTATGGGAAACTTGTATGAATTACATACTATGATTGTGTTAAATTTAGTTATAATTAGTGCATAATGGTGTATCGTGATGCATGTTTTTATATTGAGATATCTTGGTATCTTTGCATGCAAGATATACTCAAGTGGTATAATAATTTACTATTTACTTGTTATTATCTACATGGACCAGTTGAGTCTTGAAATTTGTAAGTCTGATTTATGTGTTTTTATGTAGTTAGAAAACTATGATAGTATGAGATATCATAGGGTACTACAATATAAAATAATGTTTTACCCAGATGGTACTTACTATAGTTATTATACCTAACTCATATCTCCATTTGTTTGTATACTATATATATACTAGTTATTGATGTGGATAGTGTGTGTTTTTACAGTTGATATAGTTGTGTATGCATGTATGCAAACTCTTATAAATTAGAAAATTTTGTGTTGGAATGTTATTGTGTTCCATGAGAATGATGTTTTATTTTACTATATATTGCTTATAAAATGCCTATGTTTATATATATTTGAGACTACTTCATATGCTTGATTGTGGAAAACTAGTAGTTAAGTCTCAAAACACTAGACTATGGTAATATGGGTTACCATATGGTGTAGATAACTGGAAACCAATTATATTATTTGAAATGGGCAGTCGAATTATATGTTTACCCTCGTGGTATGTTTGTAATCATTATTTTTAGTATGGGATAGAATATAATGAAATATTCCTGCATATGTTTGATAGACTAAATGTGTGTTATTATTACTCCTATGTATAGCATGTCGTATGATGCATTTTATAGAAGGATATAAATTGATTAATCTTGTAGTTGAAATTTTATTTGACCAATCTTCATTGGTAATGTTGAGTAAGGGGTGAAATAGGCTTCACTAGCTTACTGTCATTACAATGTTAGATAAAGGCAATCCGATCAAGTGGTGTGTATGAAATTGATTAATCTAGATCATTATCATTATTATTTGTAAAGCTTTCTCAAATTATGTTTAGTGATACATTATCATTTCATGAGTGTGACTCACATGTTAGTGAGAAATATTACAATAGAAAATATTTATATGATACATTGCATGTTTAGTTTAAAATCATACAACACACGGGTACTTGCTAGTCTCTTTGGATTCCATCATCGTCACTATCTACTCATCTATGAATAGAGGGCCACATACTAATGACATTATGGTGGGAAATAATTGGTCTGTGGTTGGTGTGTAAATATGCTCAAATGATGCTCTCCCTCCCCATAGTAGTACTACTATTAAGATGACACTTGAGATTGCCACAGATACTGAAGAGTTTAAGGAACTCATGCTCTAGAGAACCATGTATCTATATGTAATTGGATTATATTATATTATATTTATCATTGAGTTGTAATTACTTGTTATTGTAAATCAATAATAGTAGTTGTAGACTTCTAACGGTTGTAGTTGGGTCAATGCATTTACTTTTTGTATTCGCTTTTTGACGTGTACTCTCATGATATTAGAGATTAGTATTATGTGATGTATTATTCCTATTTTTATTTTCACCTTTTGTAATTATTCTAGTCTCTATATATTCTCATGGTGAAATTTATATTTGGTATATATGTTTAACAAAAAAAAGTTTTCACATATTTCTATGTCTAATCCAACGAGGTTGTTACATGTGGTATCAAAGTTGTGGCTTGAACTCTAGGACCAAATTATTCTATTATCATTTTCATGTCTTTTGTCCATTGGTGTGAACCCAGTGTCATGGAGTGTTGCACTAAAATTTGGAATTGTGGTGTTTCATTGTAGAACCATGTTACACCATGATTGGAGTTTTGTGACATTCGTAAAAATTTATATGAAACATTCAATGTGTACCCTTAAGAGAACTCATACTCCTTTGAGTTATTTAGGATATTGGTTTATCAAATGTCCCTTTGGTGATGATTGTATGTGAGGCTTGGGTAGATGTGTATAAATAGTTCATGAGTTATGAACAAAAGCTTTCTACCATAAGTTTGATCATTTAAATCAAACATCTCAAGAGTGATTAAACATTTTATTGATTATCAAGTCACCTTGTCATTGTGTTTTGTGTTTTTATTGTTTATTAATCTTGGGATGATTATCATTTAAATTTAGGTTCTTTAGTTTTGTGTCTAAATTCATGAATCCTAGGAGTGGAAAATATCATAAGACCATTTTTCTTTTAGTACCATCTAGGGAGGTGAAATTCTTCTTAGTAGAGTGTTGTCATATTACTTGATAATTCCTTTATGTTAAGAGTTTTTTTATGGAATTTTCACTCTGAATATAAGTGGTGTCGTCCCTCTTAGTTGGTTTAGATATGATTCATTTATATCTCATTCTCCCTTGACATCATTATGATTTGTTGAGAGGATTCACATTTTCATGACATTGATTTAATGTTCTCTTTTATGGGAAGAGTTTTAGGATGTTGTTTGACTATACTCCCTTGGAATTTGGGGGAGAATATTTTATACTCTTAGTGAGATATAATTTTTAAGATTGGATGGATGGACACATATTTATGTTGGAATATATCTCTCTTGGTTATGGGAGTAGATTGAGATATCATACTTACAAGATTGGGTAAGTAGGTAGTATTTGGTAACATGGAGTTGTGGTGTTTTCCTTTACCCGATGAAGGTGTGTAGGAGTTTCTTTACTTCTTACATATAACTCTTTAGATTAATTAATTTATCTAACTTATGATTTTAAGACCACGAGAGGTGGCAAACCTTGATTTATATATTAAATATTATACTGAGAATTGTAAGTTGATTATAATTAGTATAATGTTATACACTCATGATTAGATTGACATTTTCTCTCTTTTTGCTTAAAACATGTTATTTTTAAATTAAAAAAATTACACCTATCACTGAAATCGAGTAGGGTATAGGAGGTACAGAGCATTTTGTCAATCTAAAGGTTGGAATAAACTTTTAACTGTTTATGTACTAGTTGAACAAGTATGGAGATATTGTTTTGTTTATTCCCCTATAAGGCTGAAAGAATAGTGTGATTCTTGGCCAATGTATGTTGTATTAATATAACATTATTTCTTCTTAATCATGAACATAATAGATTAAGTTAAGCTAAGAAATATGATACTAGTATGTTTAACTAATAGTAACTTAATATAATTATGGATTGATTGTATGATCTCTTTTTTATGTATGGTGATACATTTGGAATAATTTAGCATATAGCCTTACTTTCAATGACTGATAGCATGAAAGTGTGATTATTTGAAATTCATTATGCATATTTTAAGATCATTAGGTTATGGAGACCTAAGGGAAATGCGGTGAATTGGGAATGTGAGTTCTAAGTGATAGGAAGGTATCTTACTTAGCCTCACATTAACTTAGATTATTAATACTAGGTTGGATCGATAGATAGACTTGTCAAATATAGGATTTGATAGGCAAAACTTATTAAAATCAATTATGGGGCCATACACATGTATATGATGGACAGAAATTACACATGGATGAGTATTCCATGATTTTTGTATACTTATATTTAACATGCCCATTCATCATCATACTTGTCAGGAGATCTATGGAGTAATGATAGTATTGATATGTTATACTTATTTGAAGCTATGAGGAGTAGCGGTAGAATTAATTTCTACACATTATTCTTGCTAGATTCCATACTTATTTTTATATGGAATGAGAAAAACACTCTTTAGAGAGATGGGTTGGAGGTTGGAAGATTTAGTGAAACTCCTCTTGGTCATTTATTTTGGCTTGCATAATGATCTTGTGTGCTCTTAGAAAATTAGTGAAAATTTTCACTAAGACATGTGGGACCCTTCAAGGTAATAGAAGTGGTCAGACCTAGAATATATAGGCATGTCTTGATGATTTTGGACCCTAGGGTGGTCATGACATAATCAATCAGAGTAAGTAATACTTGCAACCAAGTTTGTTTAATTTATAGATGTTATTGAGTAGGGTCTTATGGAATCAATACTCTAAAAATATTGCACCTTGGAAGAACTATGGAGAGTTATGCAAGTAATTTTCTATTTATTTTATTAGTTTGACATTGTGTATCATGTTATTACTATGTTAAGAAATGTTTTTGATTGAGAACTTATCTCTGAAGAAGCGTCATCGAGGGTGATGACTAGCTTTAGGGGGGAAGATATTACATCCTAATTCTTGCATAGACAAACTTGCTAGATTATCCATGGATATCTATAGCTGACAAATTCAGATTTTGTTGTATTTCTAATTAAGCTTAAAATTTATGCTCTTTCAAGATGAAAAAATATTTTTTAGTTAGATAATGATACATGATTGCTTACTATGTGTTGATTAAAGTATGTGGTTATATTTTAAGCATATTAATGTATTATTTTGGTTATATTATTTCTTTATGTTTATCATGAGATATGATCTAATGACTTAAAAGTTTTGAGGTGGATGTAGGAGAATTCATCCCTCAAGCATGTCAAAGGGAGAGCATCATCAAAGAGAGTGACATAGATTGAGATGTCATTGGTCGATAGAGAACTAACAAGAAACTTACACACACCACATAAATAATGCATGTTAGATACATAATTTGAATTGTTAACATAATGTATTTAATGTTTCTTGCAATAGATAGATGTTTGTTTACTATTTAATAGTATATTTTAATTGTTTTATAGATTTTGTCTAGTGTGCCTTATGTGTGTCCATGAATGCTTCGAGATTTGCTTGATTAGAATAATTTGAATTATTAGTCTATAAATTAATCATTAGACTATCATGGCAATTTGAAATGATAATTAATAAATTCATTAATTATTGTAAATTTGGGTAAAAATAAAATAGAAATTTTGAAAATAAAAGTAATAAAGAGGTAAGATTTAAATTTTGCAAAAAGTTTCAATTAAATCATATGATTTGAAAAACAAAGATAAAGCAATAAATATAAAAATAAATGAAAAGTAAATAAATAAAGAATATTTAAATAAATAAAACCATACGAAAAACATAAAAATAGCAAAAGATAAAACAAAAAGAAAAAAAATTAAAATTAAAATCTGAAAGGAAGCTACGCCTATTCCTACTTAAGGGAAAATGTTTGAGGAGAAATAGATTATCTTATGCATTGGAGAAAGAGGGTAGAAGGGCGTAGCTCTAGAAGGATGATCAGAGAAGAAGCCTAGGGCACAAATTGAGAAAAGAAGATTGATTATTACTAGCTAAGTCATTCATAATTTAGGTATTATCTTTATTCTTTTCTAAAAAAAAGAAATTACAATAATATATATAGATATATAAGCATCGTTTTATGTGTTTTAAAACTGTGAAAATGAGTTGAGAACTGTCGTAGTAATTCACTTAAATGGACAAAAAAAATTCACTATAGTTAGCCTATTTGGAAATTAAAATAGCTAGATATTATACTTATAGAGGTCATTGTTATTGACAAGGCATCATTGTCCTTCACTAGTTTGCTCTAGCATACCAAATCGCTGATTTTAAAGTCTTTATATATTTTCAGACTTTGTGAAAATTTAAATCCAAACCTTTAGATCATTAAAAACACTCATTTATGATAAGGCCTCAACTTATTTTTGCAACCTCATGAGCCAAGTCCTCTTTGTGGTTGCCTTTTCTATTCCACATCATTGATATTCACCTTCATCATTGCTTATATGCAATCCTTATTATCACCATGTCTAGGGTTTGAACCTTCCGAAGTAACCTCTTCATCCAATAGCATTAACCTTTTTTCCATATTATATTCTATTCTTTTATTTTTTTAACTCAACCCAAGAGCAACACCACCACCATTCTTTTTATCTTAGTTGTTTGAACTCAAGTGGAACCACAATTGATTTCAAGTCAAGGATTTCAACGGACTCAAAAATCCCCTCTACACTTTCGATAGACTACAAATATGTGTTATCTCCATGTTTGGATGGGACATATACATAATGTATTATGGTCATATTTCTTTTTGGGAGTGTGAGCCACTTCATGTATGTTTCCTATGTTTAACAATTTGATCATGAAATCGACTTTCTTCCATTCCATCATGAGTTTCATTATACATTGGCTAGTGCATATTTGATTTTACATTATTGTGACTTGATGGGAAGGGTAGAGGGAGACCCACATTTAATTGATTTTAGGAGTAATTTATTTTATGAGTAATTGATTCAAAAATGTGTATTTGGTTGAGCATGGATTTGATACCAAATATGGCATCACACTAATTGTAGTCTTCCTATTTTATCAATATCATAAAAAAAAGGTTAAATGTTTAAGGCATCATTGATTTTGGATAGGAGGTTAATATTAAGCAAATATTTAAAGAGCCAATGTTTATTTCAGCTCCCATCCTGTTGTCAGGAGTTGAATCATTACATTATTTGTTGATAATACCTTATATTGAATTAATTATGTTACTCTAATAATTTATTGATATTGTGTTGATGGTGCCTATTACTGGGACCAATTTATATTTTATCGAGTTGTTAGATTTATAAAAAGCATCACTCTAAGTTAGTCAACCAACCAAGAATCTCTCAGAATGCCTAATTCTGCTATAATTAATAACATTAATGGATCCTTATTTGAGTCGTTGGAGACTTGATTGTGTCTATACGAACTACAACTATTAATTTAATGAAAGCATGCCTTTATATAGGGGCTAAGTGTTTCTAAGTAAATATTTAATGAGGAGTGGGATTTATTAATTTAATTATGGTGGACATAAATCTTAATATGATTTTAGTATACACATATTTATATTTTACAAACCCAGTAAGATTTCCTCTTATAATTAAAATGAGACTAGAATGTTTGGACAAGCATAGGACATATATTTAGTGACTGTTATCCAAAGGAGTGGTAACACAAAATCACCCATTGTCATTTGTGTAATCAACCATAATAATAGGAGTTAATGGGTAAACCTATAACTATATCTTTTTGTGAGATAAAACTAGAGGAACTTTTAGACTCCTTAAAATATGGAAACCCGCAACATAAAATATGTCATTGAATTAAGTTGTGACTAATTACTATAAGGGTAGTTTTCTTTAGTTAATATTCTTGGGATAAATTTTTACTAAAAAATGAAATAATTGAATAAAATAGTTAGATAATGATTGCTTATAAAACCCCAAAAATAAATCAATTAGTAAACTGGACAACTTGTGTTTTCAGGAAAGACCAAGTTTTGGTCTATTGATTATAATGAGTGTTTTTCATGTATTTATAATTATTTCATTAGTTGATTTCTATGCTTAGTAGTTATGAATAGAACACTAAATAATGGTTTATGAATTGCATACATTAAAATACCTACAGTTGGTGCACATTAGGTTGTGTAAGTGATAGTATATAGGAGTTATACCTGAATTTAATTTGATGTTTTGAATAAATCATTAAGTTTCTTAGGAATCAAGAACCATAACCTTTGGAACAAGATCATAGAAGTGATGAGTCATTAGGGTGTAAAGTCATAATGGGATTTATGAATTAGATAACTCACAAATAATAATGTGAATGATTGTTAGTCATGTGTATTTAGTATAGAATATTTGTGTGAATTACATACTATAAGTGTGTTAAATGTATATTTATATTGAGTGCATAATGATGTATCGTGATGCATGTTTTTATGTTGAGATATTTTGGTATGTTTACATGTAAGATATACTCAAGTGATATAATACTTTATTGTTTGCTTGTTATTATCTACGTGGACAAGTTGAATCCTGAAATTCATAAATATGGTTTATGTGTTGTTATGTAGTTAGGATCCTATGATAGTATGGGATATCATAGGGTACTACAATATAAAATTATGTTGTACTTGAATGTTACTTTAGCTATTATACCTAACTCATATCTAGATTTATCTATATACTATATACATACTAGTTATTGTTGTGGATAACATGTGTTTTTATAGTTGGTATACTTGTGTATGTGTGCATGCAAAATATGAGAATTTAAAAAATGTTATGTTGGAATGTTATTGTGTTTCATGGGAATGATGTTTTTATTTATTATATATAATTACTTATATAATGCATGTGTTTTCATATATTTGAGACTACTTCATATGGTTAGTTGTGGAAAAATGATAATTAAATATTAGAACACTGGACTGTGTTAATATGGGTTGTCATAGGGTGTAGATAACTAGAAACAAATTATATTATTTGAAATGTGTAGTTAAATTATATGTTTACCTAGGTGGTATGTTTGTAATCATTATTTCTATTATGGGATAAAATATAATGAAAGATTCATGCATATATTTGATAGACTAAATATGTGTTGTTATTACTCATATGTATAATGTGTCATGTGATGCATTTGCTAGTAAGATGTAAATTTATGAAATTGTATTTGACCAATCTGCATTGCTAATGTGAAGTAAGGAGTGAAACAAACTTCACTATCTTACTGGCATTACAATGTTAGATGAAGGCAGTCTGATCAAGTGGTGTGTATGAAATTGATTGATCTAAATCATTATCATCTATTATTTGTAAATATTTAGGCTAAAGTATGTTTAGTGAGACATCATCATTTCATGAGTGTGGTTTACATGTTAGTGCAATATCTTACAATAAAATCGATTTCTATGATACATTGCATGTTTAATTTAGAATCATACAACACACAGGTACTTATTAGTCTTTTTAGATTCTTGCATCATCACTATCAACTCATTCGTGAAGGGAGGACCATATCCTAATGAGATTAGTGTGGGGGATCATTGGTCTATAGTTGGTATGGAAAAGTTCTTAGATGATGCTCTCCCTCACCACAACAATATTACTATTGAGATGACACTTAAGATTACCACAAATACTAGAGAGTCTGAGGAACTCATGCTCTGGGAAGCCATGTATCTATACATACATTAGATTTTATTGTATTGTATTTATCATTGAGTTGTAATTACTTGTTATTTTAAATCAATAGTAGTAGTTGTAGACTTGTAATAGTTTTAGTTGGATTAATGTAATTACTTTCTATAATCATTTTTTCAGGTATACTCTCATGATATTAGAGATCAGTATTATGTGATGTATTAAGCTTATTGTTATTATCACCTTGTGTAATTACTGTGGTATCTATAGATTCTCATGGTGAAATCTATATTAGTTTTATGTGTTTAATAAAATAAAATAAAAATGTTCACGTATTTCTATGTCTAACCCAGTAGGGTTATTACATATAGTAGCAGAGTTATGGCTCAAACTATAGGACCTAATGAGTCCATTAAAATTTTCATGTCTTTTATTTATTAGTGTGAACCTAGCATCATGAAGTATTGGACTAAAATTTAGACTTGTGGTGTCTCAGTGTGAAACCATGTTACACCATGATTGGATTTTTGTGACATTCATAAAAAATTTGTGTGGAACATTGATTGTGTACCCTTAATAACACTCGTACTTATTTGAGTTGTTTAGGAGATCAATTTAGAAAATTTCCCTTTGGTGATGGTTGTATTCAAGGCTTGGGTAGACGTGTATATATAGTTCATGAGTTTTGAACAAAAGCTTTCTACCATAAGTTTGATCATTTAAATCAAACACATCAAGAGTGACTAAACATTTTCTTGATTATTAAATCACCTTGTCATTGTGTTTTATGTTAAGATTATTTTTTAAGCTTAGGATGCTTCTCATTTAAATTTAGGTGCTTTAGTTTTTTGTCTAAATTCATGAATCCTAGGAGTGGAAAATATCATAAGACCATTTTTATTTTAGTAACATCTAGGGCGATGGAATTCTTCTTAGTAGAGTGTTGTTGTATTGCTTGATAATTCCTTTGTGTTAAGAGTTTGTTTATGGAATTTTCACTCTTAAGATAAGTGGTGTCATCCCTCTTAGTTGGTTTAGAGATGAATAATTTATATCTCATTCTCCCTTGATGTCATTATGAGCTATTGAGAGGAATCACATTTTCATGACATTGATTTAGTGTTCTCTTTTATGGGAATTGTTTTAGGATATTATTTGACTATACTCCCTTGGAATTTAGGGGAGAATGTTTTCTAATCTTGGTGAGAGATAAGTTTTAAGATTGGATGGATAGACACATCTTTATGTTGTCATATATCTCTCTCGATTATGGTAGTGGATTGAGATATCATACTTACAAGATTGGGTAAGTAGGTAGTATTTGGTAACATTGAGTTGCGGTGTTTTCCTTTACCCAATGAAGGTATGTAGGAGTTTATTTACTTCTTTCATGTAACTCTTTAGAGTAATTACTTGATCTAACAAGACCATGAAATGTGGAAAATCTTGATTTATATATTAAATATTATACTGAGAATTGTAAGTTGATTATAATTAGTATAATGTTATACACTCATGATTAGATTGACATTTGCTCTCTTTTTGCTTAAAACATGTTGTTTTGAAAAAAAAGTTATTTTATAATTATCGCTAAAAGTGAGTACGGTATAGGAGGTACATAACATTTTGTCAATCTAGAGGTTGGATAAACTTTTAACTTATTGTGTACTAGTTAAAGAAGTAAGAAGATATTATTTTGTTTATTCCCATATAAGGCTGAAAGAATGGTGTGTATCTTGGCTAATGTATGTTATGCTAATATAAAATCATTTCTTCTTAATCATGAACATAATAGAATAAGTTAAGTTGAGAAATATGATACTAATATGTCCAACTAATAGTAACTTAATATAATTATGGATTGATTTTATGATTTATTTTGTATGTAAAGTGATAGATCAAGAATCATTTAGCATATAGCCTTGCTTTTAATTACCTTAGAGAATAAAATTTTGATTCTTTGAAATTAATTGTTCACATTTTAGGATAATTAGGTCATAAATATCTAAGAGAAGAGTGGTGAATTGGGAACGTTAGTTTTAAGCAATAGGACAGTATCCTACTTAACCTCACATTAACTTGGATTATTAGTACTGAGTTTGATTGATAGATGTACTTATCAAATCTGGAATTTGATAGGCAAAATTTATCAAATTTAGTCATATGGCCATACACATGTATATGATGGATAGATATTCCATATGGATGAGTATTCCATGATTTTTATATACTTATATTTAGCATTCCTATTCATCGTCATACTTATCAAGAGCTCCATGGAGTAATGATAGTATTGATATGTTATACTCATTCAAAGCTACGTGGAGTAGTCGTAGAATCAATTTCTACACATTATTTTTGCTAGATTCCTTACTTATTTTTATCTAGAATGAGAAAAACACTCTTTAGAGAGATGGGTTGAAGGCTAGAAGATTTTTTGAAACTCTCCCTGGTCAATTATTTTGACTTACATAATCATCTTGTGTGCTTTTACAAATTTACTAAAAATTTTCACTAAGACATGTGGGACCCTTCAAGGTAATGGAAGTGGCCAGACATATAATATATAGGCATGTCTTGATGATTTTAGACCCCAAGGTGGTCATGATAGAATTAGTCAGATTAAGTAATACTCATAACCAAGTTTGCTTAATTTATAAATGTTATTGAGTAGGGTCTTGTGGGATCAATACTCTAGAAATAGTGTAGTTGGGAAGAACTATGAAGAATTTTGTAGGTAATTTTCTATTTATTTGCTTAGTTTGACATTGTATATCATGTTATTGTTATGCTAAGAATTTTTTTTTATTGATAAATTATCTTTAAATAAGCATCATCGAGGGTGATGACTAGCTATAGGGGGGAGGATGTTACTTCCTGATTCCTCGCCAGACAAACTTGCTAGATTATCTATAGATATCTGTAAATAAAAAATTTAGATTTGATTATATTTCTAACTTGAAATTTATGATATTTTAGGATAATAAAATATTTTTTAGTTAGATAATGATACATGATTGCTTAATATGCATTGATTAAAGTATGTGGTTACATTTTAAGCATATTAATGTATTATTTCGGTTATATTATTAATTTATGTTTATCATGAGATATGATCTAATGAATTACATTTTGTGAGGTGGAAATAGGATAACTCATTCCTCAAGTGTATTTAAGGGAGAGCATAATCGAAGAGGGTGATGTAGATCGAGATGTCGTAAATCGATAGAGAACTAGCAAGAACCCTACGCACACTACATAAATAATTCATGTTAGATTCATAATTTTAATGGTTAGTATAATGTCTTTAATGTTTCTTGTAATAGATAGATGTTTGCTTATGGTTTGATAGTATATTTTAATGGTTTTGTAGATTTTGTCTAGTGTGTCTTATGTGTGGCCATGAATGCTTCGAAATTTGCTTGACTAGACTAGTTTGAATTATTAGTCTATAAATTAATCATTAGAATGTCATTGTAATTTGAAATGATAATTAATAAATTCATTAATTATTGTAAATTTGGGTTAAAATAAAATAGAAATTTTGATAATAAAAATAATTAAGAGGAAAGATTTAGATTTTACAGAAAGTTTCAATTAAATCATATGATTTAAAAAATAAAGATAAAGCAATAAATAAATAAATAAATAAAAGAATCTTTAAATAAATAAAACCATATTTAAAACATAAAAATAGCAAAATATAAAACAAAAAAACTAAAATCTGAAAGGAAGCTACACCTAATCCTACTTAAGGGAAAACATTTGAGGGGGAATATATTATCTTATGCATTGGAGAAAGAGGGTAGAAGGGCGTAGCTGTAGAAGGATGATAATAGAAGAATTATAGCGTGAAATTTGAGAAAAAAAGATGGAGAATTACCAACTAAGTCGTTATTAATTTAGTTATTATCTATATTCTTTTTTTTAATTACAATATGTGTGTGTGTGTTTGTTTAATTGTTGTTTTATGTGCTTTAAAACTATGAAAACAAGTTGAGAACCATCTTAGTAAATCACTTGAATGGACAAGCTTTTTTCACTGTAGTTAGCTTGTTTTGAAATTAAACAGTGAGATATTATACTTATATACGTAATTTTTATTAATAAGGTGTCATTGTCCTTCACTAGTGTACTCTAGCATACCAAAACATTGATTTAAAAGTCTTTATATATTTTTAGACTTTGTGAAAATTTAGATCCAAACCTATAGATCATTAATAAATAGTCATTTATGATAAGGTCTCAACTTATTTTTGCAACCTTCGATGCCAAGCCCTCTCTACAGTTGCCTCTTATGCTATGTATCATTGTTCTTCACCTTCATCATTACCTTCAGGCAATCCTTGTTATCACCACATCTAGGGTTCAAACCTCTCAAAGCAGCCTCTTCATCCAAGAGCATTAACATTGTTTCCATATTAATTTTTATTCTTTTCTTTAACTCACCCCAAGAGCAACACCGCCACCATTCTTTTTATCTTAGTTGTTTCAACTCAAGTGGAACTACAATCTATTTCAAGTTAAGGATTTCAATAGTCTTAGAAACCCCCTCTACTCTTTCAACAGGATACAAATATGTGTTATCTCCATGTATGGACAAGACATACATATAATGTTCTATGGTCATGTTTCTTTTTGTGAGTACGAGCTACTTCATGTATGTTTTTGTGTTTAACAATTTTACCATGAAACCAACTTTCTTCCATTCCGTCACGATTTTCATTATACATTGGCCAACGCATATTTTATTTTACATTAATTTGAATTAATGGGAAGGGTAGAGGGAGACCCACATTTAATTGATTTTATGAGTAATTAATTTTATGAGTAATAGATTTTAATTAATCGACTAACAAGATTCAAAAATATCTATTTGGTTGAGCATGGCTTCGATACCAAATATGGCATCACACTAAAAAAAAATGGTTAACTATTTGAGGTGTCTAATTTTGGATAAAAGGATAATATTAAGCAAATATTTAAAGAGCCAATGTTTATTTCAACTCCCATCATGTTGTCAGGAGTTGAATCATTACATTATTTGTTGATAATAACTTATATTGAATTAATTATGCTGCTCTAATAATTGATTGATATTATGTTGATGGTGCCTATTACTGGGACCAATTTATATTTTATTGGGTCATTTGCTGTATAAAATTCATCACTCTAAGTTAGTCGACCAGCCAAGAATCTCTCAAAGCTCTTAATTCCATTATAATTAATAACATTAATGGATCCTTATTTGAGTCATTGGAGACTTAACTGTGTCTATACAAATTACAACTATTAATTTAATGGAAGCATGCCTTTAAATAGGGGCTAAGTATTTCTAAGTAAATATTTAATGAGATTTTTTTATAATTTATATAAAATTAGAACTCAATTGGGATTTACTAATTTAATTATGGTGGACAAAAATCCTAATCCAATTTTAGTATACGCATATAAATTTTTCTCAAACCTGGTAAGATTTCCTCTTATAGTTAAAATGAGGCTAGAATGCTCAAACAAGCATAGGACATATATTTGGTGACTTTTATCCATAGGAATGGTAATACAATATCACCCATTGTCATTCATGTAATCAACCATAACAATAGGATTTAATGGGTAAAACCATAACTATCTCTTTTTGTGAGATAAAACTAGAGGAACTTTTAGACTTTTTAAAATATGGAAACCCAACACACAGAATGTGTCATTGAATTAAGTTATACTAATTACTATAAGGATAGTTTTATTTATTTAATATTCTCAAGAGAAATATTAACTAAAAAATTAAATAATTGAATAAAATAGTTGGCAAATGATTGCTTATAAAACCCCAAAAATAAATTAATTAATAAACTAGACAACTTATGTTTTTGGGAAAGATAGAGTTTTGGTTTATTGATTGTAATGAGTGTTTTTCATGTATTTATAAATATTTCATTAGTTGATTTCCATGCTTATTAGTTACGACTAAAACAATAAATCATGGTTTAAAAATTCTATACATTAGAATACCTACATGTGGTACACATTAGGATGTGCATGTGCTAGTATATAGGGGTTATACTTATATTTCATTTGATGTTTTGAATAAGTCATTAAGTTTCTTAGGAATTAGGAACCATAACCTTTGGAATAAGCTCTTAGAAGTGATGAGTTGTTAGGGTGTAAATTCATAACGAGATTTATGAATTAACTGACTCACAATTAGTAATGTGAATGATTTTTAGTCATATGTATTTAGTATGGAATACTTGTGTGAATTACATACTATAAGTATGTTAAATATATAGTTATACTTAGTTCATAATGGTGTATTGTGATGCATGATTTTATGTTGAGATACCTTGGTATGTTTTCATGCAGGATATACTCAGGTGGTATAATACTTTACTATTTGTTTGTTATTATCTACATGGACTAGTTGAATCTTAAAAATTGTAAATTTGGTGTTAGGTTGTGGAGCTAAAAGCTTCACCAGGATGTAAACAGGAGGTTGCTGAGAGGTTGCTGAGTTTCAGAGCAACCGATGTTGGTCTGATCAACTGACGTCGGTCATCTCCAGCCAGACAGGGACTGACGTCGATTGCCTATGCATTCTAGAACTAGTTGTTGATGAATAGTTAGTTTGTTGAACGGGTTATTTGCATGTAAAGACTAATTTTAGTCTTGAGCTGTGGTTTCTAATTATTGTAATTGGATGTCTAATTATTGTTTACATGAGATCTATATAATATACTCATAGGCTATATTGTAAGGTGTGCTAGTTAGAGAGAGCAAAGTTAGCTCCTTCAGAGTGAAGAGAGCAAGGTGTGTTCCTCCTAGTGCCACACTGCCAGTTGTGTATGATCAGGTAGATCTGCGGTGGTAGCAAGATCTTGTAGAAGATCCACAGGGGTGCTAGTTTAGAGAATTAGAAGGGTTCTTCATGTGTGTATGATCTCAGTCGACAGGTGTGCAAGGCCAAGTTGATTTGCAGTATATCAAGATCAAGTGAGATCTACATGGTAAGTAAGATCATTTATTTGCAGGTGTGTATGTGTGCGTGGTCTAGGTTTGTAGGTGTTGTAAAACCAAGCTGATTTGCAGGTGGCAGTAAGATCAGGGAGATCAGCAACACAACAGGTAGCAAGATCAGGTGAGATCTACTTAGAGTATGTGGTGTACTCAAACCTTGAGTACGTGGAGTACTCGGTTGGACTGGAAGTGATTGTCACTTATTGGTGGTACTGGCAATAGTGATACTGACTGGTTGGAGGTGAACAACAACTCTATGTTTGAGTTGATTGTTGGGACCGTAATTGATAGAGATAACTCTTGAAGGTGAATTACTGTACACTTGGTGTGGGAAGCCTAGAAGGTGTGGAAGAGTGTGGTGTCTCTTCATTGTAATTCTTTTCTGGAAGAGTATTAATATAATTGGGTATTGTTTCTCATATTCTGTGTTATTTCTGAATTCTAGTCACTTGTGATTCTGGTTAAATTTCATGTTTAGTTGCTTGTACATGGTAATCAATTATGCTTCTGAGTCCTAACAAAGTGGTATCAGAGCTAAGGGAGCAGGGAGCAGGTTTGTGTTTGATTACAGGTCACTCTCAGGGGTTTCTCATTGAGTGGGAGTATAGCAATGGCAGAATAAAGTACACTAAGAATGGAGGAATTGAAAAGCAAGAATGGTCAATTACGGTGTTATGGAAAGAAAGAGAAGGTAAATAAATATTGTTGGTTGGTAGAAGATCAGCATGAAAGAACTGTAGAAGGAGATGTTGCAGGTGTTGTTGCACAGGATGCTCTGGTATGTTCCTTGGATAAAGTAGAATATTTTTTTATATATTATATTGCCTCTTTTCATGCATCCCAAAATAGAGTATTTTTCCATGTTAATGTCTTTGGAGACTTTGGAAAGATTTATTTAGGGGCTGGTGTGCCTTGTCAAAGTTTTGGCAAAGGGGAAGTGTGGCTGAAATTACAGACGGCCAACACATGGCTGTTGAAGGATGTCATGCAGGTCCCAATTCTGAAGATGCAGCTAATTGCTTCAAGAAAGTTGGGTGATGAGAGATGCACAAGAACTCTCACAGTGGATGCACTTGAATTAGTGTGTGGTAAGAAAGTAGGTACTCTTTATCAACCTACTTGTATTACGGATTCTTATTCTGTTGCAAAGACGTGGCTTTGTAGGCTTGGTCACATGAGCAAGAAGGAGATGCATGTTCTTAAGAGGAAGTCAGATGTGTTTGACAAGCTTAAGAACTGGAAAGCCTTGGTGTTTATGGAGGAGATGATGGATAGAGATCAGTGGATGGGACTGAATAACTCTAAGTAGGGTAGTTTGGATAGAGTTTTGATCCAAAGAGAGCTCACAGGTAAAAATTCATCACTCACAGGAAAACACAGGTACCGACATCGGTCAAGAGGAACCGGCATCGAACAGACAGATGCCGATGTCGGTCATGTGCAGACCAGAGCTGGCAGTGTCAGGCAGGATAAGACCGATGTCAGTCAGGGAACCGATGTTAGTGATAGGTAAACACTAATGTCGATAGTCAGGATAGTCGCATGGAACCAACATCGGTCAAATGCAGACTGTGTGGTGATCGAGGTCAGTCACTAGAATGGATTTTAGGCAGATAGCAAGCTATCAAGGAGTCTCAAATGCCCATATGGAGGATTGAAAGGGTAAGTAATCCTCAAATTCATTATTCCTCTTCATTATACTTGTTGCTTAATGCAGATTAGGAAGGATCTAGGAAACAGTGGGAGCATGGCATGAATGATAAATTTGATTCCTAGGATGCAGAACCAAATGGGAGATTTGGTAGGGTTGCCAGCTGAAAGAAAGCACTGAGAGATGAATGGATTCCTTGGTTAAAGAATAGAGTGAATGGATACATGAGACAAAAGGCCAGGTCATATGGTCTTGAGGAAGCTACAGGGCAATGGAAGTTTGACAGGTGTATGACAAAGCATGGCTTTAGTCAATGTCATTGTAACCATTGTGTTTCTTTACCAGGTTGGATGATGATTGCAACATTATCTTGTTACTGTATGTTGTGTGTTTGCTTGTTATAGGGTCACACATGTAGGGTTTCTGAGCTAAAGGTAAATTTAGTTCAGAGGTATGTCATGAAGAATTTGGAGCAGCAAAATTCTTTGGCATGAGTGTGTTCTAGAGACATGGAGATCACAGGTTGATTTTGTCTCTGGATGATTGTGTGATACCGGTTAACACGCCGATGGTTGGATAGTTCTATGAACAGTGTCCTAATTCACATGATGAGGTTAAGTAGATGCATACTAGACCTGAGGTTGCCCAAGTAGTGGGTGTTGTCAGCAAGTTCATAGCCAATTTGGGAAAGAAGCACTGGAGGGCAGTTCAGTGGATTCTCAGGTATTTGAGAGGGACCAATAATAGGTTTACGTGTTATGCAAGGTTAGGGACTTCTTCTACATGGGGATGTAGGTTCGGATGTGGCAGGTTACTTGGATGACATGCGGTGCACCACAGGTTGTGTGGTGGTTGGTCTTTAGGATTGATCTTGAAGAGGGATACAAGCTAGGAAACAAATTAGATGATGTACAGGTACAGGTATAGGTGCAGCTATTTATCTCTAAGTGGTTGATTGTTAGGTTATGGAGCTAAAAGCTTCACCAAGATGCAAACAAGAGGTTATTGAGAGGTTAATAATTTGCAGAGCAACTGACATCAATCTGATCAACCGACGTCGGTCATATCCAGTGAGTAGAGCAACCAACATCAATTAGGTATCGACCGACGTCGGTCATGTCCAGCCAGACAAGGACTGACGTCAGTCGCCTGTGCATTCTAGAACTGGTTGTTGATCAATAGTTAGTTTGTTGAATGGGTTGTTTGCATGTAAAGACTAATTTTAGTCTTGATCTATGGTTTCTAATTATTGTAATTGGATGTCTAATTATTGTTTACATGAGATCTATATAATAGAATCATGGGTTGTATTATAAGGCATGCTAGTTAGAGAGAGCAAAGTTAGCTCCTTCAGAGTGAAGAGAGCAAGGTGTGTTCCTCCTAGTGCCATAGTGCCAATTATGTATGATCAGGTAGATCTGTGGTGGCAGTAAGATCTTGTAGAAGATCCAAAGGGGTGCTGGTTTGGAGAATCAGAAGGGTTCTTCATGTGTGTATGATCTCGGTCGACAGGTGTGCAAGGCCAGGTTGATTTGCGGTATAGCAAGATTAGGTGAGATCTACATGGTAAGTAAGATCATTGATTTGTAGATGTGTGTGTGTGGTCTAGGTTTGCAAGTGTTGCAAAACCAAGTTGATTTGCAGGTGGCAGCAAGATCAGGTGAGATCTACTTGGAGTACATGGTGTACTCAGACCTTGAGTACGTGGAGTACTCGGTTGGACTGGTAGTGATTGTCACTTAATGGTGGTACTAGCAGTAGTGATACTGACTGGTTGGAGGTGAACAACAACTATGTGTTTGAGTTGATTGTTGATACCGTAATTGAGAGAGATAACTCTTGAAGGTGAATTATTGTACACTTGGTGTGGGAAGCCTGGAAGGTGTGGAAGAGTGCGGCGTCTCTTCATTGTAATTTTTTTCTGGAAGAGTATTAATACAATTGGGTATTGTCTCTCATATTCTGTGTTATTTTTGAATTCTAGTCACTTGTGATTCTGGTTAAATTTTGTTTTTAGTTGCTTGTACATGGTAATCAATTATGCTTTTGGGTCCTAACATTTGGTTTATGTGTTGTTATGTAGTCAAAAACCTATGATAGTTTAGGATATCATAGGGTAATACAATATAAAAGTATGTTGTACTTAGGTGGTACTTGTTATAGTTATTATACCTAACTCATATCTACATTTATCTGTATACTATATACATACTAGTTATTATTTTGGATAGCATGTGTCTTTATAGTTGGTATACTTGTGTATGTGTGCATGCAAACTTTGAGAATTTAGCAAATGTTTTGTTGGAATGTTATTGTGTTCTGTGGGAATGATGTTTTTGATTTATTATATATTTTAGTCATATAAAATATAAAAAAAATGGTAACTTGAAGGTGGCTTGTGACGCCTAACCCATAGGTCCCTCTTGCTTGCTCTCATAACCCTCATAGGAATCTTTTCACTAATTCCTAGTCATATGTATCCTTTCAAACTTAATCTTAGCTCAGCTAGACTGCTCTTTTCATGACTAATCCATACCCCTAGGCCCCATCAGCTTAGGATAATAGCACCACACTTGGACTACAATATTGGTGCCACTCCTATCCACTTTTGACACTCTTGTCTAAGTGTATTTTTGGCCACAAAAATCAGTTCCTTCTGGTTTCCCATCCTCCTCCTTATCGGCCTAATGCAATAAAATTCAACCCATGACCTATAAATCTATATAAAATCCCATTCAAATATCATTTAGAAAGGTTTGGTAATTATCACTAAGCAAGCAAGACTACTCAAGAAAATCTTCTATATTCTCTACATATAGCCAACCAATACACTTACAAGCTTATTCAAATCTTTACACCAGTCCCTAGCCACCTCAATCACATCTAATTTAGCATTTTTCATATTCATACACCTATTTCACAAAGCACATCAAGTGAGAGAACTATATATGGCTTGATCCCTCTTCAAAGTATTGGTATGTAGACAGTTTTCCCACATAAAGGGGTGTGGATATACGTTCAGTGAATCTTACACACATTAACCCCCCTCTTTATTTAATTTGGTCAAATCACAATGGTTTATAGGGTTTGAATTTTTAAAAAAAATACAGGGAGCTTTACAAATTTTTAGCTATCAAAACTTCATAGATAAACCCACACAAGAATAGCGAACAAAACCTAGAAAGCTCAGATGTCCTAGACAACAGTGGCAGATGTGGACTATAGTGTCAGTACCACTCCTATCCACTTTTGATGCTCCTATCCAATCATAAAATGAAGTTTAAATCATGGTTTTCAATAGTGTCCCAGTCATGCATAGTGAATCTCAAACCCTGTCTCATCTATATCAGTCAGTTTCCAACTAAGTCTTATTTTCTCCCTCTTATTACTATTTTTAGAAAGGTCAAAATTGTAGTCTAATTAATTCAAATCAGTAGGTTAATTAGTACATATTTATTTACTAATTTTACTACTCAAATCATTTAACTAAATTAGGAATAATACACCAATATTCCCAAATAGGATAAATCATTTGGTGAACCCGACTTACTTTGTTTACTCATAAAAACCTAGAAACCCTAGGGTAAATTTTTTACTAATTTTTTCTTATATTTTTCTGATTTTTTATCTACATATTAAAATAAAAAATTAGCATTAAATTTTTAAAAAAATAATAATTTTAAAAAAGTTTTCTTTCAAACTCTAGTTGCCCATACTAGGTCCCAGTAATTTTTCAATAATTTTTTGATTTTTTACTAGCATATTAAAACCATAAATTTACTTCAAATTTCAAAATTCAATAGTAATTTTCAAAAATATTTATTTTTCAAAACCCTAGATGCATATACTAGGTCCCCTTAAATCATGAATTTTCTAATAAATTTATGATTTTTTACTTGTATACTTAACTCAAAAATTCACTTCAAATTTCAAAATTCTTTAGTAATTTTAAATAATTTCATTCAAAACCCTAGTTGCATATACTATGTCCCACTACTTTTGAGGTATCACCTTACATAAAAAATATCAGATTACAAAAATGGATCTCACTTATTTACAATTTTTTTTTACATTTTTGGCAAACAATAAGGAGACCATATTAGGTCCTATAATGTACATGAATGATGAAGTTTACCATATGTTAGTACAAAGCTTCATTCTTTGCATTTCATGCTTAATTTTCATAATAAGGGATGATATTACAAAATTTATTGCTAAAAATGCACAAGATTTCAATATTTCTTTTGCATACTCTCTCTCTCTCTCTCATGCAAAATAATTTCCAACCCTATTTTGCTAAACATGTTAGAAATGTTATGTTACAAGTCAAAGTTTTTTATGCATTCATATACAAATTAATTCTCTTTATCCCTTTCTCTTGATCTATCATATGCAAAAAAATTCAATTTTATCATGCTAAACACATTAGACATATCATACCACATATCAATATTTTTTTATGCATTAGTGCATAATTTCATGCTCTCTCCCTTGTTTGCTATCTCTCATGTGGAATATTCTTTATAATCATATTTCTATACAACTTATAACTCCAATTACATGCATTTCATATCATATGCATGGTTTCTACCTAGATGTATCTACCTCCTTGGCTACATGGTTTTTACATAAGCTAACTACCACCTGTCAAGTTTCAATGTCATATATTATACATAGGAAATAAATCCATTCTCCTCCTCTCCCCCAAGAGGGTGATAGCTACTTTCCCTCTAACCAGATCCATGCTATCACCCCTCCAGAAGGTGAGGCATTGTATATTATTGTTCCTAATGCATACGTTTATCCTATAGCTTCTTCAAAACCTCTTCAACATATGTGCTTACATGTACAATTAAAAGCAACTAGGGTTTGCACTTGTGAGACTCTAAGGGATAAAATCACCAATATGAGAAAGTTAATTTCAAATTTACAAACACAGAATCACATATTACATGAAAATATCAAAATATTATAAAATTAGATTATACTACAGAAGCCTCAAAGGCACCCTAGTGTCAATCATACATATGCACCTTCACCTAGTTAATTGATTGCAAGCAATTTTACATATCAAACTAAGAAATCACAATAAAGTAACTCTAAAACTAGTGATTCAAAAATAATTCAAAGATAAAATAATAATTCAAGTGAGGTACTAAGGGAAATGCTTAAATCTATGTTGATCAAATTACCTCCTCTACATCTGGTGAGAAGATCTAGATATTATTGTGCATATCATATAATGCATGGGCATCACATAAATTCATGTTTGGCATTATAAAAACATATACAATAGATAATTTCTAGTGAGAATCCTATACAAGGTAAATTAGTCAAGCAATCCATAGTGACATAGGAACACATTTACAAAGGGTCAAATTCAAAAATAGTACAAAAGTGGTTACCAAATCATAACTCAGAATAACAAAAGGATCAAAAATAAAAATTAGAATAATAAATACTAACACAAGCATAGGTAAAACATGAAAAAGATGCAAATCTACCTCTCCAAAATGAGGCTCAAATTTCAAAGTAATATGGGTTTGGTCAAAAATATCTATAATAGTTTGATTGTCAAGGTTAAGGGTTGGGCAAGCATGCTCAAGGAATCATTATTCCTATTCTAGCAGTTGATAATGTTTGTCACCAAGGTTTGGGATTTAATGAACATCCTAAGGCAAATCATTCACAAACATAATTTGTCAAAGGAAAATATCCAAATACAACAAAAGTCAACACTAGTATTTTATTGGTTCAAAATCAAGACGATAATGATGAGTGGAACAATATAGATTATTATAATTTCCAAGATACCAATTATGCATCTAAATATTCAAAATCATATTTGCATCCATTCCCTCATGCTTCATAATCATGCATGATTATTTTATTCAATATAGGACACTATGATAGGGAGTCTCCCATGAGACTCATCAATTAGTATTGTCTCTCCTCAGCCTTACTTGTACATGGTTTCTTTTTTTGCTTACTTGTACATAGTTTTGTTTCATTTCTTGTACATAATCTTCCTGTCATTGATTGTACATAGCTCATAATATATCAAAAATATAAAAACATTCAAATATGTCAAAAAACCAAAAACATTTTGATTGTATGCATTATTCATTGTTTACATTTCTACTACTATGTTAGACTCACATTTACTTTTTTATGCTATTGTTTATTAATTTATCTACGTTACCATGTTTCACTTGATCTACTTTGAGTGTGTGCAGTGACATCTAGCTCTTTAATTGCTTTACTCTACCCATTGAGAGGACATCCTACTTCTACATTTGATTCATCAATACATATACCCATTGGGGGCATCTTCTACATTACTACACCATCTAGGTAATGTCATTCCTACACCACACACTTTAGTTATAATGTTTATGTATATTATTTATTAGCTTACATAGATTACTCTATCGAAACTCACTAGTATATAGCACTTGTGTATTTCCTAGCATAAACCTAGTCTTGTACTAACATGTCTTGCATACTTTCACATTCTTACTTGGATTAGTCATATGTGATTGTCTTTACAGTTTTTACATGATTTTTTTCTTGATTAGCATAGCTTGATGTGATTGCATTTCTCAGTTCCTGTTTGTCTTGTGTGTGTGCCTTAGGACATTTTCCAATGTCCTTTGCTTCTATGTGTTGTGTGTGCCTTAAGACATTTTCCAATGTCTTTTTTCTATACTCTTTTATGTGATTGTGTCCCTTGTGCCAACCTTGATTTTTTTAAGTGTATGTGTATGTGGTATTTGAACATGATTTATATGATTGCTTTTTATTTTGAGTGACATGTGACCATTGCCTTTGTTTGCTTGGCCCCTTGGCCATTTTTGTATGCTTCTTTCATATTGCTTTATGTGTTTGTTGCTTGATTGCTTTTCAATTATTTGCAATTCCATGATCCCAATAATGCATTTTCTTACTTTCTTGGATGCCATGATAGACATCATGCTCCATCCTTCCTTAACAAATAAAAACTAACCAAACTTCTAGTTCTAATTCAATACACTGCACATGCTATTACATTGTTATATTTATCTAGGCATACCCATATTGATCTAATAATCTCTCATTACAAACCATGGTATATATTGAGATATATTTTCAATTATCATTTCTATATCATGTATCTTTACAGCATAACAAACTTGCAAGGCTCTTTCTTTTGAGGGTAGTCATTGTAGGTTCTTCATTCCTACCCTTAGAAGAGGGGGAAATAAATAGGGGTTTTATTATAAATATTAGAGCTCCTACTAGTCAAAAAATTATTTTTAGAACACTCAAAATAGCAATCAGAGGTCAAACTAGATATAATAGACCAGACATATAATAAAAATGTCAAAACAATCATCAGATTTAGCCCACAATAATAGTACAAATATTGGACTATAGTGTCGATACCACTACTATCTATTTTTAGTGCTCCCATCCAAACAACAACAAAACTATATTTTTTAGAAGTAGGAAAAAAAGTATGTTTAGCTATGTTTTACACTTTCAAACCAATTTAGATTCAAGAGTCTTCAATACACTTTTGCTCAAATAATCTAGATATAGGGGGCATCATATGAGACATGATGGCTCTCACTTCTAGTTTTAGATATAGCAGCTGGTATAACTTCCAAATCAAAATCCATATTTTAGATACCAGTGATTGTGGGTAATGTGCGTGGTACATTTATTTTCTTTTATTTTCAAGTTTAGTATTACCCAGACATTTTCAATAGTTATGTGCCTTATTCTATCTGTAGGTGGTTGGCATCAATTTGGAGTGGCTTTCATACAAGCATGGCCTTCACATTTTAGAATGGATTTCATACAAGCCTAATGCCTAATTTTAAATTAGATTCTATGCAAGCCTAATCCCCATTGTTTAGAGTGACCAAGAGTGGCCTAGTTTCCAACATACATTTGGCTATCCATATCAACATTGTTAGATTATAGAGCATTCATGAGCTTTAAGAGCCATCTCATATGATTTACATTTCATATTGGTATCAATTCATAGCTTCACCTCATGGGGTAACAATAGATCCAAAGGACTAGCTAGCCTTTGTATTCTTGAGCCACTTACTCAAAGGGATTGGACACATAGTATAAACATCAATTAGCACACGTATGATCACCTAGCTTCACTTAGTGTGCAAATATGGATCAAAAGGGCTAGCCTTTGTATTCTTGAGCCACTTTTATGGAATTAAGCACTTAGCTTCATTTTTTATATTACTCTTGGTACAACATCATCCATCATCACTCAATATCACAATCGGTTTTGTATTGGTCCACATACTTGGTGAGGTGTATTCATTCCTTTCTCTTCCTCTCTCTCTTAATCATCTTTGTATGTTCTTATTTTAGATATAGCATATTTAATAATAAATAATCTACTCTTTATTTTCTCTTGTTGATTCATAGTTCACAACATGTTCTCTCTATGCACACCCAACATTGCACAGCTTCATGAGCTTCACCTTTGTAGGTAAGTTTAGGTATGCTTTTTATTTTTCCTTTATCCTAGTATTTCACTTTATTGCATCACTAGAATAAATGGGGGGAAATGTAGTCATATAAAATGCAAAAAATTAGTAAATTTAGGGTGGTTTGTGACACCCAACCCATAGGTCCCTCTTGCTTACTCTCATGACCTTTATAGGCATCTTTTCACTGATTCTCAATCATCCATAACCTTCTAGAATTAATCTTAGCTCTATTAGACTACTCTTTCCATGAAAAATCCATCCCCCCAAGCCCTATCAGCTTAGGAAAATAGCACCACACTTGGAATACAACATCGGTGCCACTCTTATTCTTTTTTGACACTCCTAATCAAGTGCATTTTTGGCCCCAATGGTTAGTTTCTTCAGGTTTCCCATCCTCCTCCTTGTCATCATAATATGAGAACATTAAACCCATGACCAATAGATCCCTATAAAATCCCATTCAAAGATCATTTGGAAAGGGTTGGCAATTATAACTAAGTAAGCAATAATACAAGACTACTCAAGTAAATATTCCCTATTATCTACATATAGCTAGTCAATACACTTACAAACTTATTCAAATCCTTACACTAGTCCCTCACCACTCAAGCACATCCAATTTAGTATTTTGTATATTCATACACTTTATTACATAAAACACATCAAGTGGGGGAACTACATATGGTTTGATCCCTCTTCAGAGTATTGGTATGTAGGCATCTTGCCCACACAAAGGGGTATGGATACACATTCAGTGAATCTTACACACACTAACCCCCCCCCCCTCTTTCTCACATTTGGTCAAAATATAATGGAGCATAGGGTTTTAAGATAAAATTGGATCTACAAGGGGATTTACAAATTTTTAGCTACCAAAACTTTACAAACAAACCCACACAAGCATAGTGAACAAAACCCAGAAAGTTCAGATCTCCTAGACAATAGCAGTAGAGGGAATACAGCACCAGTGTTACTCCTATCCACTTTTAGTACTCCTATCCAATCATAAAATGAAGGTCAGATATTGGTTTGTGATAGTGTCCCAATCTTGCATATTGAATCTCAGACCCTATCTCATCTGTATCAATAAATTTATAGCTAAGTCTTATTTTTCCCCTCTTATTACTATTTTTAGAAAGGTCAAAATTGTAATCTAATTAATATAAATTAGTAGCGTAATTATTGCATGTTTATTTATTGATTTTACTACTTAGATCCTTTAAATAAATTAAGAATAATACACCAATATTCCCAACTAGGTTAAATCATATATATAGTTACTTATATAATGTTTGTGTTTTTGTGTATTTGAGACTACTTCATATGATTGATTGTGAAAAATTGGTAGTTAAGTCTTAGAACACTAGACTATGGTAATATGGGTTGCCATAGGGTGTAGATAATTGGAAACCAATTATATTGTTTGAAATGTGCAATTAAATTGTATGTTTTCCAAGGTGGTATGTTTGTAATCATTATTTTTGGTATGGAATAGAATATAATAAAAGATTCATGCATATGTTTGATGGACTAAATATGTGTTTTTATTACTCTTATGTATATCATGTCATGTGATGCATTTTCTAGTAGGATGTAAATTTATGAATCTTGTGTTTGAAATTATATTTGACCAATCTACATTTCTAATGTGGAGTAAGGAGTGAAATGAACTTCACTAGATTACTGACATTGTAATTTTAGATGAAGGTAGTCTGATCAAGTGATGTGTATGAAATTGATTGATCTAGATCATTATCACCTATTATTTTTAAAGCTTTGTGCCAAAGTATGTTTATTGAGATGTTATCATTTCATGCGTGTGGTTCACATATTAGTGTGATAGCTTGTAATAAAATAGATTTATATGATACACTACATGTTTAGTTTAGAATCATACGACACACGGGTACTTGCTAGTCTCTCTAGATTCCCATATCATCACTATCTACTCATCTGTGAAGGGAGGGCCATATCCTAATGAGATTAGTGCAGGAGATTTTTGGTATTTGGTTGGTGTGGAAAATCACTCAGATGATGCTCTCCCTCCCCATATAAGTACTACTATTGAGATTACACTTGAGATTATCACAAAGACTGGAGAGTTTAGGGAACTCATGCTCTAAGAAGCCATGTATCTATATGTACATTGGATTGTATTGTATTGTATTTATCATTGAGTTTTAATTACTTGTTATTATAAATCAACAAAGTTAATTGTAGACTTGTAGCAATTGTAGGTGGGTTAATGTAATTACTTTCTATATTCGCTTTTTGATGTGTACTCTCATGATATTAGAGATCAGTATTATGTGATGTATTATGCTTATTTCTATTATCACCCTTGCGTAATTATTTTGGTCCTTATAGATTCTCATGGTGAAATATATATTTGGTATATGTGTTTAATTAAAAAAAAGTGTTCACGTATTTCTATGTCTAACCTAGTGGGGTTGTTACATCTATGGTGGTGGTGGAGGTAATAGTGTGATATTTCATTTTTTTTCATTTTAGTATCATAAATCAATTTTAACCCTATTTTTGACATCTATTTGACCATCATACAGAAATTTTTATTCTTTTTTAGAGACAATGATTGAAAAATTATGATATCTTGAGCATATGATGGTGGATTTTGGAGTCCATTTTTATTCGTAAATATTTTTTCAAGCCCAATGCAATGGTGTAGATAGATTTCAACCATTTATCATGAGTAAATGAGATATTCATATAGGAGGTAATGATTTATTTATTCATGGTGTGCATATGTATATTTTAATCGCATTGTTCTTCTATTTATGGTGATTAATATTTGCATATTTAGACAAAACGTATTGTTAATAGTCATATTCCCTTTCAGTTATATATAGACAAGGTACATTTTTTGTTGAAGGTTAAATTTTTTTTTTTTCAACTTCTATTAATATGCTTGGTATAACTTATGATTGTTTGCCTCATAATTCTCTAAGTTGTACAAGGAAGAGTAATTATCATTGTCAATTAGTAGATAAGAATGTTCTCACTCCAAATACACTCTCTCTTGGTTGGCTTTTCATGCACTGCTTCTCTACCCATGGTAGAAGAAATGAATAAGAACTCTTCAGCTTCAAGCAAGTATGATTTATTTTACCAAATATTTTATTTTATGATAATATATAAAATATTCATATAACATAGTTAAATATCCGTTAACATATAAATTTCACATATAATGCACTGTATTTAATCCTAGATAATGCATATCGATAACACATTGCATTCAATCCCTTAAATATATAAGCAATGCATCAATTTTTTTTAATTGCATACATAGTGCACTAAATCTTAAACAATGTGTAAGGCCCCATTTTACATAGTATTAATATTTAAAAAATATGGTTATGAAACCATGACTTATATGTTCTGATTATTGACTTATATTGTTAAGTCACATCCAATTGAGACATGCAATGATTTATGAAGGATTTCATGTGTTGGAAACCATGAGAAAGACCTATTATCAATCATATTTTGATTTGGTTACTTATGAAAGTATGATGCTTATATTTCATTTATGTAAATATTGCTTTATGAAATCTAATTATGTCTATGAGATATATTTACTTAAATCATGTTTGAATTATTGTTCATAAGCATGTGAATTGGATCATATGAATTATCTACTTAGATGTTGATATTCCTTGAATAACTAGATATTGTTAATTGTTTGATTGTCTTGATTGATTAAATTCCATAGCTTTGGCTATTAGGTTAGAGGAATTTGATGTGTGCATCTAGTGTGTAGGAACAATAAAAAGGCCAATTACAGAGAGAGACTACACCAAGCATGGTTATATCACTAACTAGTTTTAAACCTTATTAAAACCCATGCTAATTAATATTTTTCCTAGTATACCACCTAATAGATGTAACATTTGTTTGGGTAGCCAAACTTTAAGCCTATTTGGTGGAACTTGTTGTCACTAGACCTGAAGATCTTGTAGCCAATGTCTAGAATGTCTAGTGTCTGATTAGTAGATCTTCCATTGATTTCCTTAGTAATAGTATCAAGTGGGAAAAGAGGTAAGTTATCTAGGAAGTAACCAAAAAATTTGTGAATCGGCCATACACCTTAATTGATAATGGAAAATAACATACCTTAATGAGGCATAGCTAGGCAAATGGGATGGTTAGCTTATTTTGGGGTGACTATATTTAGGATTAAAAATCCCTTAGTTTAGAACTTTTTTCCAAATTGGAAAATAATTAGACTTATTAGAAGAGAAGGAGAAGGAGTAGATAGAATGAATGCATAAATAAAACTAAAACTATATAGCTAAAGGATAGCAGTTAGGTCATCTAGAGGTCCATAGGTGGGCTTCCTATCAATTTATGTTTTCTATAGATCATTTGGAATGGAATGGATTTATTCTCTATTTGATATTCTTTATTTTAGGAAAATAAGACCATTTGGTTTGTTCTACCTATTTTATTGTCTTAACCATGGTTATGCATTGGTTGCCATGTAGTGCATTGCCTATTTGATTCCTGGGAGAGGGATTTTTCCCCTCTTATTGATTATATGTTATAGGTTTCTTATTTTAAATGTTTGATGTTGTTTTGACTCTAAATGGTGGTTGTCTATGAGCATCATCTTCATGGTGGAATAATGTCAATCCCTCTTATACTAGGCATGGTGGTAGAATGTTTGACCCTCCCATGAATGTCACTATGGTATACTATTAATCCTTCCCATGATGGACATGGTGGTATATCAATTAACCCTTTGGTGACCATTAGATGAAAGCAATAGATTGAGATATCCTCTTGATAATCCAATCAAATATCAAGCCTGATTGTGATATGAAATTTTCTTGCTTGTAACATGTTTATGAATGCTTAAGTTTCACTTGAAAGATTTTTTTAATTATTTTTGCTTGTATTTGGGACTGAGAGTCTCTTTGGGTAAGAACCAAGAATAGGATTGTAAGAAGCGCATGATTTCTTCTTTGTGTTGAAACACCCTTGCCTAGATAACCACCCTTGTCTTTACCAAGTGATGTAAACATGCTCACAATTGGGAGTCTCAAACTTGGGGATGTCTAGAGTAGCATCTTGATGATGATAAAATGTTGGGTGATGAGCCTTCTTGCCATTGGCTAACATATGATTGGAGCAGATTTAGACCATTACTAAAAATAGATGGATCTTTCATTATTGAAATAGGCCTAGAGTTATGCCTCATAATTATGCAAAATATGAATGACATATTTTTTATTAATAAATGTCAACAACAATCATCTTGATTGTATTATTCTTTGAGATATAGTTCTTTGTGAAATAACCTAGTTGTCGAAAAAGACTTTTGTTATCTTTCTGATTAAACCTCTTTAATAAAGTAAGATGTAACTAAATGATATTCAATGTGTATGTATATCCTTGGGAGGGATTCATTATGAAAGGAAAAATTCCTAATCATGTTTGGTTCTTTAATAAATATTGGTAGTTTGCTTCACTTACCTCAATCTTGTTATGAGTAGCTTATCAAATAAGCATTGTGTCCCTCCTTGTAACCAGTAAGTGACATGAATTATTGGATTAAACTTATCTAAAAGGAGGTATTATCAGTTAGATATCCATGAGGTTGTATTTTAAAATAAAATTATAGCCATATTATTTAGATCTATATGTCATAGTGTTACATTATCTAATCCTATTTGAAACAAGCCTATAGAACACACTTGCATCTCTCTTTTACTCATATATATTGTATATTACAATGGATTGAGTCTATTTAAATATGAGTGGAACTCAAATAAATGATTGTGAAAGTGTTATTGTAATAACAACCTAGATTTTAAGTTTCATATGAATATTGAATTTATTTAGGTAAGATTATGTTTTGTGAGAGGGGTACTTAATGAAGCTTGAGTAAGCCATTCGGTGTGGACCTTCCCCATAGTAAGACCATCTTTTAAACAAAGAGATTTTAATTTGAGCTTTGATTTATAATGATAATTATATAAATTTAAAATTTAAGGTTGGATTTGATTATGTTGACTTTTAAGAATTGGAAGGAAACCATCAAATAAATGATGAAGAGTTTCATTAAACTCGGTTTTCTTGTTATAACTTAGTAAGGCAATGATGAAAAGCATCACAAAATACCATAAGGTGTTAGTGTGTTTAAGGGTTTTATGTTAGATATTTTTGGTTTTATGTGAGGTGAGAGATCTTATAGGGTCCCTTACAGAGTTTTGGATTCCTTGAGAGTATTTGGATTATGTGTTTCTAGCCTATTTAGAATATCCTGCCAAAAAAGGGAACTTGAAATTTTGAATTTAGAACTAGGCTTTGAGTGGTAGTTTGGGTCTTGTGTGAACCCAAATGTTTTTGAATGATTTAAATGGTACTATTATGTCCTAGTAATGTGCGTAATATATGTTTCAACATACAATTCATGGTCAATTACAATGCAAGCCAAGAAATAAGAAAATGTAACTACCACCCTATGTGGAGTTGGCTTAGTGAGGATTTTTTCTTACATGATTTTTGTCATTAAAGAATATAAATTAATGAAGGTGATTAGAGTGATAGGTGATAAGGTTATTAGGAGGAGATATTCAAATAATACAAGGCTGGATAAAAAGGATAATAAAAAAATATGAATAAATAGAGCATCAAAACTTTATTCAATTGTAGGTGAAAAGTTTGTGTTTTGGCTATACAAGAAATGAATTAAAAGGCATCTAGTCAAATCTCTCTTAAAAATGATGAATCTTGATATATGTGCGTACTTGAAATATCTATTCTTAGTCACTATTTTTTATCTTATTGATTCATCCTCAAATCAAAAACTAGTACAAGATATAGAATGTTTCACTCATGCAAGAATTTTATGTCTACACAATCAAGAAACAAGGCTAACCATGTCTTTTGAAGATTATTTCATTTTATGTGAGATTGTTTACATTTTATATAATATTTCAGGGTCTTTACTTATGTAAGGGTATATTTGGAACACTACCAAGTGATAATATTGATTGTATTCTTCATTCAAACTACATATTGGAGTCTTTTGAGGACTATTCAAGACCAATTAGCTATTGGGGAAGGTGAAGAGAGTTGGTGAAAACATTATTAAATTTATATAATTTATTTTATTTTATTATAAATCAATTGAGACTATTTTTTAAGCTCTCAACCATACACAGGCCTATCAAAACCAAATCTAGGGTTAGAAATTTACACATTACGTAAATCTTGATTCCTCTAGCCAAAAATTTAAAAAAAAAGTAGTATGATGTAACTTAATATGATATAAAGTATTCATGAGTTTTTTATTTGGTACCTAATCATATATTATGGTATCTAATATTTTGGCATTAAATTAGGCCTTAAGAGACCTAATTTCTACGGAGGTGTGTTGAGTTAGTAGGACTCCCTTAAGAGTTGTGTCTTGAAATTTTAGGTGAAGTTATAAGGTATAATGAGTATCTAAAATAGATATTATTTTGTCTATAATATCTATAGATATTAAAAACCTGATGGATTTATGTTGATATAGGGCTACAAGAGATTGGGCTTCAAAGAGGAAAGAGGGGATTGGTTGAGAGTTCAATCCTGTAGATTGAGTTATTTGGTTGGATGATTTAGGGGAGTTAAAAATACTCAAATGTATGGCCATATAATAATTATATTGGATAAAATAATAATGTAATAATGCATTAATATTTTAGGACTATGAATCTAAATGAGAATGAGCAAGATTTAAAACAACAATGGTTAGTGAAGTCTTAAAATTGGTGTATGAGAGGATTGTGTTTATCCTAAGAGGAGAGAGTGAAGAGGGAGATGATGAGTGATATGTATTAAATAGAGAGGAAGAATATGTTTTAAAAAGAGTCTTAGGAGTCTAGCCAAAGGAATGATTGATTAAGGATGTCAAGATATAAACAAAGTACCTACATAAAGTAAGTAAATCAGGGTGCAAAGAAAGAGATCAAAATAAGGATAAAAGTTAGATATTAGGGTCATGTGTATTCATGAAGGAGAGTGTATGGATAAACTCTTTATCAAGTGGTATCATAATAGGTAAACTCTTAGAATATTTTATGATTTTTAGTAGTAAAGTTTATTATTTAAGGTTGAATGAAGTTAAGCTGCAGATGAGGAGAAATTTGAAGGCAGGTATAGAGACCATGCAAGAAATTAAGAATGTGAGTGGATGTGAAGGAGATATTGGAAAATAAAGTAATTATTAAAATGCAATAAATTTTGAGAGTGATTAGAGAAATTTAAAAAGATAGTTAAAGAGTTTCTTTTAGAAGAGAATCCCTAAGAAGGGAGAAGAAAGACTCCAAGAAGAGGAGTAGTTCTAAGGTGGAAAAGACTTGGATAGGAGTGTCAATAGACCATGTAGAGGAGATAAGGTTGAGACACCAAGAAAAGGTGAAAATTTACTTATAGAGTATGAACTTTCAGGTCATATAAGGGCAGAAAATCAAAAACAAGTAATGAGTTTTAGGCAAGAAAGTGGACAAGTATTGGTACAAGGTGAATCAAACCAAGCTGCAAGCCAAGGTAAGTTGAGAATAAAATCATGTGAGTTGATCAAGGAACCAATATTGGAAACTAATGATATAATTAAAGAGTATAGGTTAAGAAGATAAGATAAGGAACTAAAGAAGATGAAATGGATGCATAAAGAGGCTTGGAAGAAGAATATAAGAATAAGAGAGGATGAAAAGGACTACGGGATCCTTGAAGAGGCTATCAAACCTCATTAATGCAATTTGATATGAAATAATAATTATGGTGTATGGATATGTAAGAGAGGGAGTCACTCCATGATCACATGGATAAAAGAAGCAATATGGCACAAGATCTCATGATAGAGCAAAGAAAAGAAGAGGATAGTCATATTCCTCACAAAGGAGATGACTAGATGAAGAATGAATGTTTATAAGAGGATAATATCAATATAAACGTGATCCAAAGAAGGATTAATATAAGGTTAGAATTTAGAGATAAAGTAGAAGGTAGTCTTAGCCTAAGAACCAGTCCAAGTAGTATTCCAATGGAAGGAGAACTACAATCAAGTGAGCAAGAGAACAAAAAATAAAGAAAAAACAAGGTATAAATTTGATCCATTCAATTAGTAAAGTTACATTTAAGTTGGTTGAAGATATCCATGATGATAGTAAGAGGAAAATTTTCCAATAAGTGGTGTGATATGAAGAATTTAAATTGGTTGAGGAGGTGTCATTATAAGATGAGATAGGAAGCTATGAGAAGACTCACCATGAGAAGGTGGATTACCATGAAGATGAAGCCAAATAAGATATAAATGTTAGTATGAAAAGTATGAAATAATAACTAATGCTTAATAATCCATTATATCATGAGGACAAAGGAGAAATCATGGTTAATAATATAGTCTATTAAGGAGTGCATGAACAAACCATGACAAATGTGGAAGGAAGCTATGGGGTAAGAGTAGGAGTAAAGAATAAGAACCAACCATTGGAGGTAGAGTAGTATGATTATAAGTCAGAGGTGAAGGATATGTAATATGATGAGGACAAATATTTATAGTATATCATGTACTTCATGAAGGTAGAATATGAGTTAGCAAGGAGGCAAGACAAGGCAAGAAGATAAAGATAAAATAATTATTGGTGTGGGTTTTCCACCTCATGTAGGTTTGATTACACTCATGTAAATTCATCTTGATTCGATGTATATTAGGTAATTTAGGGTGATTTATGATTTCATTAAGTTTCACACCCACATTTATAAATTGTGGTCAAATGGGTTGGTATGGATGCCTTGTCATTCACCAACCAATGTTGACTCTAGCACATAGTGAGTTTTCTATTCATTTGGAAACTAGCATGTGCTCTCAGTACCAAATGGATGTGTCTTTATGCCTATCCTTAGCCTTTTTAATATCATTTTCTCCTTTTTATTTTTCAACATGTGATAACTATTTATCTTGTGTGACTTAATGTAAGTTTGGCTTTTGGCTCCTATCTCTCTTGTGCAATATTCTTGCTTGTGTATTTCATTCACTTTTAGTTATTTCATGTTGTGCACTTTCTTGTCTTGTGTGTTCAATATAATCATGCATTCAACTTATCCAAACCATGGACTCAACTCTGATATGGTATCATGTTATTTAAGTTCTATTCTCATTGTGATTTCTCACTTCAACAAAGTTGTGTGTTCGATCTTTTAGTATTCGATCTTAGACATCTCATACATAAATGATTCTAACAAAAATTAGCTGAGAAGAAATGAGAAAGATAAGAGGATAAATAATGAGATTAAATTATAAAATTATAAGAGTAATAATTGGAAAGAAATGAAGAATTTGGAAAAAGTATATTTTGAGCAGGAGCTCAAATTATCCCACTTAGGGAACTTGGTGCAAAGCATCACAAGATACCATAAGGTGTCAGTATGTTTAAGAGTTTCAAGTTAGCCATTTTTTGTTTTACATGATTTTATAGGTATTTTATGGTCCCTTAGTGTGTTTTTCACTCCTTTACATTCTTTGCATTGTGTGTTTATAGATTGTTTATAATTTCTCGCCAAAAAGGGGAATTTAAAATTTTGAATTTAGAATTAGGGTTTGAGTGGTATTTTGGGTCTTGTGTAAAATCCAAATTTTGGTAAATTTTTGTAAAGGGTACTAGTAGGTCATATGAATTTTATTAATATATGTTTCAATGTAAAATTAATGGTCAATAACAATGCAATACAAGAAACAAGAAAATGTAACTACCACCCTACATAGATTTGGCTTATTGAGGAGTTTTTCTTGCATGATTTGTGTCATTAAAGAATATAAATGCATGTAGGTGACTATATTGAGATTTTATGAGTTTATTATGAATATATATTAGAATAATACAAGGTTGGAGAGAAAAGAGATAAAAAATATGAAGAAACAGAGCATCAAAACTTTGTTCAGTTGTAGGTGAAAAATATGTGTCTTGGTTATACAAAAAATGAATAAAAAGACAACTTTTAAAATCTCTCTTAAAGTTGATGAATATTAATATATGTAAGTTAAATATTGATTCTTAGTCACTATTTTTTATCCTCTTTATTTATCCTCAGACCAAAAACCAATATAAGATATATTATGTTTCAGTCATGCAAGAATTAAGTGTCTAAACAGTCAAGAAATGGGGCTAACCATGTCTTTTTAAGATTGTTGAATTTTATGTGAGATCATATAAAATGTATATAATAATTAAGTGTATTTATTTATGTGAGGTAATCTTTTTAACACTCCCAAGTGAGAATATTTATTTTAATCTTCATTCAAACTACACAGTATAGTCTACAAGCACCCAAAATACTATAATATTGCATATTGGAGTCTTTTGAGGATTGTTCAAGACCAATTAGCTATTGGTGAAGGTGAAGACAGTTTTTTAAGACATTATACAAGTTTTATAAGTGAGTGAAGTTATTTATAAATCAATTGAGACCATTTTTTAAGCTCTCGATCTTACACAAGCCTATTAAAACCTAGTCTAGGGTTTGAAATTTGCACATTACATAACTCTTGCTTCCTCCAGCCAAAAATTAAAAAAATTTATAGTTTAATGTAATTTCATATGATATTAATTATTCATTAGTTTTTTATTTGGTGCTTGATTTTATAACAGTATCTAAGTCTACGGTATTAAACTAGGCCTTAAGAGACTTAATTGCTAGGGAAGTGTGTTGAGATAGTCGGTATCCCTTGAGATTTGTGTATTAAAATTTTAGGTGAAGATGTAAGGGGATAATGGATATCCAAAATGGATCTTAGTTTATATATAATATCTGTATATATTCCAAACCTTCTAGATTTATGCTAAAATAAGGCTACAAGAGATTGGGATTCAAAGAGGAAAGAGGGGATTGGTTGACAGTTCAATATTGGAGATTGAGTTCTTTGGTTGGATGATTGAGTAGAGTTAAAAATAATCAGATGGATGGCCATATAATCCCTAGATTGTATAAAATAACAATGGCATCATGTAATAATATTTTAGGACCATGAATCTATATGAGAATGAATAAGCTTGAAAATAAGAATGGTGAGGCAATTCTTAAAATTGGTGTGAAAGAATGGTGTTTGTCCTAAGAGGAGAGAGTGAAAAGGAAGATGAGGAGTGATACATCTTCAAGAGAGAGGAATATTTTGTTTATAAAAGAGGCTTAAGAGTCTATCCAAAGGGATGATTGATCAAGGATGTCAATATTCAAGCAAAGTACCTACATGAAGAAAGTAAATCAGAGTATAGAGAAAGAGTTTACAATAAGGATAAAATTCAAATATCATATCTAGGTGTATCCATGAAGGAGAGTGTATGGATCAACTCTTCATTAGGAAAACTCCTAGTTTGGGCCTCTCAATTTTTTTAGTAATATTGACTCATACTAAGTATTGATTGATGGCTTTAGACCCTAGGGAAAGAGTTAGTTTAGAATGTAAGAACCCTTAGCCTTTAAAATTTATCTAATAAAAGTTAGTGAGACTTAATTTATATCTCTAGTGAAGAACAGTTCTTAAGATTGAGTATGTCTCTCCTTTTTATTTATTTTATGAATATTCTCTTAAATATTTCTTATTCATGGTAGAGTAGGAATTAATTACTAAATTATGAATTATTATTATAATAATAATAGAATTATCATTTAATCTTTAGGTGTGGTTAAGGCTTGGATACATGTTTGAGTAAGATTTTCCCCTAGGATTTTGTAGTTAAATTACCACCTTAGTTGGTTGTATGCCTTCATGCCTTAGTCAATTCAAAGTTGACCCTTTTAAGCTTGTGTTTGATTGAATACCTTGAGTTTTTCTGTATTTCAAAAAAAAAAGTGGCTAAGTATTTTGCTTAGTGTATTTTTCCAAATATTTTTACCTTCACGTCTTTTGATAGAAGTTACACCTGAATCCAATCAAAAGTTGTATATAAGTCTAAACAATTAGAACTTTTGTTTTGAAATAAAAGTTCTAAAAGACTTAGATTTTTTGCTTTCATCAATTAGTCATTGAAACAATTATCACCAACACAAGTTATGATATTTTAGACCTTATAATCAAAGCTTGTGAAAGTATTAGACTGTGTGATCAGATGTAAAGTGTAAGAGATTTTGTCCTAAATATTAGTCAAAACTTTTGTTTTGAAACAAAAATTTTGAAGACCTTTAGGCCTTCATAGAATTTATTGTGACTTGGTCAGAGAAAAGACATGAGCCAAAGTCCCAAACACTTGTGTTTTTCCTTAATCTTTTTCCTTATCCAATTTATCTCTTTGGCTTCTTGTTTTAATTTTACCTTAGTCAAATTTATGACTTTAATGAGTGGTTAAAAGGAAGCCACATGTCACCATCCTGCTATTCTAGGAGTGACTGACATGGTTAGATGTTCATTTGGTGTTGGGTAGTAGGCGAGTGAGATGTTTCCACATGGCATCATCTTGATAACTCATGAACCTAGAGAGGATCATGCAGAGTGAAAATCCTCTGTGTTATTGGGTGAGTAGAATGTTTCCATGTGGAATCATCTTAGCAACCTATGTAGTCAAAGATGACCATATAGGATGTTTGGAAGCCCTAGATAATGAAGGGATTAGACATTAGGGGGATAATACCTGACACCTCTACAATTTTGATAATGAAAGGAACTACCAAGTGGTAATATCCAATGCACCAGAATATTAGGCTTGAACAAACCTAAGGCAAACACATGGGATCTGCTGACATAAGTAACTGTCGAGTAGGAAGTTGGCGGTCATATCCACATCATAAATATAGTCACCTTTTGATAGGATAGCATGGAATTATTTGAGTACAAGTCCAAATTAATCTTGGATTTTATGTATTAATGCATTATGGTTATTTTATAATTGATTTGTGAATGAATGAAATTGGGTATTTATTGATGATCAGTAGCAATGGTTAGTTGTAAATTATGTCTTGAAAATGGGCATGACACAATGCATATAAAAAACACACTACATTCAATCCCTTAAATGTATAGAAAATGCATTCAATCCATTTAGTATTAAATGCATTTTTATATATATGTTTAATGCATACAAATAATGCATTGCATTTTTATCCCTTCAATAAATAAATAATGCATATAAACAATTGTTGTATTATTATGTTCTCTCTACATATTTACCCTTTAATAAACATGACTATATGCCTTTATTATATTTATAATTATATTTTCATTAGTATACAATGGTATAATATAATGTCTATGAAATTTCATGTATGTTAGCAGTCGATTCAATAATTGTTCCTAACCAAAAACATGGTTGTAATCCTTTTGAGAGCTTTCACTCATTGGGAATCAAAATATCTACAACAAATCTACATGGTTCTATTGAATGAGGAAATAAAAAGTTGTATATGTTTGGCCAACCATTTGATGAAGTATAATAGATGCCAACACAAATAGTTGAAGACACATTGACTGAACTAAATGACATTGATTTGATAATATCAAAACATTGTTTGTATTAGGTTGATTTGTTTAATTTTGTAAGTGATTGTAAGTTGTATGAAACTCTAACCATTTAGTATTTTAAATTTTAACTTAGATATAAACAACCCTTGGTGGTTCACATTCAATTCAATATGTTAATGTTGTTAAACCTGGATCTCAGTCTCCCCTAGTTTTAAAGGTTAATAACATGAATTGTTGGTTTTTGTCTATTATATTCTTCAAATCAATTATTATTTTAATTTTTAATTGGTTCATCTATTTTTAGCCTTTTAATGAAAATGTAGAGCGTGATGAGCATGCCACACCTAGGATAAGCTTCCCTAAGTTTCTCCAATAGCTTTACTAAAAAGGGAATAAATGGGGAAGATAGTTCAACAAAAAAAGGGAATAAACAAGGAAGGAGGCAAGTTTTTATTAATTTATTATATTCAATTTTTAATATTATTTTGTCAATTATCATTATTAATTATAACTACTAAATTAATTTTGTAGCACAATAATGCTAGTGAGGAGGGATGCATTATTCTCATTTGTAGGAAAAGCATGAAAATTGAACGGATGAAACCATTCTCTAAAATCTCCTTGCATGCACAGGGACGTATTCCTCTAACGAATATGATAATATAGGATAATATAATATGTGGGGTTTAGAAGTTTGTGAAATTGGTTTGAAACTTGATTATGATTGTCACTTTTTTTTTTAAATGTAAAGGAACCTATTATTATCACTGATGAAGAAACACAATCACATGTTTCATTGGAGGATGAGGAGGATATAGATTATGACCTTGAAAAGGATTCTTAAAATAAATTTCCCCAATCATTATAGTGTACAAGGTTAATTAAATGATGTTCATCCATTTTCAATTCACATGTATATTTTATGACATACTTATTTGATATTTCCAACTGTTACACTTCTTTTGCAGGTAAACAATGGTAGTGAGGAGGGGTGTGCACCTATTTAATTGGAGGAATAGGACAATGTAGATTGTGAGATGCCAAATAATTCATTAGAAACCTCTTCACGTGAACCCATGCATAGTAGAAGGAGAAGGTAATATGTTAGGATTTGTGAGTTCTTTTTTAAGTCATATGAAACATAATTATGATATTGTTTTGTTTTTTTTTTACCTACATAAGAACTTGTTACCCTACCTCATAGGAAGAGAATAGGAATGGAATAAATGGCCTCTATAACCTCTTCACATGCACACAAGAATAGTTGAAAGGAGAAGGTAATATGTTGATATTTGTGAGTTTATTTTTAAGTTGTATGAAACATGATTGTGATCTTGTTATTTGGATTTTACCTGCATAGGCATCTATTACCCTCCCTTGTAGGAAGAGAAAAAATGTAATGAATGACCATTTTAACCTCTTCATGTGCACATGGGCATACTCAGAAGGAGAAGGTAAAATGTGGGGATTTGTGAGTTTTTTAAGAGCTATGAAATGAGATTTTGATATTGTTTTTGTGCTTTACTTGCATAGGAATTTGTTACCATTTTTTAACAAGAAACATACTCACATGTTTCATGTGATCATGAGAACGATGTGGAATTTCATCTACCATAAGATTTCCACAGTGACATGCCATGAACTCCACATTGTACAAGGGTAATTCTCCCATGTTTTTCTCTTTTCAATTCAAATGTATATCATATGAATTTGGAAGGCATTGGTGATGAAATTTAGGTGACATTGCAAGTGTGAGTATTCTTTTATTTTTTGTGCATGGTCTATCTTGCATAGGGATAAATAAGATTAAGTTAAATTAAAATACGTCTTTTAAATATATTTGTTTCAAGCTATGGTCCCAAATTTATAAACCTATAGGAGGTAGTTATTTCACTTATCACTTCAACACTCAAGAACATGGATCAATTATATTTTGGTATAAGTGTGTTAACATTATTAATCACTTAAGGTGTAGACTATTTCTCAAATTCTATATTCTTTTAATTTTAAACATTGAATATGCAAAATAGAGAAACATTGACATATGAAAGAAACACTTGGTCAAAAAAAATGATTTAAAAAATTTAATAGAATCCAAAATTATATAATTTTTCAAGGAGGCAAAGTGGATATAGTATGTTGCAATGAACACCTTAAAAAAACATCAAAATAGAGTACCCAAGCTTGGTGAAAATTTTGCTTGAATGATGGTGCATTTATGGAAATCTTGAGTTGATTCATATAAATAGTTCACAAAGCATCCTAGGATAAAATTTTGTGATTTATGCATGGCTTGTTTCTATTTACCATTTAAAAGTGGACATCATGCAGAATATTGGAAAACAAATCCATCTTTTGTATAACTTTCAAAATAATTTATTCATCCTCAAAATAAAATAATATTGTTTTACATTCAAAATAAAAATGACATATTTGTATTTGACAGAATGTCTTGTCACGTATAAAATATGTGGGATTATTTCATAGTGGAGCGTCAATTCTAGAGAAACACTTGAAGAGTTGTGTGTTTAATATTTTATGTGATATTTATTTTGAAAATATGCTTGTTTAATTTGAATGATTTTGATGTATGCAGACTATCTTAGACTACAAGGAGCATGGTTACAAGATCATTTAGGATTTTGGATATAGGGACCAATTCTTTGTATCACACCACAATGTATTGCATTATATGAAGGTGGGAATAAATTATGGTCAAAACCATGGTTCAATTTACACCATGATCAAATGCACGTGTTAACTCCAATTATATATTGTCAAGCAGCAAGGCATCCAACTAAGATAAGAAAATTGAGGTTTATGGATTGGAATTTGGAGAAAAAATTATATGATATGCACAAATGCAAGAATTTTTTTTTTTTTTTAAAAACATGTTTATGACTCCGATGATTTGAGCCTCAAAGGGTTGGCAACTATAGAAGAAGAACTCAAGATTTACAATTTTAAAGAAAATAAAGAGAAAAGGAAGTGGGAAATTCTAAGGTGAAGATAATTTTCTAAAGTAAGTGATACATTATGTATTTTCCATTATATTATTTTTTTCACCAATACATTCACATCTTGTGCTTACACATGAGTTACTAAACTTGACAGGAAAAATAAAATGCCTTACTTGTAAATGTTAACCAATTTTTGACCCCAAGTCAAAAAAGGTCGACCCCTATAGTTTGAAACTTTTCATAGGGTTACTAAATCTTATATTTGGGTTTGTTATGATATTTTTATGGTCTTAAATGGTCCTATATGGTCTTCATGTGGTCATATTAGTCATTGTCTAACTTCATCCAAGGTTTTATCTTATGTGTATTTATTTAGTCCTAGTGGTCATTTTTAAGTCATGGTCTTATCAAGTGTGGTCAAAGGTTTAACATGGTAATGAGTCATTATAAAATGTCCTTAATGTGTCTTGGAAAATATTTTTTCATATATTAACCTCTTACTATGTTCCCATATGCCACAAAGTCTTTTTATCACCTTTTGAGCTAATTTAGAGAAATGGTATGCACAAATCCAAAAGGAAAAATGTTTAAAAAATCCTCATAGAGTACCTAATGTTAGTGAAGGGCCAGATATGGTAAGAGACTAACAAACTTATAGTTCAAAGCCTAAAATGAGAAAAATACCTCTTTACAAGCACTTTTAGGGCACTTGTAGGGCCTTGAAAGATCAACTTGCAGGTGAAAATAGTTTCAAAGAGTCTATTGGGATTCTAAAGGTTATTTTAAAGCTTTGTATCAATTATTAGGTCCAAAATTTTTAGATAACACTCTCTCTCCTCCATCCCTACCTTCATAAGCTCAGAAAGGCAAAAATCAAAGGCATGGTATAGCCAGGAGAGAGAAATTTGGAGGATAAAACTTTGGAAAATGTTAGGGGTACTAATGAGATTCAATGTATAATTTTTTGGTATATTAATCACCTGTTCTTTATGAACAATCATTAAGAGTGATAGTAGGTCATTATGCCTTGTCTATTCAAGCAGGTCTAGTTTTGCTCTTATTTATTCATGCCAAAATTTAATGGATGATAATGGTTTTTTGGGATGTTTTCAGATTTAAAATTGCTCTTTTAAATGGTAGTTTCATTAACCAATTCAAATCCATGAAGTGCCTTCATCAAGTGGAAAAGTGTCTTAAGTGTATGGAATGTAGCATTCTAACTGCAAGCATTTTTGGTTGGTTTGTGATGTTTTTCACCTTCATAGGTTAATAAAATATCTTCACTCTCCTAGGATTCATGTGTTCTCTCTAAAATTAGATCCTTTTTTATAGTTTTTCTAGATATGTCATGTTTTTAATTCTAAGGAGCATGATACAGTCATAAACAGTCTACTATAGGTCTAAATACTATGTTTGGCTCAATTGGAAACTATAATAAATGATAAATCATGAGATTTAATTATTAAATAGGTTATAAACTTAATAAATTATCATGAGGCTCAAATGCACTCTCTATAAGTACTTGGATATGTTTCATCCACCCATGGGTCTATAGACCTATCGGTGGATATCCATGGACCTAAGTTTCACTTTGAGAGTCTTTTGGAAATAAAGAGATTAACATGAACTCAAAAGCATTAATGTGACTTTGATTGATCTCATCACATTCATTATAAGGCATGATCAAATCAAAGACTTTATTTTCCATGCATATATCTTGTATAGGCATTGATTGTATATATAATCTACACATGTAAATGGGCATATTTTGAGGTTGTATATTGATAAAAAGAGATTAATATGATTATTTAGAGATGATAGATGATGATACAAGAGTTTATACAATCAAAAATGTTTTAAATGGCTTAAGAAGTTATCTTAGTAGTCTATGAAAGTAAAATGAAGACCTATAGGTGATAGACCTATGGGTCCTCATTTTGGACTAAAACTAATTGCCATTAGAGGAAAGTAGATGTGGAAACATGATTCCATGTAGACATGAAAGAAGACACATGTTAATTAATACATCAGACCATTTGAGAGTCATGAAGGGTTGAGGTGACCAATGTCATACTCACTAGGGGAGTTTACAAATTTAGCATTCATACACAAGTCTGAGTTTAAAACAAGAAGGTAAATTTTTATAGCATGCTATGAGGGGTTAAAATACCAATTATTAAACCTCATGATCAGACTTATCTAATGACTACCTATAACCACACCTTGAGAAGGTCTGAAGGCAGTCTTGAATAGGTGTGTATTTGTGTAAGTGAAAGGTTTTGGGTAGTAAAGATTGTCTTAAACTCTCAAAAATATAAATAGGTTTATTGATATGTTCAATAGTTTTAAATTTAAGCCTTAAAACCCACAAATGTAGGTAGACCACCCTAGTAACCACCTACAGGTTACAAGGTAAACAGGTTGGTCATAAACTTGAAAAGAACATAGTGGTATATTTAATTTTTAGGTGAGATCATATAAAAATTCTGACTCATTTGGAATTCAAAGTGAATAGGGAGAAGGTTTAGAGAAATATTATCAAATCAAATTGTCTAAACCCCACATACACATTTCATCTTCACCTACAAGTTATGTTCAAAGCTTGAGAAAAGAATGTCATGCATAGTTAGTGAGAGAGGAGTTGGTTGAGATCATAAGTAATGAGATCATCTAAGGTCAAATAATTTAAAATACCTAAATGAGGTTCATAATATTTGACTTTATACAAATTTATCTAAACCTTTCATATACATTTAATCAAGCTACATGCCTGCCTACTTTCATAAGAGATAGTTACTTGTTTGAGAGAGTTAGAGGTCTACTACAAACCTAAAAGAAGGAAAATCATTTGGAGATGGTTCATGATGATAACATGAATCCATGTAACCCTTAGATCCATCAAAAATTATATATAATTTTGATCAACCCTGCCTAAGCCTAACAAGCCTAAGACCATACACATGCTCATATGGATAGTCATGGAAAGGGTGATTTTTTTGGAGTAGAGTTGAAGTGTGAAAACTTTAAAGGTTAAATATGATAGTATAGACCTCCAAGGTGTAGTCATATAAAATTTAAAAATTGTTAGTTTGAGTGTGGCTTGTGACACCCCATCCATAGGTCCTTTTTGCATGCTCTTATGACCCTTATAGATACCAATCATCTAGAACCTTTTGAATGGCCATTCCACCTCAACCAGATAGTATTCCCCATGTCAATCTTATTCTCTTAGGTCTTGAGCCTATAGGACAAGAGGGCCCCATTTGTACTATATCACCTTATAGAGAAGTGTCCTATTTTTTTTCCTATCCATTTATACTTTGAGCCCCAAAGATCATTTTCATCTAGTCCTTATCCTTAATTAGGTTGGCCTAGTGTGAATACATCTAACCCATGACCAACTATTCCCTATAAAATCCCATTCAAATCTCATTTACAAGGGAGGTGACAAAACTTACAAATCAAGTAAGAATACAAACAAATAACTAAGGCAAAATTCCCTATTCTTTGTACACAATCACCCAACATAGCTGCAAACCTACTTAAATCCTCATACCAGTCCCTAGCCACCTCAAACACTATCAATTTGGCATTTGCATATGCATCACACTATTATAGAAAGCACACTAGGTGGGAGAACTACATATGGACTGATCCTTATTTGAAGTATTGGTATATAGGTCGTGTGCCCACATAAGGGGTGTGGATTACATGTTCAGTACATCTTTCACACTAACCCTCCTCTTTCTCAAGTGACTCAAATATTGTTTTATCAAGCATGATGCAGGGTTAGTGTTTGAAGACAAAATCAGCTCCACAATGAGTTCCATCAACAACTAGTGCTCAATTTTTCACAGGCACACTCATATATGCACCTTAAAACTACCTCTAAATTTATAGGTCTTTGTGATTAGTTTGGACAACAACAGTAGGAATGGACAACAGCATCAGACACTAAAGCATCCACTTTTTGGTGCTCATATATTTTTACCCAATGAAATCCAAATTTAGGTTTACGACACCTTCCCAATCCTACATAGCCATTTTCAACCTTTTTATCATCTGTCTCAGTCTATTTTCTAGCTAAGTTATATTTCTTCTTATTTATTGTTATTTTTAAAAAGGTGAAAAGGACAAATAGTTGTACAAATTAGGATTGTATTTATTGTTATATTCTATACTAATTTATTGATCCACACCCTCAACTAAAATATGAATAAAACTCTATTATTCCCAAATAAGCTAAATCATTTGGTGAACCCAACTTACTTTGTTCATGCATAAAAACCCTAGAAACCCTAGGGAAAATTCTTTGCTAATTTTTAGTAATATGTTTCTAATTTTTTTTAATTAAACCAAAATTCACATAAAATCAAAAATGGATCTCACTTATTTTAAAACATTTCTTGAAAATAATGAGTCCATACTCGGTCCTATCATGTATATCAATGATGAAGTTTATTATATGTTAATGCAAAGCTTCAATCTTTCCCTTTCATGCTTACTTTTTATAATAAGAGATGATATTAAGAAATTTATTGCTAAACATGTTAAGATCCCTTCCTTAAAATCAATGTTTACTTTATTTAATACAACATTTTATTATTTAATTTACATATTCTCTCTCTCTCTCACATGCATAGTAATTTTCAACTCTATCTTGCTAAACATGTTAGAAATGTCATGTTATAAGTCAAAGTTTTTTATGCAGTAGTGCAAAGTTTCATGCTTTTTATCCCTTGTTTGTTATCTATCATGTGGAATGTTATTTATAATCATATTTATATACAACTTATAACTCCAATTACATGCATCTCATCCCACATACATGGTTTCTACCTAGATGTATATAACTCTTTGGCTACTTTTGAGTATTTCCCTATCACTACTAGACACAAGAAAACACTAGCAGATATATCTATTCCTCCTCCCTTCAAACTTGGTTCACCTAGATCTTATCCCACATCTACTACAAGATCTATGCCTATAGTAGATCATGTGGTACATGTTATCACCCAAGTTTATGAAGATAGGAAGGTTGATTACACCTATGGCTATAGCTTTATCACTTAGGTTAGCACCCCTTCTGATATAGTTTTAGTTATTGAGCTCCTTCAATGATAAGATGCTTAAAAAGATTTGGTGTATGCATCCCTTCATAATACTATAATTCCTTTTTTTTTGAACCAGCTTATGTCACCTTTATCCTCAACACAATGTAATGGACTGAAGAGCATATTTCCTTTTAGAAAGAGGATTTACCCCCGTGTCACATCATTAAAAAAAATCTACCCCTGTATATTCAATTAATAATTAATGATGTAGGGGTAAAAAGAGTGTTAGTTGATAATAGTTTAGGACTCAATATTTGTAACATTTCTTTCCTTAAACATCTTAATATACAACCTACAAATCTAGACCATTCCAACATGAACATCAGAGGTTTTGACAACATTTCATGGAAAGTCATGGGTCAAATAACACTCAATTTTACTTTAGCACCTAAGACATTACCAACTACTTACCAAGTTATGCCAAATAACTTCAATTACAATTTATTACTTGGTCGGCCTTGGATTCATGATATGCATGTAGTCCCTTCCACACTCCATATTTGTCTAAAATTTAGTCACAAAGGCTACATCTACATGTGCCCAATGGATAATGAACCTTTTAAATACTACCAGGTTATCAAATATCCATAGAATTACACTTTTCACTTTAATCTCAACAATATACTTACATAACCCACTACTCATAGTGTACCTTTAGACCATACAACACATCAGAAGCTTCCAAGTTTTGTAATAACACTGATACCAAATCACCAATTTACCTCTCCTTTTATACTTAAATGTCTTCATAAGATGGTATATAATGGAAAATGTCTTGGAAAGAATGAACAAGGAATCATCAATCTTATCGAGGCATCCACACAACATGGAAAGCAGGATTGGAATATCAACTTACCCTTATTCATGATATACCTTCTTATCCTGCTTCAAAACATATAATGTTTTGTCCACCCATTGTACCTATAGACCATATAGTTAATCATGATTTTACATTATCATTGATCTATCCTAATCTCTTTGATGATATGATTTCACCAGATATGTTCACATTAGATGAATTCTCTAACAATGAATCCCTCTTATAGTTTTTTAGAGCACATGAGGACCTCTGATCTTGCTATCATAAAAATAAATTTCCTCATCACACAAATGCCCATGATTACTTCACAAAAAAATTAGATTATCCCTAAGTCATATCAGTTGATTCAAAAGACACTGTTCTTATAACCCCATACACACTAGATCATTCCACATTTCTTAATGAGGAAATAATTGATTTCAATTTTAGAATCGATCAGGATCCTTGCATTGTCTTGTTAGCCACTACCCTATGAAAGGAAGAGGATATAGATATTCATCAAACTTTGATAGATTTTCTACAAATATGTGCTTGGTATTAATTAGATATACCAAGAATTGATACATCTATAGCAGTCCATTAAATTCCATTATACCCTGATGTTAAACTGGTTAAGCAAAAAATTTACAAAATGCATCCTAAGGTGGATCTCGTAGTCAAAGATGAGACCAGTGCCTCTTAGATGTTAGCTTCAATTGACCATTAGCACACCCTGAATGGATTTCCAATATAGTCCCCATGGTTAAACCTAATGGACAAATTTGGTGTTGTTCTAATTCTCAAGATTTAAATAAGGCATGCCCAAAAGATGATTTCCCTTTACCTAATATTGACATTATCGTAGATTCCATAGCCGGGTATGAAATGTTATCATTCATGGATGGATTTGTAGGATACAATAAAATCAAAATCACTGAAGAAGATCAAGAGAAGACATGTTTTACAACACCTTAGGGTATATTTTATTACATTGTCATTCATTTTAGATTGAAAAACATTAGATCCATATATAAGTGTACTATGATACATATATTTCATGTCTTGATTCACCATACCATAAAGGATTATGTTAATGATTTATTAGCTAAATCCAAACAATGACAACATCATGCCATCAATTTATGATATATTTTTTAATGACTTAGACAATACAATGTTTGATTAAATCCAAATAAATGTGTGTTTGGAGTTACATCAGGTAAACTCTTAGGTTTCATTATTTTTCAACATGGCATAGAGATTGACCTAATAAATTCAAAGCAATTGTCGACATGCCACCTCCAACAAACTTAAAACAACTTTGATCATTTCAAGGCAAGATCCAAGCAATCTGCCATTTTTTATCTCAACTTACTGATAAGACTCAGTCATTTACTCAATTATTAAAGAAAGATACAAAGTGTGTTTGGGACCAAGCCTGCCAAGAAAGCTTTGACACAATTAAGCAATATCTTCTTAATCCACCTATTCTAATACAACTTATACCAAATAGGCCTCTCCTACTATATATCTCAGTAATAGATCATGTATTAGGAGCACTCTTAGCATAACACAATGATCAACATATCGAGTGAGCAGTTTATTACATCAGTCGCACATTAGTTGATTATGAAAAAAAATTGTGATGGAAAAACTATGTCTAGAATTAGTTTTTACCACACAAAACTTTGACATTACATGATCAATAATGAGACTTAGGTTATCACAAAAGTAAATCCCTTGAAGTTTTTAATGGAAAAACCACATCTCTCTAGTCACATCACAAAATGGGTCATGTTATTAACAAAATTTGACTTAAAGATAGTTCTAAAAAAATCAATATAGGGTCAAATCCTTGTAGATCACTTGGTAGTCATACCACTCTTGGACACTAATCCTATTAATGACACATTTAGAGATTATTTTACTACCTATTCTACTCATTTTGACACTTAGACCATGTTTTTTTATGGTTCTTGATGTAGGGGCAAGTATTATCTTTGTTGACCCTTTTGGTCACATATGTCTTATTGCATATTGATTAAGCTTCTCCTAAACCAACAATACCATAGAATATGAGGAACTTATCTTAGGTCTCTTTTCCACCCAATCCTTCCAAAAAATATCTATTCAAGTATTCGATGATTCTTAACTTGTGGTTAATCAAGTCAATGATGTCTATCAAATGAAAGAATAACATCTTTCCCATACCAAAATAGGTACAATATTTATCGTCACAGTTTGACTACTTTTCTATAGAAAGTATACCAAGAAAAGATAACCAACATGCAAATGCAATGGAAAGTGTTGCATCTCTGATTCCTATTGACATTAATGATGATCAAGCTATTTTCATAATTAAATGATTACAATCACCATTAATATCCAATGCAGATTTGATTGCCCTTTTTGTCCTAGCCACTACGTGCAATTTTGCAACTCCATAGTGGTTTTTTGATATTTATAACTTTTTAAACAAATCTAATACACCAGACATTTTCTCATGAAATGACAAATGCAAGTTACACAAACAAGCACTCTGTTATGTAATCATTAGTAGAGATATTTTTAAGTGATCCTTCGATGGATAATTATTTCAATGCTTGACTTTAGTAAAATCCAAAATTGTTCTTACACAAATACAAGATAGTGAGTGTGTTGGTCACTTCAGTGAAAAGGCCATGTCACATGAATTTCTTCAACAAGGATACTATTGGCCCACCATGGAAGATGAATGTTTAAAATACATAAATCTCTGCGATAAATGTCAATGACATAGTAACCTACAACATGTACCATCACAATAATTATAACCTATTATCTCTCCATGGCCATTTATGATATGGGGATTTGATCTTGTTGGAGAGATTAACCTTGAGTCTACCAATAGACATAATTTCATCATCAAAGCTAAAAAACACTTTACCAAGTGGGTGGAAGCCATTCCACTTCAATCTACCATATGCGTGGACATTTGTAGCTTCCTCATGATTCATATTATTTCATGCTTAGGCTTACCTATAGCTATCATTTCCAATAATGGAACATCATTAAATAAAAATTATCAATAAATTTTGCACAAAATATAAAACTAAACACATTTTCTCCACTACTTACTACCCATATGGAAATGGTTAAGTAGAGGCTACCAATAAAAGCATGAACATCATTTTGAGAAAAATAGTGACCAAATTCGAAGATGATTGTCACAATCAACTAGTTTATGCATTATGGGCTTATCGCACAAGTATTCATATGCCCACAAAAGCCACTCTTCATTCACTCATTTATGGCATAGAGGTAGTTTTACCATTAGAATTAGAAATCCCATCTCTGTGTGTCTCCCTTAAAGGTATCCTCATCAATGACCAGTATCACAAAAATCATCTACACCAGCTTGAGTAGTTAGACCATACACACATTCAAGTAATTGAAAATCTCATAATCTACCAACAACGTATACAATGATCCTACAATAAATGAATTCACACGAGAGAGTTTCAAGTTGATGATCTCATTCTCAAAGAAAATCTCTGAAATGTCACTACCAAAGAAGAAATCAAAAGAAAATTCAAACCAAATTGGCTAGGTCCATACCTCATTATCGTAAAGCCTGGCCCTAAAGTGTATCGTCTAGCCTCACTTGAAGGAAATAAACTCAAAAATACAATGAATATTAAGCATCTACATAGATTTCATGTATATTATTTCATTACACACATTTTATTGTACATAGTTTCTTTCTACTTGTACATAATTTTTTAGCTTACTTGTACGTAGTTTCTTTTCACTTTCTTGTACATAGTTTCCTTATGATTACTTGTACATAGCTTATTTAAAAATACCAAAAACAATATATCATGTCAAAATATAAAAACATTCAAATAACTGAAAACACCAAAAACTTTTCAATTATACGCATTATCTATGCTTTACATTTCTACTACCATGTTAGAATTACATTTTACTATTCTATGATATTGTTTGTCAATTTATCTACATTACCATGCTTCACTTGATCTTCTTTGAGTGTGTGCAGTGATACCTAGATCCTTGATTATTTCACTCTACCCATTGAGGGGGAATCCTACTTTTACATATGAGATGTACATCAACATATCTACCCATTGAGGGCATCTTCTACATGACTACACCATCCAATTTATGTCATTCCTACACCACACACTTTAGTTATCATGTTAATGTACATTAATTACTAGCCTACATAGATTATTCTATCAACACTCACTAATATATAGCACTTGTGTATTTCTTAGTATCCAGTTAGTCTTATACTACATGTTTTGTATACTTTCACTTCTTGCTTTGATCAGTTAGATGTAATAGTATTTCTAGCATCTACATGCCTTCTTTTCTTGATTTGAGTAGCTAGATGTGATTTCATTTCTCAATTCATGTTTTTTTACTTGTGTGTGCCTTAAGACATTTTCCAATGTCTTTTTCTTATACTCTTGTATGTGTTTATGAACCTCACGCCAATCTTGATTGTTTTCAATTGTATGTGTATATGGGCATTTAAACATGTCTCATATGCTTCCTTTCCCAGTTTGAGTGACATGTGCCCATGTCCCTTTTTTGCTTGGCCCCTTGGCCTCTTTTGTATACTTCTTGCCTCTCACCTTATGTGCTTGTTTGCTTGTTCACTTCTCATTTATTTGCAATGACATATGCCCATGTCCCTTTTTTTTTTGGCCCCTTGGCATCTTTTGTATACTTCTTGCCTCTCACCTTATGTGCTTGTTTTCTTGTTCACTTCTCATTTATTTGCAATGACATGATCCACATCATGCATTATCTTGCCTTCTTAGATGCCATGATGGACGTCATGCTCCATCCCTCCTTGACAACTAACCAAATTTCCAATTTTAGTTTAGTATATTGCACATGTTATTACATTGTTACATCTATCTAGGCATACCCCTATTGATCTAACAATCTCCAATACAATTTATGCTATATATTAAGACATCTTTCAGATTATCATTATTATATCATGTATTTCATAGCATAACACCCTTGCAGGGCTATTTCTTCTTAGGGAAGTCATTACAGGGTCTTCATTCCTACCCTCATAAGAGGGGAAAAAATAAGGGTTTTATCATAGAGATCAGAGCCCTTTACTAGTCAAAATTAGTGTTTATAACACTCAAAACATCAATCAAAATTCAAAACACATAGAATAGACCAAAAAATAGTGATGAACATAGAATAGTCATCAAAAATAGTAAAGGACAAGAACACCCCATTTAGACTACAACACCCTACAACAAAGTGTCCACTTTTTATCACTCCTATCCAAATAGCCAAAAACCCAAAAAAATTAGAAATAGATAGAAAGGTGAGGTCAATTATAGTTTTATCAGCTATAGTCCAATTTAGATTGGGTAGCTTTAGTATAATTTTATTTACATTATTCAGATATAGGGGCCATCATGCATGATGGCTCTCGCTTCCAATTTTAGATTAGGTAGTTGGTACAACTTCTAAATAAAAATCCATGTTATAGACACCAATGATTAGGGGTAATGTGCATGGCACATTTTCCTTCTTTTCTTTCCAATTCATTGTATTACTCAGGGATTATTAGCAGTTGTGTGCTTTATTCCATTTATAGATGGTTGGCATCATTTTGGAGTGGCTTTCATATAAACCTAGTTCTCAATTTCAGAGTGGCTTTCATAGAAGCCTAATCTCCATCATTTCATAGTGGCTTTCATATAAGCCTAGTTCTTAGTTTTGGAGTGGATTTCATACAAGCCTAATCTCTATCTTTTAGAATGGCCAAGATTGGCCTAGTTCTCAATACACATTCAGCTATCCATGCCATATTGTTAGATTATAGAGAATTCATGGGCTTCATGAGCCATCTCATGTAACACACATTCATACTGGTATCAGTTCATAATTCACATTTAGTTTGCAACATTGGAGTTAAAGGACTAGCTAGCCTTTGTATTCTTGATCCACATACTTAGAGGGATTAGACACATAGTCCAAACATTGATTAACATACACATGATCACATAGATTCACAATAGAGTGGGCGAAGATGGAGCCTAAGGACCAACCTTTGTATTCTTGAGCCACCCTCAAGGAACTAAGCACTCAACTCTGTTTGTGATATTACTCTTGGTGCATCACATACCCAACATCACACAACATCACTCAACATCAAAATAGGTTTTGTATTAGTTTACATACCCAATAAGGTGTATTTGTTCCTTTCTCTTCCTCTATGTTTTACCCAGTCTTTACATGTTCTTATTTTAGACATAGTGTGTCTAGTAAAAATTGATCTACTCCTTATTTTTTATTGTAGATTTGGGTTTCACATTGTGCTCTCTTTATACACACTCAGCATCACACAAATTCATGGGCTTCACCCTTACAAGTAAATTTAGGTACTCTTTCTATTTTTCCTTTATCCTATTATTTCACTTTGATACATCACTAGAATAAAGGAGGCAAATCTAGTTATATAAAATGTCAAAATTGGCAGTTTGAGTGTGGTTTGTGACACCTCATCCATAGGTATTTTTTGCATGCTCTTATGACCCTTCTAGACACCTTTTTGCTCATTACTAGTCATCTAAAACCTTTTAAATTATCATTCCATCTTAGCCAAATAGTATTACCCATGCCAATCCTATTCCTCCAAGTCCTAAACTTGTAGGATAGGAGCACCCCACTTGGACTAGAGCACCCCATAGAGAAGTGTCTCATTTTTAAAAGTCATATCTATTTGTACTTTGAGCCCTAATGGTCATTTTCATCTGATCCTTATCTTTGATTAGGTTGGCCTAGCATGAATACATCTAACCCATGAACAATTGTTCCCTATAAAATCCCACTCAAAACTCATTTTCAAGGGAGGTGACCAAACTTACAAAGTAAGCAAGAATACAAAAAAAGTGCTAAAGCAAACTTCCTTGTTCTTTGCACACATTCACCCAACACAACTATAAACCTACTAAAATCCTCATACTAGTCCCTAACCACCTTAAACACTATCAATTTGGAATTTGCATCTGCTTCACACTATTGCACAAAGCACACTAGGTAGGAGAACTACATATGGCTTGATCCCTCTTCAAATAATTGGTATGTAGACAACATGTCCACATAAGGGGTGTGGATTGCACATTTAATACATCTTTCATACTAACCCCCCCTCTTTCTCAAGTGACTCAAATATTTTTTTATCAAAGCATGATAGAGGGTTAGGGTTTGAATACAAAATTATCTCCATAGTGAGTTTTTTCAACAACCAGTGCTCAATTTTTCATGAGCACACTCACACAGGCATGGTGTAACTTTCTATAAAGTTTTAGGTCTTTGTGATTAGTTTGGACAATAGTGGCAGGAATGGACAATAGTACCAAACACTAAAGTGTCCACTTTTTAGTGCTCTTATCTTTCACCCAAAAAAAGCTAGATTCAAGTTTATGACACCTTCTCAGTCTTGCATAGCTATTTTTAACCTTTGTATTAGTTGTCTCAGTCTATTTTCAAGGTAAGTTATATTTCTTCTTATTTATTATTTTTTTTAGAAAGGTGAAAAAGATAAATAGATGTACAAATCAAGTCTATATTTATTACTATATTTTGTTTTGATTTATTATTATATAACCTTAACTAAAATAATAATAAAACTACATTATTCCCAAATAAGTTAAATCACAAGGTCATCCAAAAATAGGGGAGAACAAGTAATTTAAGACCACTCAAACTTCTCTCATGCAAGACTGTAATTTAAGACTCACTATCCATTGCTTGTTGAGGCCATGACCCTATGCATAGAGATAAATTAATTTTAGAGGAGGTAATAATTTCCCTAAACTAAAATCTTGTGGCATTATTTTTTATATTGGGCCTCAAACATGCATGAATAATTGTTAATAACTTAGACCCCTCTCCAATGGCCTATTTACAGACCAAGATTCAACTTCTTACGCTTATTACTGTATGGACAGGATGCATGGGAACCTAAGCACCAAAGGATAGTTTATGGGGATAGTATACTTTAAATTTTTGGCATCAATTTAGGGGTTGAGGACCTAGGGTTTATGAACATTGTTAAGAACTTAAGCCACTCTAAACCCTCCTAAAACCCTAGTAAAGACATGATGTGAAAGATTGAGTTATAAAGTGAACTAAATGACCTTATTTTCTTATAAAACCAATTTTATAATGTTTATAACTCCAAGTAAGTTCCAACCATGTACTTTTTATGTACATGCAACTATATGGACTACATTAAATACACTATTTTTTAATGGTTTTAAGTGTTTTATAGGGTTTTGAGAAATGGAAAACATGAAAAATATTAGAAGAGGTAATTTGGGATGTATTTAAATATTAAATCCTAAAAATCCATATAATACATCCTGGAAGTTATCAAACAAACTTCATTTTTCAAGGTAGTTTGTAACAGGCTCAAAATGAGACTAGGTTTCAAGACCATTTCAAGGGTCCCACACTTACACAGGGTCTCAAGGCCTCAAATTTGACATGGAGGTTAGTGACATGATAGGTAAAGTTAATCACATAATTTAGGGTTGTTTCACATGTTTTGGAGATATTTGCGGTAGAAAATTAGGCTTCTATGCAAGGAGGCCTAATTAGGAGAAGAGAAAGGTAGAAAAAAGATATTTCCATTGACTTTCAGGACCTAAAACTTGGCATGGAGTTGTAAATCCATCCTAGGTCCTCAAATATATCCTTTTTTTTTCAATTACATATATACACTTCCCTACATAAAGAGTTTTACATGATTTTAGGGTTACAAGGAAAAGAGGCCTAATGAGAGCTTGAGGACCAAAATGGAGTCTTAAGAGTTGTTACATGAACCCAAATGGATTGATTTATATATAATAAGGTATTTGAATGTGTTTCATGGATATATAATTCCTTTAATAATATTAACTCAAGTTTTGAACCACTTGTACAAGGGTAGGCATGGGAGATGAATGGGTTTCAAGACACCTAAGTATATGGATGATAATTGCCATGGAAATGTTAGACCAGAGAAGTTTATAAATGCATGATATGTGTCAAATGAGATGTATGAAATCATATCATGGATAATTTATGATGAAAAGGTCCTTTTTTCACTTATCATATGTAAATAAGGTTTATTTTGGGGAGTTGTGCAAGGTGTCAAGTTGAGTTTCTAACTCCTACGCCACTTGGATGATGAAGTATCTTCAAAGGAGAGACACATGTCTTTAAAATTTTTTTTAGACTATTACATAACCCATATATTGATTATAACTCACTTGGACACTTGTCTCTGTCCCTTTAATATGCCCCTCTCTCTCTTCCTCATTTCTCTATAGAAATTGCCACTTTTGGCCTTGTAATGCATCCACATTTGGTATAGTGAAGCCCTGCTCATTTGAATACTAATTTTGCCTTTGAATAAAGATTTCAATCTAGTTTTCATTTCTCAAGTTCTTTCTTAAGTATGTGAATTAGTTCATGGTTGAATGACAAGTGATGGTTATCTCTCTTTGTGTTCATCTAACTCTTTCATGCTTTGTGTAATCGATCTACCTTCTCATAGGTATCATGATGTGTAAATGGTTGTTTTGTGTGTGTTTAAGTGTAAGGAAGAGTATTAGTGTCTATAATCAGACCTAATATTCATCTACCTTGATAAATACATTGCATCTTAACTTCATGTTGAAACACTTTTGTTAGGAGAACCTTGAATTTTAAGATCAATTTTGTAAGTTGTCTTTCATAGTGCAAGTTCAAGTAGACTTAGAGAGTTCATCTTGGTGCATCACCTATGTTATATTAGTGTTAATCTCCTTATATCCCTTTCCTTTAAATAAATTAGGTGAGGATTAGTTGTAGGTGTTGTGTAAGGGATTTATCCCATCAATCTAGAGATTCACCTCTTTAACAAGTCACCCACAACCTTGAGGTGTTTCAATGTTACTTCAAATTTAAGGATGATGGAGCAGCCCTCCTTAGGGTGCAAATTTGATTGATAACAATAAATAACAATGTAAAGGGAAGAAGATGAGATTTGAAGGTGAAAATATTTTTTTGTCCTTAATTTTCAATCACTCTTATTATTAAATCAATTTATTATGGTTTTTTTTTTTTTTTTAAATAATTATATTTATTTTTTCTAATACCAATATAAGGATGGATTAGCACAAAAGAAGGAAGAAAAGAGGTGAATAAATTCTTGATGTTGAAGGTGGATAATTTATATCATAGGCATGAGAATGTTCATATTGTATATGTGGTTAATAATGCTTATGTTACAGATTGCTTAAGGATGTTGAGGATGTTAATGTTCATGTGCCAAGATTTGATACATAATGAAAATTATCAACATATGTCAAATTTTATGACATATTATTTTCAACAGTATAAAATTGTTGTGTAATTTTGGGATCCTTAATGAGATCAAAACTATTTTATACACTCATTGGATCAATTGTGTAATTTTGTTACATAGATAACTTTGTTATTGTATTATTATCTTGGTGGATTTACGTAGTGTATTAATGTGTCTTTAGTTATGAATGGTTGAAGTCAATGATTATGTTTTAACTATCAACAATTAGTGTTTTTGTATTATATATAAATATTAATGGTGGAGAAAGGGAAATGTTGTAACAATTCCCCCCTATATTGAGAAATTGTATCAAACACTACCATGTGGAATAAATTTGTTATTATATTATGATTTGTTTTGTTGTGTTCTATTATGTAATATTTATTCATCAATATTATATTAGTAATGTAAGTTATATGGAAACACAAATAATTACAAGAATAGTATAAAAAAGTGGAAACAAGCAGGCATAAAGCAAATTAAAGATGAAGACATAATTATCTATATTGTGATAAAATTTAAACTAAATGAGTTATACCGGTAATAATCCATTGTGTAGTGGAGGCAAGGTGCTCACCAGAGACTAGTCTAAATGACAATAAAATCATAAATTACTTTATAATGTGTTTTTTAAAGTTCACATAAATATTTGTAATGAAAATGCCTCGAAGAGCACACCATAGTTTGTACACATGAACATACAACTTGACGTCCCTAACATTGAAAAAAATTTAAAAAAATGGAAGTGAATTTTTTATATAGATTTATATATAAGATAAACTTGATTTTCATACAATCAACATAGTAGGTGACACATATAATATATATAAAGGTACATGAGAGATTCAAATTCAAGATCCAACTAATATCAATAATAGGTAGTGTTTTTACATAAGGTTATGCTTATGATAATAATTAATTTTACACACTCTATAATATTATCATATAAGTACTCCAAGTCAAAATAAAAGTTATTTCTAACCAAATTTGACAAAATTGGTAATAAAAATTAATACTCGTACACTCAGTCCCTCCATTAGAAATTTAGAAGATGGGTTTGGTGACACCTCAACCTCATTATTATACTTCTAGTGAATCAAGGTAAGTATATACATGTGAAGCCTAAATCAAGATTATTAATGACATGAAAAATATGGAATATGAAACCATTTGTGATACACTACTTGATATCCATAGTTACCAAAAGTAAATTATAAAACTATGTCAGAATGCATCTCAAAATAAGGATTTGAAAATTTAGTTTAATAATACCATTCTCAACATTATTCCTTAGAATGAAATTATAGAATATTTAGATTAATAATGTTATAGATTAAAAATCATATCATATCCATCTCCATCAAACATCAATTCTTTTGGGCTTTAGCTTCATGTGTGTACATTTTTTAGTCAACTTTTTTAACTAGCTACCATTTAACTCAATGGTATCTATATTATATGTTATTGCTACTCAATCAAAGATAACAATGGGAGGATGGAGAATCATGATGAATGGGGTCGATGCTTCACAATTTATTTGAATTTTTATATATTTATATGGTCTAAGGTGGTGGTGAATCAGTGATAACAATGTTCTATGCTAGATTTTTTAATTTTGAAAGCAAATCAAAACACACATAAGATTGTTTAGAGTTAAATGTGTTGAATATTAGATCATATTTTAAGTGACCTTCTCACCAATTCCCTCTTAATATATACAAATTGAAATGGATCCATGGCTTTGTCTTGTTGCTTTAGTGCCATTTTAGTATGTGAGACAAGTAAATTTTATGAAAAATAAGCAGGTTGATATTTTACCCCATTTTGGCCTTCCTAAAAAAAATGTCATAAAGGTTATCATATACAAAGGAGCCTCTAAATAAAAATTTATATTAGAGACCTTGAGCCTCACCTTTCAGTAATTCAAGGTGGAGGGGTACCAACAACAAAATACCTAAAACAAAAAATTTAGTTGACATAGCTTAAGGTTTTTTAATCTAATATGAATTTACCCCATGCCTTTTACATGTTGGATGCCATGTGGCATGTATTATCTACAAGTTCCATGTGTGTATGGATTATAATGAAATGTAATGGGGTATCATGAACCATAATGTGCCATATTATGTTACATGAGCTTCAAACACTAAATGTGCATATCCCCATAAAAATTCATTATTACAAATCAAAATAACAATAACAAAGTGATCATGATAGAGACCCATCTACTCCCTCTGTAAGACAATGTTTAGATTTCCTCATTTTAGCATATCATCACGGTATGTAGTCACATTGTCAGTTTATACAACCATACCATCAAAGTTGGAAGGATGTTTATCCACTTTATTGGAGGTAAGGTAAAAATCATAGCCTTTATATTTTTGACAATGGTATACATAGATCAAGGATTGACATTCTTATATATATATATATATATATATATATATATATATATATATATATATATATATATATATTCATTGAGTGTATTCATATTTTCTTCTTTATCTATATGTATTCTTAGCTTGTATTCAATAAAAGAGTGTGTGTGTATATGTATGTATTCAATCAAGAGGAAATTGATTGATATTTTGAGTGTAAATTGTAATGCCAATAATCACACTTCAGGTGACATCCCCTCATAGGACTAGATGTGTGGTTTTTTTTGTTAGTGATATATAGTTACTAAATGTACATGGTTCAGATTCTTTGTAGCTTCCAAATGCCCAATCTCATTACCCCAAGTAAGTTTATGGACTACTACAAAAGTGTTGAATAAATGAATGCAAAAGTGGATGAGGACCTTCAAGAATTCCAACTAAGCCATTTGAAGAGTATTTTGGATGTATGGGAGCAATGGGAAAATGTTTAAAAAGATAGGGAGGACAAACTAAAGGAAAGCATTGAAGGAATGAATACAACCATGTCATCACTAAAAAATAAGAACAAGGAGCTAAATTTTTGTATTGAATGTGTAAGGAAATAAAAACTACAGGCTCAAATGTGGCCCGAGGATCAAAATTCATCATTGAGATTATATGAAGTTTGATGCAAGGGCATCAAACACATTATACAAATTTGGTCATGCATAGTTTATTTTGGTGTCTTAGGTTTCTTAGTATCCTTTAGGAGGTAATGGAGTCCTTAGTAGAGTCCAAAATGTCCTTAGTTGGCCCTTTGGCATTTTCCTACCAAAATGGGTGTTTGAAAATTTGAATTATGTAAATGTATGTGGAAGCAATTTTGTTGCGAGGTCAATAATTCAAGTTGTTAAATGTCATCTAAGGTATTAGAGGAGTGTAATAAGGTTTAGAAAAGTGTTTCATGTATGTGCCATAAGGAAATAACCAAATATAAAAAAATTCAATGTCATGTACAAGAAAGGTAGTTATTAGAAATTTAGTTAGGCAAGAATTTGGTTTTCAAAAGAAGGGAATGAATTTTGGCTTTGAATAGAAAGTGATTCTCGTAGAAGAAGGGAGTAGTTAGTAGGAGGTAGATTTTGAAGTTAGATGAAGCTAGAGGTACGAAAAAAAGAAAAAAAGTGTAATAATAACCTGTACTATATCCATAGAGGTAGCATGGACCATGTAAATAAGAAGAATCAATAGAAATAACATGTTTAGAATATACTAAGATTACCATATTCTGTATTGAATCTCATTATGGGTCTGTATTTTGATATGTTTAAATTTTATAAAGCCTTAAGATGGTATTTATGAATTTGAATGGCTCAGATTGTGTATTGTAAAATTTTGTCTAACTTGTGTGTGTGTATATTGAGAATTTTAGGTTGATATAAAAGGAAATTGTGTTGTATAAATGAATAATCAGTGGTATGGAACTTTCTGTAGCATGTAGATGAAATAGAAAGACGTGTGAAATATTCATAATCATGAAAGAGCATTTTAAAAATTGTAAGTCAACATATGTTTAAACCCTTTATTTTCTTGACATAGGTAGTTTATGTTAACAGTTTCTAAAAGGATCCCTATCTCAATCATAATTATAAGTCATTCAAAAGACTTTTAAGGTTGGATAGGTTGTGGTTATGTAGGTAGACCCTGAATTAGCCTTTGCAGTGTCACAAAAAGATAACCAATTGAATATATGTGTAAAACTCTATTAAACAAATACAGTCAAGTAGTTTATGTTTATGTATGTGATAACAAGTTTGTGGAAGGATAGAGAATGAGAATAGATAGACATGTTTTAAATAATGATATTTAAGCAGAGGAGGATCGTAGAGGATTCAATGAAGAAACCTAGTAAGTGTGAATGCATTAAAAATTCCTTGTTTTGAGATAAGCATGCAGTCTGTGTGTGTATTTAATGTGGAAAATAATCAAAGGCATCTATAGAAACATTTATGGATGGAGAGTTTCATAACTTCAAGATAGCATATATCACCATCCTGATAGTGGTAGAATCTTTTAAGAGCATCAAGAAGTAATAAAAAGATTGTAGATGGATTACGCATACCTTATTAAGGTCTTTTGAGAATTTAAAAGCTCACATTAATATTTTAAACTCAAACTGACCCCTCTTGAGCTACATAGAATATAGACAAACCCAAGATTAGGGTAAAATTCAAAAAAATGGATAATTAATGCTTGATCTGATGAAATTTATTAAAACCTAATAAACTAAAGGGCATTAACATGAGGAAGCAGATTATTGGGTTTTTACAATAGTACAACCACAGTCTGTACATCTAAAGATGACTGTGTGTGTAAATGAAACTTAAAGACCAAATTGGGTATGTACCACATTGAAAAAGTGGAATGATAGTAATTCACCAAATAAGAAGATATACAGTAGTATATAAAAATTATATGGAATTATAACAAAAAATATGAATAATAGATAAGCCACTTCAAGGGAGCAACCTCCCAAATGCTTTTAATAAGAATGAATACTCAATTATGATCATTAATAACTAACCTTATCTCTTATGTATAGTCTAACAAGGTCATGTGTTATCCATAGGCTGACCTTCTAAGTATATAAATTCATAAATAAATGTAAAATAATATACAAAAGACTTATGCAAGCCACAAGTCAACTACACATATCCAAAGACATGACAATGATTAAGGGTATAGCATACCCCTCCCCTTCAAAACATTGTTGTCCTCAACATTGAACCAATCTTGGATGTTGTTGTATAAATGATTCATCCTCCCAAGTAGCATCTTCAGAAGGTAGATTCTTTCATTTGATCAGATACTCAAGAATCGGTCTGGACCATAGTTGCTTAGTGTATGTTGGAAGGACCACTTCAAGAGAATAACCCTCCCTTATTCATATAATTTTGGTAAATTGGTTTGAGTGGTAACTCCCTATCCAATGACCTTCTTAAGTCAATATACATGAAATATTGGATGAATGCGAGTGGAGGGAGGAAATTCTAGCTTGTAGGCCACACTACCAATTTTTTACAAGATCTGATAAGGACCATAATACTTAGGAAATAGCTTATTATCCCTTTTCTATTGCTTCAAGAAAATATGCTTATATGGATATAAGCAAATAAACACCCAATCACCAATTTCAAAATGCCTCTCACTCTTGTGTTGATTTGCTTGTTGCTTCATGTAATTCTGGGATAAAGCTAAATTTTCAAACAAACTAGCAAGGAATTCTTGTTGATGTTGAAGGTGTTCCTCCACTACACGTACCTCTGGGTGGGTCTTCAAGGGTGAAGTGAGAGATGGAGGATGGTATCCATACAATGCCATAAAAGGAGACATTTTGGATGAACTATGCATTGACATATTATAACACCATTCAACCAAGGGCAGCCATTGAACCCATTTATCTATTTATCAAACAATGAAGGTACCCTTCCAAACACTTGTTGACTACCTTGGTTTATCCATCAGATTGAGGATGATAGGATGAGCTATGAGCTAATTGGATTCCTAAACATGTAAATAATTCTATCCAAAAATTACTAGTGAATATGGGATCTTGATCACTAACAATAATCTTAGGAGTACCATGCAATTTTTGAATTGTATTGAGGAAGGCAAAAGCTACTATACTGGCCACCAATGGTTGAGATAAAGAACAAAAATGAGCATACTTTGTGAGTCTATCCACAAAAACCATAATAACATTTATACCTTTAAATTGTGGTAACCTATTAAAGAAATCCATAGATACCTCTTCCCATCATTGACTAAGGATGGATAAGGCCTATAAAAGACCTAGGGTTGTAATGGTTTCACCTTTATTTTGTTGACAAACCATACATTAAGCCAAATATTTATGTACATCCCCTTGAGTCCTTTCCAAAACAAATCCTTCTTAACTTTATAATAGGTTTTCAAAAACCCCAAGTGACCTCCAAGTGGAGATGCATGAAGTTCTTGAAGGATTTTTTGTTTGAGAAGAGAATTTTGACGTAGATATAATCTATCTTTTTACCATAATGCATTCTCCTTCCATGTAAAATTTATAATGCACTGTCATCAGACTGCAAACAACGATATTGACCCCTCTAAAATTGAATGTTAATTTCCTTCCTTATAAACATGGTACAATCTATAAACTTCAAAGTTTTGTTAATGATTGCTCTAGAGATTACAAATGCACAGCTATCTGATTCGACCAGCAAATTTACAGAATAGTTATATCATCCTCAAACAAAGTGTCTATGTTATATAAGTTGTAGGCTATATGTATAATACCTACGAGTTATATCTTTCACAATTGACAAAGATTATCCTTGTAAAATAAAAAGGTACCTTCATTGTGATTTGGTCTGCAAAGTAACTATCATGTGGGCTCTGTGTCTATAATTTAAACAATCATGTGTCACACTAAGGGGCTGACAAAACAGATGCATGGATCAAAATTACAAACTCAGGTTTGTACAACATGAACTTCGCTCTTGGTCCAATAGTCTTCTAAATAGGCATCCCCAAGCTCGATTCTTGTTCAATCTTCTGACTCAGTTATGTGTATGCCTACATACAGTCATATGCCAAAGTACAAATACTTAAAAATAGATGCCCTGCAGGCTCAATTTTGTATATATATATATTCACACCTCCTAGATGATGATTTTCTCTAGATTGATGTTGGATCACTAACACGGCTCGACTCTGCATATTCACTTCTATGCCATGACTTCATAAGCCCGTCCATCATCTTTAGGTCTACATTTACAAGTCCTGCATCCAAAGCATTCATGGTTGAAAGGCCCTACCAAACTTGAGCTCTATCTGTGAAAATGCATATGGCCTTCACCAAAGAGACACGAAGTGAACTGAATTTTCTCATTGTGTAATTTTGTTCTTTTTTTTTTATGGTTCATAAGACCATGCTCAACATAGAAGAACATTCTCCATACATTCAGATCCCCTATGTTCCCATAGACACACCTGTGTATATTTGTCTCATCATAAAACAATGGCTTTTGTCAACATGACTCCCATCTGCCCAGGCTTAAAACACCTTACTAAATAGGCATGATCCCCGTCCTCACAAGCTCGACTCTCCTTTCATTTTCCGGTTGCGTGTTATAAAATTTGGGGCTACATGATCATCTTCTATGTCCATGTGTTTACCCGAGGCACCTTCACCTCTCTTACCTGAATTATCCCTTTTTCTGTTCCCTTTATGCTTAAATCAAGGTCTTCAATCTTAAAATAGTGTTGACCTTATCTCCTTGAATCTTGCATTATCCTATAAAGACTCAACTACTCATCTAATAAGGGAATTCTTCAACTATGCTTGACTCCGTGCCATTCTTGGATGATTACAACAATAATAGGATTATTGAAATCCTTTGACAACTAATAAATCCATACAAAACATATTTAGGCCTTATTTCTCCTCCACATGACAAGTATAAATATTTGAAAATATAACTTGGAGGGAAACTTATATAATTGCTTAGGCTAATGCCTATTGAAAGCTTATTCAACTAGTCCTTGCTAGATGCTCCTGCATCATACTCTCTCTCTAGCAAGGATTTGAACCTTAGTTCAAATGAACTACTTCCTCCATGCATTAGTCTTTACTATATGCCTGGATCCCAAGGTCTTGTTGTGAATGCCAATGCTGGTGTTTGTCTTTGATAGTCTTTGTCTTTCATCTTCTTGCTTTTCTTCCTTTTTTGGTATGTTCTTCTCCTCATCTCCTTTTCAGCTATTATGTCCCATCTCCATGCTTCATTCTCATACATGTCTTCAAGATCTTCTTGATTCAAAAATTTGTCCATTGAACTATGGACTTCATTCATCTCCACAACTTTAACACCTGCATTCAAAACATCAAAGGCAATGTTAGAAGTAAAAACTTGAGACCATAAAGTCTCTTGGCTGCCTCCACTCTTCTGTTCTTTGGCCAAAACTTCCTTTGCCTCTTTATTGTGCTCTTTTCTTGCTTAATTCTCACCAATGGTGTTCTCATCATGGTTTGTGCATGTATGTAGCTCTCTTAAAAAACTAAAGAGCTCTTCCAACATTCTCATTTCTTCCTTTAGTGAGCTCTCATCTATCTCCCCATTCACTTCATCAAACTTGGGCTTATCAACTTGAAAGATTGCTTGTCCTTTACTTGTCGTGTACCTCATTTCATTCTTTCTTGGCTTGTTTTCATACAAATCAAATCCTTCATTAATAAACTCATCAAAAACAATTGGAGCAATATTACCTTATGTCTCCTTACTCTTTTCAATCATGTGAACTGATTTCACATCTCCACTTTCATCATCCATCTTCTTGGAACTCTCTCCTTGTTGCACATTAGTTTTCATAGACATTTTACATTCCTCATTTTCCATAAAAAGATCATTAAATGATTCAAAAACATCATTATCCCATTCATTGCAAGCAATTGACTTATCTTTCATCTTTGTATCCTCATGCTCTACCTCATTATTCTTTGAGAAGTTTTCTTTCTCACCTTTAGCCATCCATACCTTCTTCATAGCTTTAGGATGACACTTATTCAATTCACCAACCAATTTCTTCTCTTTGACATCTTCCTGTTGTCTTGCTTGATAGCTGGCCTTACTCACTTTGCATTCTACCTCTTCCTTCATGCTTTGTATTTGCTTCTTGCTTGAGTCTTCATTTTGATTGAGCTTTATGTCCTTATTTATATTTGTCTTCTCAAACCATGTAGGCATCCTACATCCATGCTCTTGTACCAACACTTCCTGTTGCTTGGGAGTTTGCTTCTTCCACCATTTAGGCATCACATATTGTTGCTTCTCTGCAATGCATATCAATAGTTTCATGCTTATAAGAATAAGAAAAATCAATTTTGGAATTCACCTTTACTTCCTTAATGGGCTGCTCCATTAGTTCTTTTACTTGTATAGCTTCTTGATTGTTTGTACTTTCTTCTTCCTTTATACTTGACTGTTCTCTTTCCTCTTCTTGGATTTCAATGGCATCATGGAAGTCATCTTCATCTTCCATCTCTCCTCTTGCTTGTATGGGTTCCTCAACACCTCCCTCATGCATTAACCAATGCATCTCTTCTTCTTTATCATCAACAACAAAATCACTTCTCTCTCTTGCGCCAATCTCTTCATTCTTCAAGGCCTTTCTTTTGACCTTCACAAGGCTGCTCATACCTACAATTACCCATGCAAAGACAACATTAGATATAAAAACAAGAGACCACAAGTTCCCTATGAGTGTTCTCTTCACCAACACTCTTATCTTTTCAAGTGCTCTTCCTGGTACTTCATCTTTTCTTTCTTATTTTCTCTTGTTCTCCACAATGAGAACATTTTTCACAATCTCTTCCTCTTTTTGTTGCTCTCTTGGCAATCTTCTTATCTTCTTCAAGCCTCTATGGGCTTCTCTCTTCTTGGAAATCTCATTTTGCCTTCTTCTCCTCTTCATTAGGAGATCAATTGGCCACTTCAACCTCTTCCTCATTGGCCATACCCATGCTTGCTTTTCCATCTGCATCCAAGACTCATATCTATCTGCAAACTTAGCTAAATCTCTTTTCAAACTAGCAATCTCTTTATCAATTTCAATACTGGTCATACCTTTCTTCTTTTGGATGCTTGTTTTCTTCTTGGTGCCCTCATGTACCTTATTGCTCTGCTCTTTTCTCAGCAATATTTCCATTTCTGAGATCTTCACCCAAGTCTTTTCCACCTTGGTCTCTTGATCCCTTTAGGTCCACTTGTCTCACCCAAGCCTTTCTCCTTGACTGGTCTTTTGAAAATCTCCTTGATCTCACCTAGGCCTTTTGCATCCTAGTCTTTTGATCCTACTTAATGGTTTTATTGAGCTTCACACTGAGTCAATGGTCTACAATATGACACTGCTTTAACCAAATATCAATAATTTCACAAATCCAAGCTTACCTTGCTTTGGATCTTTCTCTTGAGCATTCACTTGCTCCCTTACTTTTGAGCTTTCCAAGCTTCTCTTCTCTCTTGTCAAGCCTCAATGGCTTTAAGACTTCCTTTTCACCTATTTGCTTCTCAAACACAATAAACTCAAATCAAATATCAAAGGTTACTGATACCTTTCCTCCACAGGGTCTTCTAGTGCTTTGTCCTGTTGATCCTTTTTCCAAATCCTGTAATAACTCTTTATTGATGAAACATCATTAACAAATGCAACCATTCCAAAGATCTCTTTGGCTCTGATACCAAAAATGATGTGCTATCATCAGACTGCAAACAACGATATTGACCCCTCTGAAATTGAATGTTAATTTCCTTCCTTATAAACATGGTACAATCTATAAACTTCAAAGTTTTGTTAACGATTTCTCTGGAGATTACAAATTCACATCTATCTGATTCGACCAGCAGATTTATAGAATAGTTATATCATCCTCAAACAAAGTGTCTATGTTATATAAGTTGTAGGCTATATGTATAATACCTACGAGTTATATCTTTCACAATTGACAAAGATTATCCCTATAAAATAAAAAGGTACCTTCATTGTGATTCGGTCTGCAAAGTAACTATCATGTGGGCTCTATGTCTACAATTTAAACAATCATGTGTCACGCCAAGGGCCTAACAAAATAGATGCATGGATCAAAATTACAAACTCAGGTTTGTACAACATGAACTTCGCTCTTGGTCCAACAATCTTCTAAATAGGCATCCCCAAGCTTGATTCTTGTTCAATCTTCTAACTTAGTTATGCATATGCCTACATACAGTCATATGCCAAGGTACAAATACTTAACAATAGATGCCCTATAGGCTCGATTCTATATATATATATTCACACCTCCTAGATGATGATTTTCTCCATATTGATGTTGGATCACTAACACGGCTCGACTCTACATATTCACTTCTATGCCATGACTTCATAAGCTCGTCCATCATCTTTAGGTTTGCATTTACAAGTCTTGCATCCAAAGCATTCATGGTCGAAAGGCCCTACCAAACTTGAGCTCTATCTATGAAAATTCATATGGCCTTCTCCAAAGAGACACGAAGTGAACTGAATTTTCTCATTGTGTAATTTTGTTGTTTTTTTTTTTATGGTTCGTAAGACCATGCTCAACATAGAAGAAGAACGTTCTCCATACATTCAGAGCCCCTGTGTTCCCATAGACACACCTGTGTATATTTGTCTCATCATAAAATAATGGCTTTTGTCAACATGACTCCCATCTGCCCAGGCTTAAAACACCTTACTAAATAGGCGTGATCCCCATCCTCACAAGCTCGACTCTCCTTTCATTTTCCGGTTGCGTGTTATAAAATTTGGGGCTACATGATCATCTTCTATGTCCATGTGTTTACTCGAGGCACCTTCACCTCTCTTACCTGAATTATCCCTTTTTTTGTTCCCTTTATGCTTAAATCAAGGTCTTCAATCTTAAAATAGTGTTGACCTTATCTCCTTGAATCTTGCATTATCCTATAAAGACTCAACTACTCATCTAATAAGGGAATTCTTCAACTATGCTTGACTCCGTGCCATTCTTGGATGATTACAACAATAATAGGATTATTGAAATCCTTTGACAACTAATAAATCCATACAAAACATATTTAGGCCTTATTTCTCCTCCACATGACAAGTATGTATATTTGAAAATATAACTTGGAGGGAAACTTATATAATTGCTTAGGCTAATGCCTATCAAAAGCTTATTCAATTAGTCCTTGCTAGATGCTCCTGCATCATTTTCAATCCCATCGAAGCGTTGTTGTAGATTCTAAATCAATGAATGGATAATACTATCATTTTCCCATTCTATCCTTGCTTCCTTCAGTCAGTATTCCTAACAAATGGTCATGGTACATAACAATGCCTCAATTGGTTCATCATGCCAAGATAGTGCATTGGCCACCACATTTTCTTTTCTTTTTTTGTAGACTATTTCAAAATCAAAACCTAACATTTTTGTCACCCATTTTTTTGTTCTTCAAAGGATAATCGTTGTTCCAAAAAAAAAATTTAAGGCTATCATGATCAGTCTTTACCTAAAAGTGATGACCTAATAGATAAGGTCTCCATTATTTGAATGTATGTAGAATAGCCATCATATCTTTATCATAGATGGGTTTGAGCTGATTTTTACTCTTCAATTGATGACTTTCAAAGGTAATGGGCTTACCCTCTTGCATGAGTACTACACCCATACCATATCTAGATGCATCACATTCAACCACAAAATTTTTATAAAAATCTAGATTAGCCAATAATGGGGTGGTGCACATAGCCATTTTCAGTTATTCAAATGCCTTGGAAGCTATATCAGTCCATTGGAAGGAGTCTTTCTTTAATAAATAAGTGAGCAGTGCTGCAATACTAGCATAGTTTTTGACAAACCTACGATAATAACTAGTTAGCCCCAAAAATCCTTTAAGTTTCTTAAGTGCCTTGGGAATTTGCCACTCCATGATGGCTTGGTTTTTTTAGGATCAACTTTTACTCCCTCATTTGATATAGTATGACCTAAATATTCCACTTCCTGAACTCTAAAAACACATTTGGATGGAATTTATGTTACTCAAGAATTAAAAGTACATGTTTCATATGATGTAAGTGGTCTTCCCAATTTTTACTATAAATAAGGATGTCATCAAAAAACACAAGTAAAAACTTTCTCAAAAATGGCCTAAAAATCATATTCTTCAAACTCTAAAAGGTGGATGGTGCATTGGTGAGACCAAAAGGCATGACCAAAAATTCATAATGGATTTCATGAGTATGAAAGGTTGTTTTAGGAATGTCCTCCTCATAGATCTAGATTTGATGATACCTAGAGTGAAGATCTAATTTGGTAAGATAAACAGCATCATGTAATTCATCTAACAAATCATCAATTACAAGAAAAGGAAAATTATCTTTGATAGTGAACTTGTGGAGCTCTCTATAATCTAGGCATATCCTCAAAGTTTCATCCTTCTTTTATACCATGACTATTGGAGAATAATATTCACTTTGTCTATGAATGGTACTTGCCTCTAACAACTCTTGTACTATTTTTTCAATTTCACTCTTCTGAGTATAAGGATATCTATATGGTCTAATATTGGGTGGCATATTTTCAGGAATGAGTCTAATGGCATGATCATGAGTATGACTAAGAGGAAGACCTTTTGGAATGGGTCAAAAAATAATTGAATGCTTATCCAATATTTTATGTAACTCGAGATGGGTAGACTCCTTAGCTTATTGGACATAAATAGAAAACAAGTGTGCCACAAATCCTTTAGCACCTTTTTTCAACATCTTGGTCATTTGATGTGAACTAACCATTTATGGAGATTTAAATACTAATCTGTGTAGTTCCACTGGCTTGCCTTCAGACTAAAAATGCATGAATAGTTCATGGAAATTCATCTCAATAGTACCCAATATGGTGAGTCATTGTACTCCAAAAATAATATCAGTCTCACCCATAGGAATAGAAAACATAGGAGAATATAGAAAATAATCCCCCATTTCTAGCTTAATACTATGGCATTTTCTAGAATAATTAATCGTACCACCATCAGCAATCATGACTTGAAACTCTAGGGCTAGGTAGATGAAACAATACAAATGAACATCCAACTTACTACTAATAAAATTGTGTGTACTACCTAACTAAATCAACACTGAAACCTTTTGTTTCTTAATAAAACCCATCACCTTAAGAGTTTGAGGAGTAGAAATACCTGCAAGGGCATGATAGGAGATAGTACATTGAGAATATACAACATCATCCTTAGATCCTTCAAAACCTTTAACAGATGCCTCCTCATCTTCTTCATCCTCATCATCCCCTTCAATGTAAAATAAATTATTTTTAGCAAATATATGACCTTTGATCCATTTACTATCACAACCATAACACAACCTTTTGGCACACTTATCCTTAATTTGTTGTAATATTAATCTGGTAGGTTGAGGCTGTGATGGATTGTAAAAGGTGCATTTATGATTATTAGTAAAAGGATGATGTTTAATCATCTCCTTTTCTTTTACTAAGTGTTCCCTTGGTATAGCTTTAGATACAGTTGTGGGGTTAAACATATGAACCTCCAATTGAATACTATCTTTTAGTCCACCCAAAAAAAGGTTAATCAGATTTGCTTTAGCGATATTCTCCACACGTAAGGATAGATTTTGAAATTGATGAATATAATCCTTCACTATTACTATTTATCATATTTTGGTTAATTGGTTAAATTAGTTTTCAGAAACATTATCTCGATAATGAGACATCAATTCATCAGAGAATATTGACCATGTAACAAGAGCATCAATATTATTCTTTTGAGCACAAAACCAATGATACTAAATGAATGGCTTAGGTTTTAGATAAAGAGATGCCACAACCAAATTTTGATAGATAGGAGTTTGGTGTAAATCAAATATATTTTAAATTTAAGTGATCCAAGTGAGTGGATCCTTACCATCAAACTTGTGCAAGTCTACTTTTGGCAACATCAGTTTTATCCCCATATTAGCAATGTTAGTATTAAGAAGAGGAGGACTAGAAGGAAAAGGTGAAGGGTTATTGAGTGGTAAATGAGATGAAATAGTATCCAAGTGTGTCATGATTTGATGCATCTAATTTTTTATGTAATTAAGCTCCCCTTGCATTGTTGATATTTGAGTTTGGACTTGCACATCCTTCTATATTAGGCCATGTAGGTTTGATTGGATTTGAGAAATTATATCAAATGATTCAGACTCCATTTCATCCCTTAAATGGGTTTTAGGGGTTTTTTTTCCCTTTCCCCCATCCACGGGTGTTAGGACCAGCCATACAAAGGCTTGATGGTGAACCTTAGTTTGCCTCGTTGACCTAACTTTGACCACTAAGTTTTTTAAATATTTAGGCCTAAAATCACAAACATCAAAGAATAGACCCAAAATAATTTCTTCTTAGGTTTCCAAAAATATTAAAAAAATCTAAAAAATTATACAAATTGTGAGTTATGGAGAAAAATTATTAAAAACCATAAAATGGCAATAACTTTTTAAAAAGAGATCCAAATGAGCTGAAATTTTAATATAAACTTAATTGAATTATTTATAAACTCTAGTAAAAAAATTGTAAAGAAATTATAGCATGTTTGTAAGATATATCTAAATTTAAATATCTAGGGATTTTGACATGATTATGGCCCAAATTGACACTCTGATACCACTTGGAATGATATTAATTTAACAAATAAGAAGATATACAATAGCATATGGAATTATAGTATTAAATATGAATAATATATAAGCCACTTCGAGGGGGAAACCTCCTAAATGCTTTCAATAAGATTGAATACTCAATTATGATCATGAATAACTAACCTTATCTCTTATATATAATCTAAAAAGGCCATGTGCCACCCATAGGCTAACCTACTAAGTATATGAATGCATAAATAAATGTAAAATAATATGAAAAAGAGTTATGCAAACCACAAGTCAACTACACATATCCAAAGACATGCCAACGGTTAAGGGCATAGAAAAATGATATCTAGAGGGAGAATTAATGCATGAAAATTCATATGAAGTCTAGCAAAGGCAAATGAATAAGATTACAAGATAAGGAGTGAGAAAGTAGAAAGAATGATATGATTGGATGTTCTACAGGTTGGAAGGCTTTAAAAGTCAAAGAATAAAAGGGAGTCAAGGTGGTTAATCCATAGACCAAGAAGAATAAGAACATTATGCTTTATGATAAAGTTGGTCGGTAAGAGGAGTTGATATAGGTGTGAAAGCAATAATTGCTAATTGCAGTGGTGAGAGTTTGTTTAGGTAGAGTATAAGTTGATAATTATCTCCATCAAAGTTGTTTCAAATGTTTTGGATATTTCTTTAGAATCAAGTCATTATAGGAATGTAAGACAAAATAAACTTTATGAGGAAGAGATCAGAGTATGGACAAAATTTGTAGTCTAGTGCATGGCTTTCCCAACAACATCTCTCACTATATCCATGCTTCGTAACTCTAATGACGATACCAATGATCATAATTAGAATGTTCCTTTACTATGGTTCATTTCATTGTACTTGTTGATATTTACATATATATAGTGTCCTCCTTGACTGGGAACTATATATATATATATCATTCTAGTTTGTGAAATTTACAAAATATGAATATGAATGCATCATAAGTATGTACAATTTGGAAAATTTCCTAATACCATGTGTGTTGGATTTATTAACTAAAAGTATTTTTTTTATGTTAGTTCACATTATCCAAATATAAAGACTTTGAGAAGATAATCAAATGTTTTTAACAAAGCATGGTCTTTATATGTTAAAAAAATTATTTGTCTAAAGATCTGATCCAAACCTACTTTCAAAAAATAACCAAATGATGAAATTAGCTGTGAATCTTTACAAACTTTTATATTTCCATCATTTTTTTTGTTTTTCCACATGTCTAGCATTGAGATTTACAAGGATTCAATAGTTTATGATAAATTGGATGGAATCATGGATTATTATATTTACATTTATATAAATATATTCCACATTTCTAGTTTTGTTTTTAGTTAATGATGGCCTCCAAGATATAAAGATTTGATTTCAATGCCCAAGTGTAAAGGAACAATTTTAATTTTATGCAGCAATTACATTTGAATCATGGTGAATTTATACTTTTCAAAACTCACATTTAAAAATTAGATAACATCTTATTAAATTTGAATCATGATGAAGTTTATATTTAAATTTTATGTAGTAGTTACAAACATCGCATATAACATCTCATTAAAAAAATGACACGTAAGCAAATGTAGTTCGATGTCTATAGATAATTATTCACAAAAAATATTATTAGTATGAATCTTTTGGAGTTGATTTGTCAAAATAATCCCAAAAATTAACATGATTTATCACACTTTACATTTTCAAGGGAATGAGGCTTGTTCATTTTCCAGTGATGCATTCCTGCATATTGCCATATTCTCCAAAAAATATATTCAATGTCATATATTGGTCTTGTAATTGTCTTCTACATGTTGTAAAGTTTACACATGAGGATGATTCACCTCACCATTATTAACAATTAACCTTGATAAAAACCTATTATAACCATCTTAGATAATCTTCTCAAGGAAATTAAGACTTTTCTTATCAACTAGAAGAGTGAGAAGTGTTTAACCTAACAATCCAAAAATCCTAAGAATATGGGGATCATTGGAGTCATCCACATCACTAAAAATATTTTCATTTACAAGAACATTGGTAGCATTATCATGGAAGGTTAGGAAAACTATTATTGGCATCATCCTAAACAAGCCATAAAAGGATGTTTATCAATAACTATATGAAAATCATTTATAAATTTAAAAAAATATGAACAAATAAGAATCAGTATACAAAGAGTGAGAATATTTATGTTTGATCAAAGAAATCAGTAGATCTCATGATGAAATTTATGTGTCCTTACACTACTAGGGATAATCTTTGCTTAAAAAATCTACAACCAGTCAGGATGGTGATAAAATTTTGTGCTCTCCTATTAGATAGCCTTGGATGAAAGAGATCATGGAGGGTATTAGATGTAGGGATAGACAATCAAAAGTGTCAACATATGTGGGGGTAGCGATGGAAAATGAAGGGGAGGTTGTGGTTAGAGGCGAGCCAAGGAAGGTGGCTTCAAGCACTGGCATAAAATGTGTAAGATAGTCATTTTTCCCTCTCAAGGAAGAATTGTGAGCAGGTCCTTCATTTGGCCAAATAATTTGTCAGAGCAAGCAGCCTAGGGTCTTAGGTGTTATAAAGGATTTCCCCATAGTTTTTTGAGAATGAATCCATAGATGAAGTGATTAAAATTGAGGATTGGTATGCAAAAAGGGTTTAGTGTGAAAGTTTAATAGGTTTTGGTCTACCCTTCCTAGCCTTCATCAGTGGATTTTTTATTTGTGGTAGCCGATGTTGGAAGGTAGTTTATAATTGTATCCCTATGCTAGAGTTTTTTCATTGTGTTTTGATTCTCTTGTAGATTGTAATAAGATATTATAGACCAAATCTTGTAATTTTGATCATCATCTCTTTCTTTTGAAACCGTGGTTTTTTAACTTTTAATCTCTTTGATGAAAACCTCTCCCTCAGACCCATCTAGGTATGGATGCCTTATCTTCCTCTCTAGTTTTGGTTAGATTCTAGGATGGAAATTATTGGGAAAACCATGGGAGAATTTTTGTAAATTGATTCTTCTTATTTGAATTTCTCTTGAATAACTTTTGTTAGGGTTCTTGTTTGTTTGGATATTTCCCAAGACCTTCTTGAAATAATTTGTTAGGAACCTAGAACAATAAATATGCTCCGATGCCTACTTAGTCAGGATCTTGCTCTACCAATTAGAGCACATATGATTACTTCTTGTATTAGCAACTAAACACGAAATTATACCAGAATCAATAAGTAACTAGAAATATGAAACAACACAGGAATTGAGAGACAATACACAATTGTATTAATAATCACTAAGAAGAATATACAATAAGGAAGATGCCACTTCTTCCTCCACCTCAAAGGTTTGCCACGCCTCAAGACCTTCTTCCCTCTCTCTCTCGGTCCCAACAATCAACTCAAATATAGAATTGATGTTCACCTCTCCAACCAGTCAGTAACACGCTGCCAGTTCACCAAGTACACAACCGTACTCCAAGTAGATCCCCTGCTCTCTGCTACCTGCAAATCACTAGACCTTACTCATCATGTAGATATCTCTACACCCCTAAAGAACCCTTGTCCTTGCCTCACCAAGTCCTTATGATTCTTCAACCAGTACCCCAGTGGATCAGCTCCTTGACCTTGCAGACCTTACAACTCTCCCTGATCATACACACTCAGCACCCCTTTGGAACTAGGAGGAGCTACACTAGCTCTCTCTAAAAGCTCTATGGCTTTCTAGCACACTATTACAATACAGCCCATGAGTCCATATATAGATCTCATGCTTACAATAATTATACTAACCTAATTACAATAATTAGACATGCAACTCAAGACTAAGACTAGCCTTCAACATGCAAACTAACAGTCCAAAAATAGACTCTCCAGAATCAACATGTGAAATGCCTCTTCACGCACAGGCTGTCGACGCCAGCTCCTCCATGACCGATGTTGGCCGACTGGTAATTGATGCCGGTTGCTTCCTCACTGCCATCTGACCGACGTCGGCTGATCAGACTGACGCCGGGTTCCCTGCAACTGATTCTGCAACTCCTCGCAACTCTGCATCCTCCATAACTTCTCCTGTTTGCATCCTAGTGAAGCTTTTAGCTCCACAACCTAACATAATTGAGTTAAAATTTAAAGGTAGATGTTGGTCAAAAACCCTTTATTATGAGGGTCTTCCGCTCAACTGTCGTAAGTGTTTCAAAATTGGTCATCTTTCTGATACTTACCAAAGTTCCAAGCATAAAGTGGCCTCTTCATGGTGGAAGGAGGCAAGTGAAGAGCTCCTCACAATGTTTCCAGAAAATGACCCTGTTTTGTCTTTATAAGTTATTGCATAAGTATTTAAGGAGGAGGAATCTAAAGCAAGTTTGGTTCATTTGGTGTCACCAACTTAGATTTTAAAGGTTTTTGGACCAGCTGTGAAAATTAATAGGGATTCAGTTAGTAGAAATAAAGCTTATAGAACCTTGTCTATGGATAGGTGTATATTTCCAAGTTTGAATACAAGTTTTTTGAGTAAATTCAAAGAATGGGTGGTAGTAAAAAGTAAGAAAAAAAGGAATTTTTATATCTAGTCCTCCATCTAGCATACTTCACTCACATAGCAAAGTGAATAAGGGTGAAACATAGTAATTTTTAGTTTAATGATTTTGTAATTTTGTTCTTTATTAATAAGTTGAAGTATTTTTAAAACTTTTTGGTAGTTGGTTTTTATTGAAGTACGATGGCTAGATGCCTTGATGGTTTTGTCATTAATCTAGGCCTATTTAGTTTTTAGAGTAAATTTGTTATTGAGAAGGGTTCCTATAATCCCTGAAATTAATCAAAAAAGCATTAATATATAAAAAAAAATACTTGCATGGGTAGAAACTTTACTATTTGAAGAAAATGAAACATTTCTTCATGAGGAAAATTCCTTTCTAAATTTATTTCTCAAATCATTTAATTTCAACATGTTCTTTCACACATAGACTTGGGTTGACCACATGTATTCACACATTTAAAAATACTAACTCACCATTCTAACTTTGTAAAATGTGTATTCATTGCTTTAGCTTCTCACCCATGCCACATAAAGGTCAATCTCATTGAACATCACATCACCATCAATGATTTTATATGATTTCATCCATGACTTTTTCTCTAATTTCTCTAGCTTGAAATTCCTATAAAACCAATTCTCCTTGCACATTTGGCTCCACTAATAATACATAAATAAAATAGACACCAACTTCCTCACCAACCAATCCACTCTTTAATGAGAAGAAAATATTATTTCATTTATAAACATGTGCTTCAGATGAGAGTGATATACTTATATGGAAACATTGATATCTTGACCCACATGTGGAATTGTATGTAAACATCTTGCCCATATGTCAATATAGTGGAACCATTGATCTTTTCAATATTTGATAAATGATTATTGAGATATATATTTTTCTATGAATAGCTTCACATCACAAACTGATACATCCTCAATAGGATACTTAGGCATTATTTAACTCAAGTTTCTAAACATTGTATGTCTTATTTCAACATCATTCACTTTTGTAATCAAGTTTTTCAATCAGGCTCTCCTCACGTGCCAATTACATAAGTATACTTCACATTGAAACACTTCCCTAGACTCGCAATGATAATGTAAATGTAATAAAATTAGAAAATAATTCATTTTTCAATGACAACAAAGAATATTTATCATATACATGGGCTCAACTTATCTAATAAAAATAATTTTAGCATGAGCATTGTCCACCATGAAAGCATTTGCTTTCCATTCCAACATGTGACAATATGCAATAACCACTAGCTTATGCATCAATGATGTTAGGTCCAAAATAGTATTTATAGACATCAACACCCACACAAAAATAAGTCAATCATGCATACTATCAAATATAATAAGCATGTATAATATGAACTGCATCACAAAACACAAATATAAGTCTTATATAATAACAAATGTGAAGTTTCAAATTTGGAGATATGCAAATATTTTATGTTCATTTGTCTCGTATGGGGAGTCTATTGAAAGTATAATACTATGTTAATACTTCAACATCCACTCATGTTGTTGAGGATGTTAAGCACAGGATATAATGAGAGGGGGGGTGAATTAGTATATCATATATCTTATAAAACTTTCCCTTAACCAAATTCCACTTAATCAAACATTCAAGATATGCAATAAAACTCAAAAAATAAACACCACACAATATAGAGAGAGACACCAGATATAATGTGGAAACCCAATGTGGGAAAAACCACGAAGAATAATCTCAAGTATATGAATGAGCACCAACCCAAACAATATTCACAAGCACCAACTTGCAGGAGCACCAACCCCTTTGTTGAGCACCAACCCAGCAACTATTCATGAGCACCAACCCACAAGAGCACCAACCCCTTTGCTGAGAACCAACCCAACAACAATTCGTGAGCACCAACCCATAGGAGCACCAACCCCTTTGTGTATACCACACACTTATCTCTCAATGTTGTTATCTCAACAAATGATAGTTCATTACAACATCTCTTTCCTCTCTCTCACCTTTGCTCTTCTAAGCTAGATATAACAAATACAAATCATATTCATCTCTCACAATTGCTCTTCTAAGCTAGATATTACAATATCAAATCAACCTCACTCTTCCATATTACAAATGGCTTCTCAAGCCTTTATTTATAGCTTTGCAAATCACCTTTGGCTTTCCCCCTTTGTGACCCTTCAATCCTCATGGAATATGGTGCCAAACTTGTGTGACCCTTCATATCCTTGCCTTTGAAAAGTCATGTGGTGACCCTTCATGACCAAAAACGTCCTTCCCACTTTTGTCCTTATCTTGGTGACTTTACGTATTCCTCAAAGTGTCCCTTCATGAGAAATTGCGTCCTTACTCTTTTGTCTTCACTTGGTGACTCTTGGAATTCCCCAAGATGACTCTTCATGGGAAAATGAGTCCCATCCTTCTTTTGTCTTTACCCCATGGCTCTTTGACTTCTCCATGGGCCCTTCTTTTGTCTCATATGTAACCAAAAATATATTCATTAATATTAAATAAATATTAACTCACATTAGCCAAGATATATCTATTACACACAATATTAAATGCAATGGGACCTTTATCACCAATAATGCTAGACCTTTGACATCAATGAAAATATTTCCAATAGGGGAATTTGGATCCCTACGACAAAGGGTTGTTCCTCTATTCTTATTTTTTAAAATTCTTCATACACATACTTTTTTTTAAAAAATAGTGACAAATGTTCTAACACTATCTAGATCATTAGGCTCAAACTTATATTTAGTTAATTTCATCCTTTCATCAATCTTACAGATGTCATCTTGGTCATGAAATCATCCCTCTCCATCTAACCATCAAAAAATTAAGTTTCTCGTGGACCATGTCATGATGTTTTTTGTGAACAAGTTCAAGGTTCAGGCCCAACAACAATAATTTATCCACCCAATCCTTCAATGCAGCACCAATGTATGGATCCAAAGTATAGTGACTACCCTTGAAGTCATATATATCTTTTCCATGGAAAACTATGCCTCACTGATCTATATGGCCCATGTTTTACTAGATAATCAAAGCATGTTCTTGCATATTCATCATGACATTGATAGAAAAATAACATTGGCATCCATGACACAAATGATTACAGCCAATACATTTTACAATACCATCCTTCACAACATTTGAAATGTCATAATGCATGTCATGCTTAGCCATATAATTTTTGGGGACATACATACACCAATAGCTATATAAAACATACATAAATTATACTATAAACAAAATTCCAATTTGTATTTAAAAAAAACTATAACAAGAAACCACACTCATAGTATGTATTGGAAAGATATATCGATCCTAACTTTTTTAAGTCATATGGCACATGATGGAATGTACTATCATTGATATATAAATTAGTGGGATACCCTGAACTTTTACATTCATCACTTATGAAGTATTCTATATGATCACTTCTTATCTAGGTGATAATATCTTTGTCATTACCCAAATTGTAGTTCACCTCACTCCACTCCAATTCATTGCAAGGAAAATCCCTAGGATGTTGTTTTACACTATAATAAATAACAATCTCTTCCATTTATATGTCAGAAATGAAGTAAACAAGCCAAAAAAAATTAGACTTAACAAGAGGTATTGATAAGCAATAACATTCATAAATAATTAGCATTTACAAATAAGGGGCGATGATAAACATATGCAAATGTGTGAAAAAATAGAAAATAATTAGTAAAATATGCATTGATATGTTGTCCTCAAATCATACAATTTAAGAACTTATAAATTCATAAGGACCATTTAACAAATTCCTTATGGAGACTGGCACATGCCATATTTAGCATGGATGAGTTAATTTATCTTTTAATAATGTTTTCAATTTATTGTGGATGATAATATAAAATTTATAAAAAACATTCAATCGTAATATAGTTGGTTGGCCCTCTTAATGGGTTTAGTAATAAGAGAATGAATCCCAAATTGGGGACTCTACAAAATGTTTGAGGTAAACGCATAATATGTAAACATTACTAAGTGTAATAAGTTATTCCTCATTACCATACCAACCTATTATTTTCATTATGGTTTCATAATAACTTATTCTACTTTATTGAAGTTTATATATGTTAAGGTGTTGTAAATATTTAATTGTGTATTAAACCTATTGTTATACTAATATTAATTTTATGTGGAATGCTTATGTAGTTTGTAAGAATGAAATCTTAGTGGGATATATCACATCTAAGAACTTTTATTAATGAACCATGTTCCAATTAATAATTTGGTTTCTATTGTGATCACAAAGACCCATTAACTTAGGTTTTATATCCAATATTTATCCTTCGATCATTTCTATGATAAGTGCCCCATCTTATAGTTAAACCAATCTCCTTAAATACAACTATTAAAACTTCTTCCCCATTTCCATATTTAAAAAAACAATAGTTATAATGTCATTTAGGCTAAAATTATTCAAATTACATGGCACTATGCTTACCATAGACATATAATTATCTTTCTTGGGAGATATATCCTGAAGTTATACAAACTAACCAAATTTATATATGCATTTGTTATAAATATAAACTTACCTAAATATTTGGCATGACTCAAACATTCTAATCTCAGATTATGTTGATCATTGTAAATATGATTGCCACCAACCCGTCCTCCTCCTCACCCTTTGATAATTCTAAGATTTAAGTGTTAGGTGATTATATCTTAGATATAAGGCCCATCCTTAATAACTATACATGAAGGGATTGTTTACCAAAGGCTCTCCCTTGGTAATGATGCAATCATTGTCATCAATTGATATTTTCAACCATTGTTCATCTTAACCACATGTAAAAAGAGATACTACTATCACTTGTAACATTTAAGTATCATGAAAAAAATGGATGTATAAATTTTAATCATAATATCCTAAGGCAATGTCAAACATAGAGATTGATTGAAAAGGATCCCCAAAATGGATAATGTCCCTAGAGTAATAAAGCTGAATTTTCAGAGGCCCTACCACAACTCAAATATAAAAGTAGAGTATTCTTGATTCTCAAGGGTAGCTTTCCATTCAAACGTAAGACCCACAAAGATGAAAAAGGATTCCTTTAAATTGGTATTTGGAATTAATGGTAATTTGTTTACTTGTAACATACACCATAGTTTGTTATGTAGTTTTTATTCATATTAATTTTCTAAGTAGCCATTTTTATCTAATTTTATAAGTAACCATTTTTATTATGTAGATTAAGCAAGCCAATTAGTTTCATCCAAAGTTTTTTAATAGCATAACGAAAATTTCATTCATTTATAATATTGATTACAAATTGACATGGTAAGTACTCTTTACCAAGAAATAACACTCAATTCATTACTTCTACATACATTCTTATTCTCTTTCCTACTCCCCATGAAATACCCCAATATTATACACATAAATCATATAATGTCACTAGTGAAAATAAATAAAAATAGTTGTCATAAACTAACATGTATGCCCTATTGAGTCCCCCTAAAATCTACAATAGAGTTACATGTTGGGCATCTCATATTATCTGATCTTCTATCATTAGAAACATGTCATGGTTCTTGTACCAATGATGGTATATGTTGTTCCTCATTTTTATTCAACTTTGACTTTACAAGTGGCAAAAAAGGCTCATTAATAGTGTGTTATGATTAGTTATCTTTGTGTTGGTTAAGGGTTGTAGCTTTATTATTCTTCTAAGAATTTTTGACTTTTTGTTGAATTTTGGCATCCTTCTCACTGAAGGCCAGTTATTTTTTATTTTCTTGGATAATTCCATGTAGTTGTTTCAAACTCTATTTTTTTGTTGTGACCTTCTAATTGTGGTTGGTTGGTTGTACTTTGTCATCAATTTTGGTCTAGTTGATGTTTGGTTGATTCTATTGTGGGTTTTGGGATCCCATCAAAACCTATTTAATCATATCAAATTAAAAAATAGTGTGTTGTGATTGAATAAGTGGCAAAACCATGCTAGTAACATTGGATGAAGCACCACCACTTCTTGGTTTACCCCATCTTGCCATTATTTTCACATCCCCAACATCATGTACATAACTAATTGATCCGTAAACTACATTGATAAACTCAAAGTGAAGTTTAAAACTATAGATTCTAAATTTCTCAAACTTAGCAAATTCTTGAAATATTCAAAAGAACTTGTATTGTAATTGGCAATAATTGTTCTCGGTTATCGAATTGGATTAGAACCGTCACAAGACTTTTCACTTCCATTCACTAATATAACTGATTTTTGTTTTAAATCAAATATCATAAATTGTCAAAAAAATTTAAAAAATTGCATGTATTCTTGATTAATTATCTTTGAAAATAGAATTTAAAACACGTAAATAAAGACAATTTTACCATCTGACATTGATAACAGAGTTCGACATATCTTGCCTATGTCTCTAGCTCCATCCAATAGTGAGGACCATTTCTATTACATTTACACAACAAATGGTTTACAAATTCTTTGAAATGCTACACAACTTCCCTCAGGTCTGATCTCTATCCAAGAACTCCACCTCACTGATATACTCAAGCTCGGCCACATGAAACCCTTCCTCAATCTTCAACCCCTTCCTAATGTGCTTTGTCCCTTCACTCATACTATTGGTCTATCCAAATAATAATAAAAACATTCTCTTTTTAATTAAAAAACATAACTAAAAAGGCTTACCCTATGTATAGAGGTCAGAAATTGGATTATAATCTGCTTGCTAAAGCTATCTCCAAGCTTCCATCTAGCTCTCGACCTCTAAAATAATATTACACAGTCCTGCGAAGCTTAAATTCAAATACAAGTTCATGCCTTATATAACATTTCCAAGTCCATAGCTTATTTGGTCAAGACTTATCCCTTTTACAAGGCAGGTCTGTGGTTCAAGACTTTCCCATTCTATTTGGGTGCTTGACTTATCTCCTTAATCCCACATTGGGAAATTTGAAACGACTTGATGACTTTAAAAAGGTAGGTGTTTAGCTTATCAAGTGTTGTCTACCCATTTGGTGGGCTCAAGGCACCACGTTTAGCATGGTTCATTGGTGTTGTACCAACTTGGCATATATGCTAACTTTGAATGCCAACATAGTCAGGCATATGGCTCGGCCTTTGTGGAATGACATAAGGCTTGGTCTCATCTCCAATCTCAAGGCCTATGGAAGGATCGATTCAGCATTTCTCATGACATATGTGGAAAGGCCAAGCATGGTACACATTTCTCATGGTCTCCAATGTTGGCATATATCTCGATGACTCGGCAAAGTAGTTGGATGGCCATGGTAAGTTGGTTATCCCATGTGGTGTATGAGGAAATTGTAAGTTAAATATTACCAAGCTATTATAAAGCTTTAAAAACATGTAATTCAATTGTCCCACATGCATCCAGTGGGCATAAAAGATAGGTTTAAAATCAAAATCAAATATATTTCATTGTGAGATAGAGGCCAAGGCACCCCTCCTTAATCAAGTGTGTCAACCCTCACTGAGGGCCCCCAGCGAGCCAATAGAGGGGCCCAGGATTATCCATATGAGTACCTATCAAATACCATAGGTTGAAACCAAACCAAAACCAACAAAACTTTTGCATGAATGTAAAAAATTGACTGCCATGTGTCAACGGATGATTGGTCTACTTGTCGCATTCACATTGTGACACCTTATTTTGCTTGTCATAAAATAACTTCAATAGCCTATAACTTGGGCATTCAGACTCCATTTTGCAATCCAAATAAGCATCAAAAATCTCTCAATGAGCTCTACACTATGAAATTGGTTGCATCATGACTTGGGACCTTTTTAAAATTAAACTTTGGATCACACCTTCCTATAAAAGAGGTTTTTAGTCTCCAAAAGTCTACTATCTCCTAAAAATTGATAACTGGTCTACTGCATCACATCAAACAGAACCCAATCATATCAAGGGATAAACATTGGCAAAATAAATGATTCACAACTCAACTAAAAAAGCCTACACTATGGCATGAGTAAAGGAATATGCAACTACCAATAAACTGATCACAACATACCAAAACTCTTTGCCCATGTCACATCTTGTAAAGTGATGAACTGTCAATAAACTAAAACAATCCCCAATGTAACTGCAAAACAAGTTTGTTAATGCTGACAACATACAATAAATGTTGTAGACATGTTGTAATATAATGCCCTGGTATGGGACTTATAATGCTAAGAAAATGCAAACAACACAAAGTGTATATTTCCTAACATCCAAACATGCCCATAGGGTCTTACAATGCATCTATATGCCAAAAAATATATACATTCTAAAAATAGCAGTTAAATATGAGAAAGTGTTGTTAGGAAATTAACTCAACCCACAACATGCATTCTACTATTATCTCCAACTGATCAAATGAGTTTAAGTCCTATAGACAACTCACTCAGCATAAATAGGAGTTTCTAAAAACATAGAGCTATTCGACATAAGGTGAGAATTGAAATACTTCAAATGATAAACCTATCTCAAAGTGTTCTCACAAGCTCTACTAATGCATCATCAAAGCTTGCTCTTTCTCTTAATAGAATTCTTAACAATACTTTGAAAAATAAATGCATTATAAATCCGCTTAATCAAATTTTCTACCTAGTTAACTTGATTTCCTCAGTAGATTCCTTAACATCATTATGGATTGATTTAACTTCATTAACCTTATTAACAGGTTGATAAATCATCTTAGTTTTACCATGTTTATAATGAGAAGATGATTGAAGTTCAAAATAATGATCAATCCAATGTCCACTCATATGGCAATGAGTGCATAAAAGCTTCTTAGGTGAGGTCTCACATTTACCTCTTCTGATTTTGCCATGATGAGAATGGTCTTTAACACCTGAAATTTGCTTAAGCAAAGCATGTCTCTTCTAACAAAATGCAACACTGTGGTTATGCATCCCACAAAAAATCAAGGAAATGATTTCATCATCTTCTGAATGTTAAATCCAAATTTCCTAAACATAAAAAGTGGATCAAAAGATTTAGTGCTAACTCTAGTGTAGGAACTAGGAGGTGGAATCTCAATACCTCATCTACATGTCCTCTTACACTGCACATGCTCTACTAGTGGCTTTGAACCTTTGCTATCAAAAGCTTGTCTTCCTTTAGCCATGGAGGAAGTTTCTCCAATTTCCACCTGCTCACTAGTGTAACCCAAACCTACATGAAGAGATCTATGCTCTACCTGTATTGGGTTAGTAATTCCTTGGCCATCTCAACCAAGACCTCTTCCATTAAATCCCATTTTCTTCAAAAATTTGGATCCTATACCCTTAATGTGTTGTATAAAACTACCAAAAGCATCATTACTTGAATATGAATATGAATCTGAATGGAAAGAAGAAGATAAATTACTTGGTGAATAACTTACAGTGCACTCAGTCATAGTCTCTACATTTGAAGTATAAGGTATTGCCTTCATTGGTTCACCACACTGAAATTTGATCAAGAGCTCATCCTTAGATTCAAGCTCTGATTTCAAACTTTCAATTTGCTCTTCAAGGGAATAGAGCATGCATCTCAGGAATGCATTCTCATCTTGAATCTGGGTGTTGATGGCTTCAAGCTCTTCCATCTTGGCTTTATGTGACAATTTTCCCATTGTTTCTTGTAAACACACTGATTCCACAACTTCACACTAAAATCTAATCAAGTGATATTGATAACCAATAAATTGAAAGCAATTGTCAAATCACAATCAGAAGCTAGCCATGCTTTCTAACTGCTCTGATACAAAAATTTGATCCGTAAACTACATTGATAAACTCAAAGTGAAGTTTAAAACTATGGATTCTAAATTTCTTAAACTTAACAAATTCTCAAAATACTCAAAATAACTTGTATTGTGTTTGGTAATAATTGTTCTCGATTATCTAATTAGATTGGAACCGTCATAAGACTTTTCACTTCCATTCACCAATAAAACTAGTTTTTGTTTTAAATTAAATGTCATAAATTGTCAATTTTTAAAAAAAAAATTGCATGTATTCTTGATTAATTATCAGAATCTAAAAATAGAATTTAAAACATGCAAATAAAGACAATTTTACCATCCAACATTGATAACGTAGTTCGGCCTATCTTGCCTACGTCTCTAGGTCCGTCTAATAGTGAGGACCATTTCTATTACATTTTTACAACAAATGGCTTATAAATTCTTTGAAACACTGCACAACTTCCTTCAAGCCTAATCTCTATCCAAGAACTACACCTCACTGATATACTCAAGCTCAGCCACACAGAATCCTTCTTCAGTCTTCAACCCCTTCTAAATGTGCTTTGTCCCTTCACTCAAACTATTGGTCTATCCAAATAATAATAAAAACATTCTCTTTTTAATTACAAAACATAACTAAAAAGGCTTACCCTGTGTATAGAGGTCATAAACTGGATTATAATCCACTTGCTAAATCTATCTCCAAGCTTCCATCAAGCTCTCGGCCTCTAAAAAAATATTACACAGTCCTGCAAAGCTTAAATTCAAATACAAGTTTGTGCCTTATATAACACTTCCAAGTCTATAGCTTAGTTGGTCAAGACTTATCCCTTTTACAGGGAAGGTCCACGGTTCAAGACTTTCCCATTCTATTTGGGTGCTTGACTTATCTCCTTAATCCCACATTGGGAAATTTGAAATGGCTTGATGACTTTAAAAAGGTAGGCATTTACCTTATCAAGTGTCATTTGCCCTTTTGGTGGGCTCAAGGCACCACATTTAGCATGGTTCATTGGTTTTGTACCAACTTGGCATAGATGCTAACTTTATGCCCTAAATTTTAATCATAATATCCTAAGGTAATGTCAAACATAGAGATTGATTAAAAAGGATCCACAAAATGGATATTGTCCCTCGAGTAATAAAGCTGAATTTTCAGAGGCCCTGCCACAACTCATATATAAAAGTAGAGTATTCTTGATTCTCAAGGGTAGCTTTCCATTTAGATGTAAGACCCACCAAGATGAAAAATGATTCCTTTAAATTGGTATTTGGAATTAATGGTAATTTGTTTACTTGTAACATACACCATAGTTTGTTATGTTGTTTTTATTCATATTAATTTTCTAAGTAGCCATTTTTATCTAATTTTATAAGTGACCATTTTTATAATGTAGATTAAGCAAGCCAATTAGTTTCATCCAAAGCTTTTTAATAGCATAAAGAAACTTTCATTCATTTATAATATTGATTACAAATTGACATGGTAAGTACTCTTTACCAAGAAATAACACTCAATTCATTACTTCTACATACATTCTTATTCTCTTTCCTACTCCCCATGAAATACCCCAGTATTATACACATAACTCATATAATGTCAATACTGAAAATAAAGAAAAATAGTTGTCATAAACTAACATGTATGCCCTATTGAGTCCCCCTAAAATCTACAATAGAGTTACATGTTGGGCATCTCATATTATCTGATCTTCTATCATTAGCAACATGTCATGGTTCTAGTACCAATGATGGTATATGTTGTTCCTCATTTTTATTCAACTTTGACTTTACAAGTGGCAAAAAAGGCTCATTAATAGTGTGTTTTGAGTAGTTATCTTTGTGTTGGTTTAAGGGTTGTAGCTTTATTATTCTTCTGAGAATTTTTGACTTTTTGTTGAAGTTTGGCATCCTTTTCGCTGAAGGCCAATTATGTTTTATTGATTCCATGTAGTTGTTTTAGACTCTATTTTTTTGTTGTGACCTTCTGATTGTGGATGGTTGGTTTTACTTTGTCATCAATTTTGGTCTAATTGATGTTTGGTTGATTCTATTATGGGTTTTGGGATCCCATCAAAACATTTTAATCTTATCAAATTAAAAAAAGTGCATTGTGATTGAATAAGTGGCAAAACCATGCTAGTAGCATTGGATGAAGCACCACCACTACTTGGTTTACCCCATCTTGCCATTATTTTCACATCCCCAACATCATCTACATAACTAATATTCACATCAACAAAATTTTGCACAAGTGACACTACCTTTCTCTTACACAAATTGATTATCTCTCATCTTTTACTAAAATCTTACCAAACATTTGGTAACAAAATATTTTTAAATTGATTTCAACAACCACCCTCTCTACATTCTAATCAAAAAGAGTCATAATACCATGAAAAAGAGCTCCATAATATGAACCATTTAATTTTCTACCATCAACAATTCGAGCATAAATAAAATTTGTCATTTCTTTCCTTGGACCGTAAAAATATATACATATTTGAAGCATGCATTGCTTATATCATAAGAAATATATATGTGCAAGACATATATGTTTTCCATAATCCTATAAAAAAAATAACAAACATAAGCATGCATAAATAAAGGTCATTCGTAAAAAATTATCATTGATAAACAAACAACATTGATAAATAATTGATAATAACAAACAAGGGGTGATAATAAACATATGTAAACGTATGAAAAAATAGAAAATAATTATCAAACATATGCATTGATATGATGTCTATAATTCTATGCACACTTTGAACAAATTTTGTCCTAGCCATTTAATTTTTCCATAGAAATTAAGTTTGTCCTCGTGATTCAATAATATACAAACTATTATAGCCATGTTTGGAGTGTTTTGGGGTATTTTGTTTTCTCATTTTGCTTTTTTGCATGTTTTTATGTACTATTTGTGGTCAACATGTTCCCTTATTTGATACTAGAAAATAATAAACAAGAACATATCATCGGTGAATGTTATTTTCCTTACCTCTTTAAGGTTTATGCCCTTGAATCATTAAATGGGGTCTTGCATATCTATTTAGGAATGATAAACTTTCAGAATTGTATGATGTTTCTTTAGCTAAATGGAACATTAAAATATGGACATGATGACTTATTCACACATTAAAGATAGTAAATTTTTGTTCTAAATAATCCTATCACACATCCTAGATAATATCAATCCTAATGTTAATACTATTTGTTTTTCTAATAGTATCAATTTTTGCATGTTGCTATTCATTTTATGCTTATGTTTCACTTTCATGCAATTTAGAATGGTGTTTTGATAAATAGTTTTATTCTTGGTCAATTTATTTTTAATTTTGGATATTGTTTTAATGATTTGTAAATTTAATTATGTAACTGATCAGGTAGGTATCCCTGAAAGTAGAATTGAAAAGGCTAATCATGAGTGTAGTGAGTAGTATTGTCTTCTGCAAATCTTCAACCACACAATGCACATTTCTTTTGATATTTTTCAGGCTCATAAAATTAATTTGAGTTTCATTTAGGTACAAGGTTGGGAGGATGGGACAATTTTAAACTACAAATTAGGCAAAGGGAAAAAGGGGCTCAACAATTACAAGTAGCATTAGAAGTTGTGTATTAGAAGAACATAATTCAATTTTGTAGTTAATAGTCTGCCATGTAATTTTACAAACTAAAACTACATCTTATAGTTGTTAAGTTATATTAATTTAAAAAACATGTTATGTATTTCATTGCTTACTCATCTTGAGGTAAATGTAAAATGTGTGCCTTTTTGAGATGCTAAACATATACTATTTTTTTATAATAGGATTTAATATTCAAAAATGCAGACAAAGAAACTCATAAAATTAATTTGAGTTTCCTTTAGGTACAAAGTTGGGAGGATGGAACAAGTTGAAACTACAAAGTAGGGAAAGGAAAAAATTGGTTCAATAGATATTATTTTTTTAGAACATGGTTTGAGATTCAACAATGCAGACAATGTAGTTTATTGTAGGGTAACCAACTTGTATAGTAAATGTCTTCTCTAAGATGTTCCTACAAAAGTGGTACAAGCTTATAGAATAGGGTAAGAGAGAAAGAGCTCTTATAGACATTAAAAAGGAAGAGGGTAATGGAAAATGATCTCCTACAAACATCATAATAGAATAGGATAAGGACACACAAGTAACAGTTATAAATTTAAATTTTTTTGGTCAACAAGCAATTTGCATTCAATCAAGGTTAAAATTTAAATTTATGGAGGAACTATTAATTCAAGTTTCCTTGTTTACATAGTCATTTTCCTTAATTTCTAACATTTGGATTAAAAACATTACATGTCATCTTAATAGATGTTAACCAAACTGTGAGCAAGAAAATTTGACCACTTTTATGGGACCCACGGATATGTCAGCCAAAAATGCAAACATATTGGTTGCTTAAGGTGCTCTAACATTTTGTGCTAATATGCAACATTGGATACACTGATTCATCCAACTAATATGTGACCTAAGTCACCACCATAGACTATAAATAATAATAACAAAACATCATAAGTAAAATTCAACAAGCTCATGTATAAGATTGAGTGATATATAATGTTAAAAACTTAATATGATAATAATCCAACTTTTATATAGCCCAATCTTTTACTAAATCCACTCTCTATCTCTATTCATTTTTTCTTTAGAAAATAAATTGCCTCACCTCTATATTGTGTTTCTCATTACATATTATTGAATAAATGAAAGCATTAAGTAGAATTTTTTAGGTCCATGGTATTACCTAGATTATTATTATATTCAAAGTCATGATTTTGATGATGATCCTTGGGTGCCTACGAGAGATAGAGTTGGAAGGAGGGTTATTTTCCATTGATTTGTAAACATAATGGGCTACTGGATTATATTTAGATTTGTTACGGGGATGGGGCCTATATGAAACTAAAATTGGATCCAAATGATATAGCCTTCTGGGTATCACACTGAAGAGGACAATACTCATTCTCATTTGCACCTCCATACCCATTGCCTTCCTCTAGCTTAACATGGATCCAATCCTTCTCTAGTGTGGACATAACAAGCATATTACTAATATGGTTGGGTTTTATATAACATGTGATCATTAGAATATTTAAGGGTTAAAGTGATGCTATTATAGAAGAAAAATTTTGAGGAACATAAATTTGGCTATAGATAGATACAAAGTAGTGTTTTATTAAAAAAAGGTAGTTAAAAAATTTAAATTTGAAATCAATTGCTCTCAAACGGCCATGTTCTCAAGATTCGATGGTTCAAAGAGATCTTAGAATCACAATCGGGGTCTCTTTGTTAGTAATTTTGACAAATTTATTTTACAATGCATGTAGATCTTAAAAAATTATAAATCCCTGTTATCTGAGTTGAAAGGGCATGTATTGTTTGTGCACAAAATCCAATATTTACACTCATGGTCTTGAGTTAAGCAATCCCTTTGATTTAATATTATTAAAAAATTATTAATATATATAATATCAATATTATTATATAATATATATTAATATATAATAATATATGTTGTGTATTTAATATTCTATTCAATATAATATAATTTATTGTATATTATAAATATGAAAAAATATAATATATATTATTATATAATATCTACTAATACACACACACACACACACACACACACACACACACAAATAAATAATAGTCCATGTGAGCAATTAACCTAAAGATGCAAGTTATGTTGGAAGGGATGCAATTTTCTACATTTGTAAATAATATATATTAATATATAATATTGTACATTGTATTTTAATATTATATTCAATATAATATAATTTATTATATATTATAAATATGAAAAAATATAATATATAATATGTATTAATACACACACAGACACAAAAATAAATAATAGTCCATACAAGCAATTACCCCAAAGATGCAAGTTATGATGGAAGGGATGCAATCTATATTTGTAAAGTGGGGTTTTATAAAATGAAAGAGGATAAAATGGTAGTTGTATCTCACTCAAAACCCATAAGCGCTGACCTCATCTTACCTTTTTTGCACAAAGTGTCAAGCAACAATATTATGATATTAATTTTATTAATCTTTCCAAAACATATATTTTTCATAACTAGTGTTCCCTTAGATTGTATGTTTTTTCCCCATGAGGAGTAAATAAGATGCTTCCAAAGATAGGCTCTAATTATAGCTGCATTTTTTTCTCCATGAGGAATAAATAAGATGCTTATAAAGATAGGCTCTAATTATAGTTACATTTTATTCCAAGGGCTCAAGTATGGCATTTGTGTATGCTATTATAACTAATGTCAATGCTCTAGGTGTCAATATATTGTCATTATGGACAAACAAAATCCATAAGATAAAATATGGGACCTCAATGTCTCCTTCCCATGTCAGTGGCATTGTAGTGCTAATTTGAGCCACACATCAAACATGAATCCATGCAGAAATAAAACTAGCTCTCATGATGTCCTCATCCACCCTTGATAATAAAATGTAGGCCAATCAAATATGTCACTACCCTACAAGTTGTGAAGCCCTTTTCAATGGGTGGATGTCAAGTAAATCCATTAGCTACCCTGAATTTGGGTTTGGTGTATGATGTGGGCCCTTTGGTGTAAGATATCCCTTGAAATACCCTATCGTTTCTTCCCACCATCACCACCCAACTCGCCTTAAAATATTTCACCACTTGCATGTTTTGTATGGCCCTTCCTTTCCCCAACACTTTTCCATTGCTCAATTTTATCATGAAACAAAGCATCTCCTCCCCCTACACAATTGATTAATTATTATATGAAGGAGCATATCCTCATTTTACACTATCATCTCTACTAAAAATATTTATATTTTTATAGTCTTTCACTTTCCAAAATCTTGATTTACAAAAATAGAAAAAAATATCCCTTCTAACATAACCTACACCTTTAGTAAATTGATAGTAAATAACCCAATCTTATACTAGAAGACAATTATGATAACATAATGATAATACATATACCATTCAAGCAAAGGAAAAAATATTTGCTTTGTTTTCTTTGCAAATTCATTTAAAATTTTAAAACCAAGCATTTTATTTTCTTTGTAAATTAAATTCATTTAACAAATAAATATAAACATACAAAGCTATGACAATGATGATCATAATATCCTTTATCAAGAAAGTTAACCATTAAGGCTCTATCAGCTAATAAATGGTGGTTATAACTACATATTTAAATCAAGGCCATATTTTGATTATTATAATATTATTTTAATGTTAATTTTATAAAATAGCATAGATATCTTAAATATGTTTATCTAAAATATGATAAGAGATATGAGTCTTGAGGTTCCTATATTGGATTTGTCACATAGGTTAGATAGGTACCTCAATATTGAAATATCTCAGTGTATTTTGGATATACATATTTAACAATATTCATTAACATAAATATTTTTACCATCAATAGAACCTGTTCTCAAATTATATGGCACAATGGTTGCCCTCGGCAACATTTTCAAATACCACCCATGAGTCCTCCTACTTGTTGTGGTTCTAGGTGGTCAATACCATCGCAATGGAAAATCCCTTAGTTAGCAGTTTCCATTTCTCTCCCCAAGAAATATGTTAGTGATAATAAAGATAAATAGAATTTAAGTGATGGTCGGGAGCTTGTAAATGATACAACATACCCTCCTACTATTAATGATTGGGTGGTCAGGAAGATAAGCTAAATGATCCTCTGCCTCCTCCATTGTTACTTATTGTTGTTCCCATTTCTTAATTTTTTTGTGTTATGTTTTTTCCTTAAACAAATCATTTCATATTCATCTAAATGTGTAGTATACATCACATTAAATTCTAATTAATGAAGTATTTCATATTCATCCAAATGTGTAATATACATCATAGTAAATAATAATTAATGAAGCATTTCATATTCATCCAAATGCATGAAGGATTATAATGTATTTGAAAGAAGTTTTTTTGTCAATTTACATTAAATACATAACATTATTATAGTTAAAAGGACTTGAGTTTCTCTTTCGTATCTTTCCATTTGGAAATTTATTTTCCCATTTTCTTATTTTCAAAGTATTCATATGAAAATGGCATAATTTTTTGACTCCTTTCAAATAATTTACATGAGAGATAACCACAAATGTTAACCTTGTTCTTTATTTTTGTCTTATATCAGTTATTGCTTTGGAAAGAGTCAAGCCTTGTGATTTGTGTATTGTTAATGTTAAATCCAATCGTATGAGTATTTGGTGTGTGTGTGTCCCCTTTGTATTGGTGTAATTTGATTTATATGTGAAGATGCTTTTCAAATGGCATTTGGAGTAACTATAAAATTTCAACATCATATCTATATAATTATAGTAGGGTTCTACAAGGTTTGTATATTACACCTTGAATTATCTTAGATATCCATTTATAATTCATGCTTCTATCCATATATTTAACATTAGCATTACCCTTTCATTTTTGGAAATCCATAACTCCACATCAAGTTAAGGGGAATAAATTGCAACCCACAGTAAGTTTATAGTTGTTTTAGGGATTTTGGACACTTTATGATGCTTTAGTTGTGGTAGAATTTCCAAAAAATGCACCTAAATGACACTCTCCAAACATGACTAAAATGATGAAGCTAACCTAGGATTCCCACTTTGATACTATATTAGATATCTAGACTATCTAGGATCAAACATATTAATCTTAGACATAACTCACATCACAAAAAGTAAAGAAAGAAACATAGAGATTCGGGTATAACATTATACCACTAATATTTTATTAACATTGGAAAAAGGTATAAAAAAATAATACATGTAACCTCTCACTTTCTATTCTCCATTCCACACCTAAGAGTTAGGGAAAGCCTTGCTTTTATATAGTATGAAAGAGCTCATAAATGCATGTGGTTGCATTAATGTAGGTGGCTGAATAAATGCAAGTAGTTGTATAAATTATATTTTTGTGTGTAACGTACACTTTAATGCAAGTTTCCATGTGAGTATGTAACTTATACTTTAGTGACATTTTCCACATGAGTGTACAACTTATCCTTTGGTGTAAGTTACCATGTCCAAATAGGATTATTTTCTAAATAAGATAATAATAAATCCTAGGATAATTACTTACTCACTAAGTAAACTTAAGGTGTAATTAAAATTTTACACCAACACATTTGAAATTTAGATTGTGCATTTGAAGTTATTAAATAGGCTATGCTTTGGGATCCAAGGAGGCTTCTAGAAGAAGCTATTGGATAATTTTTAAGTGTAAATTTTTTTCTTTTTTTTTCCATTAGTCTCTATAACAACAAAACTATATCAATTTGAGATTTAAGGGATAAATTATTTTGTTTGGGCTCACAAATGGTTGTATTTGACTCTTTGCTACAATTTTTTTAGTAGCTTCTTCATAGATCAAAATGAATGGGGTTTTGACAGGATATAGAGAGACAATGCATTACCAAGTATTTTATTTTGTGTTTTTTATTTGTCTCTTGCTAAGGATGAAGCTTGCACTATTATTTTCTTCTATTACATTTTACTAAAGACAATGAATGGGGCATGCCATCATTTGTGACATATATTCCTCCCTCCTTTAAATGCCTATGTGATAGGGATATGATAGTTTTCCTAGAATGATAAATTTTCAACACCTTCTTCCTCTCCAAAATTTGGAAGTTTAAAAGGATTATTTATTCTCATTTTTAAGTTTTTCAATGTCTTCATTATTCTATCATATTTTTCAAAGGATTGACCTAAATACAGTCTTGTTTTGATTATTTTTATTCATGCTCAAATGTCATTTATTTTCCCTAATTTCATTATTGGTCACCTAATTAAAATTTTGTGATGTTAAATTTGACAGCCAAATACCCATCATTGTAGGCCAAAAATAAAGAAAAATGATGACAATTTAAAATTCAATTAAACCTAATATAAACTATCATTAAATGGCCATTATTATTAGAATGAATTTTTTTATCATTTAATAGGTTTTTATATTTCATATTCTTCAATCAGAATTTTTATGTTGGATATTTAAGGCATAATAATGTGTGTTACAACTTTAGGTGTATTTTAACATTCCAACTTTGGGAAGGTTTTGAAGTTAAAATGTTTAATGTTTGAATAGATTATGTAAAGTGATGTGAATTTATGTGTGTTAAGGAAGTATAAGTGGGCTTTTGTTGCTTCATGTTTTTTTATTTGAGTTATGTTCATTATAATATTATTTAGGATTTTATTGATTGCATTATCATTGACTTTTATCTTTTTTTTTTACTATCATCTAGAACTTGTGTGGGTCTCTTGGATAAATTGAAATATTTAATGTTTGAATAGATTATGGAAAGTGATGTGAATTTATGTGTGTTGAAGGAAGTATAAGTGAGCTTTTGTTTCTTCATGTTTTTTCTTTGAGTGATGCTTATTATAATATTATTTGGAATATTATGGATTGCATTGTTATTGCCTTTTATCTTTTTTGACTATTGTCTAGAACTTATGTGGGCCTCTACCCTTGGATAAATTCAATTGTCTTTTTTTTCCCTTTTAAATTTATTTGTCCAAGTCTTTAAAACTCATTATTCAGATAACCAATATTTTTAAGTGATTATTAATTATAAAATGGGTTCGTTATAAAATAGTGTTTCAATTTAACCACTTAAATAGATTACAAAGTATTTAACAGATTTGGGGATTTCATTATTTAGGGTGGTCAGACACAAGTACTAAGATCTTGGCACTTTTATTTCATCTAATTTACATTCATATGTGAATAAAATTTTTGTGAGATGGGTCTTAACTTGGAGGAAGACTAAAGAAAACATTTTATTTTGGTTAATTAAAATGCCTATGACACTCAGGTATATCCACTAATTAATGTAATTTTAGCCTAATTACTTGTTAAATGTCTTTGGACTTGTCTTTTAGTGATGTAGGATACTATATAGTCATATTTTGATCATTAGAATTTATTTATTATTCAACTAATAAATACTTCATGTGTATGTTTTCATGGAAGCTTTATTTCTAGTCTATTTTGTGATCAATTCTTCTCATAATAGAGATTACATCATATTTCATCTTTCACATTTGTAACTAGTTCTTGTGACTTCCACATTTCAATATAAATATATTCACAAATATTGGTATTAATGACTATATCACATTTATGCATGCATTTTAGTACTTGATCTTAAAACTAACATGTACATTATTTTATTTTAAATGTTGTTCTTAATTATCTTTTAATTGTATTATTTGGTTTAATATAGGTTATATATTTTATATAATTTGATAATATTTTAGTTATTATTTTATTTTCTCTCCTTCACTATTTTGTTTGTCTTTAATGTTATTTTAGATTAGATCATTTTTCATCATGCTCCTAGGCTAGTTTTTTGTTATTTTCCTTCCACTTTTGGAATATTCACTGCTTCAATATAAGATGTTACTCTAATTGATAGTAAGTAATCTAAGAATCTTGATTACATCTAGAAGTGATGATAAAAAGATGACAATGAATATATGATTGAGAAATAATATTCAATTATTTGAGATTGATTTATTTCAAAGTAATTTATTTTGTATTTTCAAGAGGTTAATTTTTAGTAGGTTTCCATAGACACCTAAATTTGGTCATGAATACTTGATCGTATCATTTTTATTCATTTTTCAATTTAATTAAATTGTGCACTTAATTTGGACCTATTTTGACACTTTGACCCATTTTAAGCACATGTGAAGACATTTTAATTTATAAATTTACATTTGTCACCTACATAAATGTTTTAACATCTAAAAACACAATTAAACATCTATTTTGATGGACCTAGACCCAAAACTCAGCATGTTTCCTTAAGGGTCAAAATCATCCAATTCAGGTCATTATTGTCAAATGGCACTAACCCCTACTTGATGTTTCTGACCCTTACCTTTTGAAATACATATTTAAAATTTGACCCCTCCCTTATGTCATCTTCCATGTTTTTAGTCTTTCAAGTATGTGATTTCCCCTTTTGGATTGCTATAAAATAATATTCAAGGAACTTATTATTCCACTTGGAAATTTATATATAAAGGCACAATTACACTAATATACATTGAGCAAAGGTTCCTTATTCTTCCCAATTATAATTGTTAAAATTAAAATAAGTCCTTATCCAAGTCACAAGTTTATTTTATTCAGCCCAAATCAAAGTATGATCAAGCATTCAAGCCATTTCTAGATGCTTGCACATAGTCAAAGGAAAAAGATTACAAAAATAACTTTAGGTGGGAAAACTACGTGAGTTTGAATTATTTATTTGGATAATTAGATATGTAGGTAGTGTTAAATCATCATGGGGGTGACTAGGGTTGGATTAACCCAATTAAACTCCAACCTTTTCTATTTGTAGGTCTTTAATCATTACAAAACCTACTAGGGATTCAACATTTCAAAAGTTATTTACAAGTCTTTCGCACATCCCTGAAGGTCAAAATTTTACACACAGACCTAAATCTAGTTGTTCCCTAATTTCATTATTTTCTAAAAAGAGTCAAATACATCAATTTTGTATTAGGAGTGGTATACAATTTTGACTCCATTAGAAAATTTTGACCTTATTCTTCGACCAATTTTAGTTTATGGGTTTTGTGGGGACTCTTCCTACTTTCTTCTTATATTTTTATATCAGTCAACACAATCAATAAAATGAATAGAAACAATTAAGTTTTTCATTCATTTTCATAGTTATCATTATTTTCAATTGTTTCATTTCATCTATTTTAGCCATTTACTTTAAATCTGCTATTCAAAAGTATATTTTTATCACTCTGATTTATTCTATTTCATTTCTTATAATTAAGGTTAATTACCAAATTATTTTAAATTCAAATAAAACATTTGGTAAACCCTATATATTTATTGAGTGTTGTCAAACCCTAAGTTTCCCTTAAGGTTCCAACCTTCTAGGGTTTCAAAAAAATTGTCATAGGGTTTAGATAAATTCTTGAATATTCAATATTAAAATAATTTTACTTTCAGACTTATCTAAATCTAACACTAAAATAACGTGCTTTTAACCTTGAATTTCACAAGAATTTACTAATATCTATATATACTTTTAATTTATTGTTTTTAGCATTTTATTTTTAGTTGTTTGTTGAAATGTATTTTCCATGCATAATATGGATTTTTTTATGACTATGATAACAAAATTATCCAATGTACTACACAAGCTTCATTAATTCAAAATTTTGTCAAATCAAGCATAACATGGGAATAAGAAAATTCATATATTTCAAATGTTGTATTACTTACTTAACACCTTCTTGATGGAATTATTATGTACATATAAAGTGAAAGGACCCATGCATCTTCTAGTAGTATTTTTGATCATATTGATGCAAAATAATTTGGTGAGTACCTTAACACTCATTTTGATGACATTGACTCTTTACTATTTCTATCTTGACAAGAATACTAGAAACATGAGCATGCTACTACATCTCAAAAACCAAATGATTTTGTTAAGTAACCTATTATAAACCCTATAATAAGTGTTGCTAATATTATTATTGATATTTTTATTACATCTACACGTTTGGTTTAAGGGTAACACAAGGTTTAAAACATATCTTTATGCCTATGCCTATCCAAGTGACTTATCTAGATCATTTGATTTCTATCCACAATACATCACGTACCTTGCCTAATGCACAATCCTTTGAATAAACTATTGCATTTTTTCAAGCTAAGGTATTGCAATTAGAACAAGGTATAACAAAATCTAGCCAATCATTGCATTCCCAAGCTTTAATTCATAATCTTCTAGCACATGATATTGCATCATATATTTTACCTACAAGATTTTTATCTCCTAAGCTTCCACTGTATGAGGGTAAATGAAATCTAGAGAAACATCTTAGATGTTTTCATGTAACATGGTTGGATTATGCTTTTAATGACAAATTTATAACCAAATTATTTCCAATAAGCATAAAATATTATGTCTTGCATTGGTTTTATGATCTACCTACTCAATCGGTGAAAGCATTTAATCTATTAACATATTTATTTCTCAAACATTTTTCTATTGATATATATAAAAATATTTATTATACACAAATTTATAGGATTAAGCAAGGAACTAATGAACCTATTAGTGATTATGTGTTTCATTACAAGGCTATGTTTGCCAAAATGACTAATACATTGGTAAATAATGAGTTACAAGACATTTTCAAACAAATTTTACTTGCCCCATTGCATGAATAAATTGTTCTCAATAAATTTAGATCATTTGAAGAGCTTTTCCATACAATAAGAGAAAGAGAAATCAATATTATTACTTTGAACAAGATTAAGTATGCACTTATATCCACTTCAATGTACACAATAAAGTTTTAAAGCAAACCCTCTTACAAGGATAAGACAATAGATATTAAAGCATATGTAAAGATTACAATTAATTTTATTTCTCAACCTACTAATAAGATTATTGTATTATATCAACCAAGGAGATAATTTTATAAGTTACCATAACCACCTCAGATGGTTTTACAAAAAATACTTGAATGCAATCTTATTACTCTACCTTTGCCATTTGAAGTAGATATGAACAAATCTCAAGGAAAATAGTTTGGTAACAATGCATATTGTGATTATCTTAGATGTAATAGTAATTCTAATAATAGATGTTTCAAGCTCAATCACATTATTCAGGATCTTATTGATAAAATGTCATTGAATTGGGCATTCTTATATAAGAACAAAGCGTCAACAAAATAAAAATATGAAATTGAAAAAAATTTAGTGAACCATTTCAAAATCATGATACAAACAAGGATAATTTAGTAGTACATCACATTTATAATACTTATCCACCTCTTGAGTCATATGATCATCCATTAGATGGAATCATTGGTACAATTAATCAAATTATTCAACAACATCCTATGATTAATTTTGATGATAGTGATATAGTGGATGATGACTATGATTTTCATGCTTTATGTATATGATCTTATATTGATCAATAACCTATTCATAGTGTTTTAATTGATAATGGATCAACTAAAAATGTGTGCACACTAACATTGCTTCATTCATTGAGTTTCTCACATCATGACATACGAGCAACTATTAAAAGTTTCAAGACATTCAATGTAAAACAACAAACCACTTTGGGACAATTGTGTTACCTATTCAATTGGGCCCTACTATAATATCTACTCATTTTCTAGTTATACCACAAAATGGGATATTTGATATGATATTAAGATGCCCTTGGTTGTAATAGCTCCATATTATGTATTTTATGGTACATAAATGTTTAAATTACATCCATTGTAATCAAGATGTCAAAATTTTAGGAATAATATATGAGTACCCTCTATAATCTATGGCGCCTCCTCCACACCTTCCACCACCATAGTTTAATGATACATCTATGAAAAATCAAAGCAAACTTTTGGTTGTTTCACCTAATTAAAATATTTCTAATCAACCAATTCAAAAATATGTGCAAAGGGTCCAAAATCAATTAATGAAAAATAAACTTTATCAATTAAAAGCTTCTAAATCCCAACAAGCACAATCACATGTAAGGTCTCCTAAATTGATGATACAAAAATTTCAACATTTGACACAATCTTATACTAGTCCTCTTAGGAATTCACATCATTTTTCATCTCCTAGAGTTTTTCCTCCTACATAAGACTACATGAGTAATGATCTAGAGAGTTTTCTTATTACACATGATACATTTTATTATTCTAATACAAGCTCTCTGGCACATCTCATTTAATGAAACTAATTCAGTCACATCTTATCATACATTAGTTTGATTTTTACATTGATGATATCATTAGATAGCTTGTTGTATTTTCAAATATACTAAAAAAAATCAAAAACATTTTAAATAATTCAAAAATAAAAAAATTTATTGTAGATAGATTCTTGACTGTTACATCATATTATATTTTTGATTTTAAATTCAATCATTCAATCCATTATTTTAATCCCCTAGCTCTTATTGACTTGTTGCACTCTTGAATATTCTTTTTCACTTCCCATATTTGAATAATTCACAACAATGGTTAATTTTGCCACATGCATTGCCCTATTTCCACAATTTGCACTATTAAATATTTAGTTTCTACTAAGGTAAAAACCATAAAGTGGAGGTCAATAATATTTTTCATTCCTGACTTTAGTTGGACATTATTTTCCTTCTCAGTTTTTCACTCAGAAACCACAAATAATGCACATAGAGCCTTAATTCTTCCTATTTCAGCTTTTTCAATCAGTTTTAATATGCAAATAAGTGCTTAATCATGTAAAATATTTTTATTTATGTGTTATATTATGTATACATACTATAATATTTGGAAAGTGTAAATGTAATTAAATTAGGTTGTACAATCAGTCCTCTACATACATTGTATATTCTCCTGCACATTTTTAAAATCATAACTCACATACAATGTGGGAATCTTACTCATACATGGGCATACCATCATTTATAGTGAACCATATATTGGTTAATGTCATGCATTATTTACATCTTTCTCATTAATTATAATTTATAACTTTGATTGGCACTAGTTTATACTATTTCAGTTTCCAAATTCAAAAAAAATAAAAAAAAATAAAAAATATAGTAATACAAAAACATTCAAAATATTATAAAAATTAAAATCAAGACCTGAGCATGATTAAACATTTAATTTACATCATTTTCATATGTTATTTATATCATGGGAAATAAATATCATATTCCTTTTCTATCACACAATCATTTCACCGGTATTAATGAGTGTTATGCAAGCCATACAAACTTTATAAGAATCAAGGTGTTGGTCTCGTCTCCACTCAGTAGCCTTTCTAAACTAGGGGCATCTTATTCATAGGTGATAGTATATACATGTCATATCATTATTTGACTCCTATACTATTGAGTTATACAATCTTTATAAATTTCTTTGCTAATATCTCTATTTACAATTGTGTACATGGATATGTTATTTACTAGGATGTGATCACATTACATATGTATGGTTTAGATTACATTTATAGTTCCATGTTACATTGATGATATTTAATTGTATATAGTAAATTACATATTATTTGTCTATTGTGTTTATCCCTTGACCCTTGTGTGAAAATTGGTTGAACATCTACATCAGATCTTGTTTGTGTATGTATGACATGTGAACATGTCCATTTAATTTTGGCCCTTGGCCCTATGTAGTGTGCAAAATTTGAACATGTCCTTTATTTTCAACATCAATCATGTTTTTATGTGTGCAATTGTTCTTCTATTATGACATTTGAACATGTCCCTCATATGTGGCCTTTTTTATATTGTTATCATTGTGTTTGTGTGCTTGTTGAGTTTGGTAAGTGCCATGATCCATATCATGCACCACTAACATTAATAAATTTTTATAGGCCTTGCCTCATGAGTTACATACAAAATTCAAATAACATATATGTTACTATGTTAACATTTTATATGCTACATTATTCAATGATTACATCTTACTATGCATGCTATAATTAAATTTTATTTTGAAATGAGTGACTTTCAAGTTAAATTCCTTCACCTTAAAATGGGGGAATTTCAGTGGGATTTTCATACATGAGATAAGCCTTTTCAAATAGAAAAATCAATTTTAGCACAAAATAAATATTTAAAAAGTTACAAAATGGTTCAAAATTAAGTCATTGACACATATTATGGGGGAAAATGTCATGCATCTACACTCATATTTCAAGTTTAAATAAAAAATTCACATAATTTTGAGCATATGATATAGGTTCATATACAAGTTTCAAAAAATATTTCATTATTGGCATATACATACAATTTCATATTCTACATTTATCAATTGGGGCATGATACAGTTTCATGTACACTATGCTAATTTTCCAACATTTCAAAATACTATTTGCTAAGTTACAGACATGGTAGAATAATAGATGGACTCCATTATCTTTTGATCATGCATTTAGGAACAAAGTTGCACTTGAGTCTACAATCCATCTAAAGTGGTTGGTTTGGTTTAAGTGCATAATGCATAACATGGAGGTTTAGTGTCCTCTAGCATTATGTCTACAAATCTATTTTTTGAGTCAACTCATTTCGCATCTTGGTGTTACAAAAACTAGCTGAGTTAAATTGAAGTTCATGCATCCCTTAATGGGTTCTAATTTATATACAAGTGTAAATTAAAGTTTGGGGTTTGATCACCCTTAAAAAAACTCCATTATTTCAACTAAGGATCCAAATTTCTCCAAGTGCTTAATGGGAAGCACCTTCTCTCCAATGCTTCAAAGAAGCATCATCTTTAAGAAAAGTCACAAAAATCAAACTTTGGTTTAACACATACAAGTATATTCCTCATATGCTTTCATTTCAATTTTAAAATTTCAAAGATCAAGGAATTTTAAATTTTTTGAAGTTCAAGTAGTTTTCAAATTTAAAATTAAACCTTTTTCAAATTTCTTTTTTCAAAAGAATAAAGTAACTACTTCATGTGTTTTGTAGAGTTTTCCAAGGATTATGGTGGCTTGCATGATTGGAGTACTAGCTCAAAGAAAAAGTATGTCTTATACACTAAGGTTTGTTTTTCCTTTAATTTTGACAGTTTTATTTTAAGACTATGGGGTGAGGGGGAGTACAGAAACCTTAATTTGGTCATGAATACTTGATCATGTCAGTTTTATCCCTTATTCACTTTTATTAACATATGCACTTAATTCAGAATTATTTTGACACTTTGGCCTATTTTAAGCACATGTGAAGACCTTTTATTTTATAATCTATGATCCATCACCTGAAAAAATGTTCTAACAGATGAAAACACCCTTAATAATCTATTTAGATGGACCTATACCCAAAACTCATCATGTTTCATTAAGGGTCAAAACCATCTAGTTTGGGTCATGATTTCAAATTGTCCTGAACCCTACTTGATGTTTCTAGCCCTTATCTTTTAACAATCATATTAAAAAATTTAACCCTCCCTTATGTCATCTTTCATGTTTATGGCTTCCAATCATGTGATTCCCCTTTTATATTTTTATAAAATAACACTCAAGGCACTCATTATTCCCTTTGTAATTTCAATATAGAGGCACATTTACACTATTACTCATTAAGCAAAGGTTCCTTATTTAGGTTCCTTATTCTTCTCAATTATGATTCTAATAATTAAAATGAATCCTCAAGAAAGTCACAAGTTTATTTCACTCATTCCAATGAAAATCATGGTAAAGTATTCAATCCATTTTTAAATGCTTACACATAGTCAAAGAAACAAAATTGCACAAAGCACTCTAGGTGGGAGAACTACATGGGATTGAATTCCCTCTTCAGATTACTAGATATGTAGGTAGTTTTTAGTCATCATGGGGTTTATTGGGGTCATCTCAACCCAATTACACTCCACATTTTTATATTTGTAAGGCGTCAATCATTATAAAACCTTACTAGGGTTTCAACATTCCAAAAGTTATTTTCAGGTCTCTCACACATCCCTAAAGGTCAAAATCATGCATACCTAAATTTAGATATTGCTCATGACTATACCATAATTTCAATATTTTATATAAAGGGGGAAAAACTAAAAGTTCATGTCAAGAGTGGCAAACGGTTCTAACCATATTCTTCCACCAATTTTAGTTTTTAGGTTTCTGTAAGGACTGTTCCCACTTTCCTATTCCTATTTTCTATTAATTAACACAATCAATTAGATGAAAAAAATAGGTAAGTTTATAGCTCATTTTTATATTTAGACTTATTTTAAATTTTTCCATTTCATCTATTTCAGTTATTTACTTTCAATTTATTACTTAAAAGTATATTTTCAATAGTTTAATTTATTCTATCATTTATCAAAATTAGGATTAATTATCGCATTAATTCAAATTCAGATAAAATAGTTTTACTCTATCATCAATTCAATAAAATAATATGTAAAATTGAAATATTTTATACAAAGAAAGATAATTATTTCATGATAGCATTGCAAAATGAATTCAAGTATACTACGACATAATATTTGAGTGTGTTTTGGCTTTTCAAGAAGTTGCATTTTCAAGAGGCTTCAATTTATTTTACAGTTGATAACATTGAAATGAATTGATTAATTTTCAAAGAATCTATTGAGTTTCTCTAATATTTTTACATATTTGTGTGTTTAATAGTTAAACTACCTTTTTGACATAAACTACTTACCTAGTCTTTAGGCCACTTCATGAGTAAACTAGCCTGATTCCAATTTAACCCTCAAGATAGGTGAAAGTGTTGATTTGTTGACTACTAAAAATTTTAGCATCAACAATTTTTTTGGGGGGTTTCTAAAGAATTATAATTCCTATAAAAACATGCACCCATTAACTCTGTTAGTTTCTTATTAAACTAATCCATTGTCTTATTCAGTATTATTTGATTTTTAAATTTCAATTCTATGATTTCTTAGGAAAACTAATTCATTTGGGGAAATAGAGTTGACATGAAATTTTTTGTATGCATGAGATTTATAAATTTGTTATTATCCACCATTACTTCAAGAACCCAAGTGGTTTTAAATGCTTTTATCTGATCTAGGCTTAGTTGGATCCAATCCCTTTTTCTCACTTCATAATCATCAGTGCAATCCTCCCGGTAGTCTTCTAAATTAGGCACATCTATGTAGTAGGGACCTATATCAAGGTAGGATTTGACATAATTATTTTTATCAAATAAGGTTATGATAGTATGAGTATTTAGAGGGAAATGGAATATGTTCATCTCCATTTTTAGGTAATTTATTCTGATTATGTAAATGATTGGAAAAAACACTCCAGGCACATGCCTTATTTTTCATCTTTTGTGAAGATCAAACATCTATGTACATAATTATATCAATGGTATCTTGTCACTCAAAATTATTGGAAACCTAAGGCATATCACTCAAATCCAATGACCTTGATATACATGAATTTGAGTAACCAGATAAATTAGTTCATGTATTGTGAGACTAGGTTGGATCCTTCTTCAAATATCCTCTTTCCCCAATCGTCATCAAGTACACAAACTACTCTCATTTATAAAGGGTTATTAACACATCTTAAGGATTTTTAATTTCTTCAAGTATGAGTTTTGTGTAATACTAATGTATTTTAATTATAGTACCAAAGTATTCATATGGGCCAAGGCCAAGGAATGCTCTCAAAGCTACTAGCGAGTACACTAGGTATGAAGTCATATAAAATTTCCTAGTGACATTTATCTCTATGAGTTTCTTATGAAAATCATTATTGATAATGCTTTCAAAATAAATGAAGCTAAAATTATACAATAGTCTTGTTTCCTACCACCTTGTTTAGGAGAGTAATCATGTCTAACAAGTCTTCAATAAAATATGATCCAAAAATGTTCTTGGGCATATTTTATAAGCCCCTCATTTTATGTGTCAACCATCTAACATTCATGTTATATAGGTTTTGATCAGGTTTCTTATCCCAATGGGCTTGACCAACCTTTTTGCTCATATTTGAGTATACATCATAATGTGGAATCATGAAGGTGATGTCAATAGATTCACCATCTAGATTGGCCATAAACACATTGTTTGTAGATCGGACTTCCCTTGTATCTAGATTGTAGTGTTTTATATAGGTGGAGATTAAATTTGTGTATTGATTGGATATGATAAATCAAACATCTTCTAGACTTTCACTTTGTGATAAGAACATAACTTAAGTGGAAGGCCCATCTGCATTAATCTTTTAATGTATTTAGTCTAAGTCAACATGTTTAATCTGGGAATCATTAATTTCAAGGACATCAGTTTCAATGATGGACATGGGTTTGAAACCCATGTATTTGAACTTCAGTATTGCATACTTTATAGCATGTAAGATGGCCTTAATCAAGTATTTAGAGATATTTCTATGGGTATAGAGGCATAAAATGATTGCACAAATGTGAGATACATGCAAAACTAGTCATAAAAAAGTGGGTTTTACCTCCTCACACCTTTCTAGGAGTTTTCAAGATTTGGGCATAATTTCTATGTACCTAGGATACATTAACTTCAATTTTATTGAAAAATGCCCAAAAATTGATCAAAATCTAGGAAAGAGGTATGGGTCAAAAGCTTATAATGAGAAAAAACTTTTAACATTGGTTTGGATGCTTTATGCTCTTTCTTTCTCAAATAGGAAATGCACAAAGATTTTGATTAACAGTGGTACATGAGGTGAGAAATGTTGGGGACATGCAAATATTTTTTTTATAATGGGGAGGGGATGCCTATATTTATACTAAAAGACTTACTTTGACTTGGCCCATAATGCCTCCACCAACTCTCGCATGTGTTACATACTTTGAATTACTCATTCCATCTTTTACACACTCTTACAACCCAGGTAACTCAACCTAAATAACGTGTTTCACACACTTTTTAAATTCCCACCTCTATCTTCTTTCCCAAATTATGCATTGTATGATTTGGTGTCTTGACCATGTCAACCTCTTGGATGCACTAAACATGAAATTATGTCTTAGTATGACTTATCTATAAATTTTATGTCTGATGTACCTAGACAGTTAGGTTGGCATGGCCTCTTAGGAATAAAAACATGTTTCATTGTATATTACCTATGTTTTTACATCTAGCATGCCCAAGTATTCAGATAAACCTAGCCACCTACGTGTGTAAGTCATAAGGACACATTTTTATTTTACATAAAATTAGATAAGAATGAAATAAAATATATTTTAGGCAAAGTTAGAGTTTGAAATAAAGGCTTCATGTTGGTACCTGAATTTGGAAATTTTGATTAAGTAAATCTTAGATATAGTAGGCTCTAGCCTAAAATTTTAACCAAGTAGAACCAGACTTCACATTATCCCTCACACCGTTGTATAGGAAAAGCACATTTTTAATCCTTGGTGGATTTAATCATATAATTCATTGTAAATTAACTACATGGAAAATGACATACTATCGAATAACCATTGCCATAATGTTATTCTTTCAACCCATCATTAGGGGCATAAACATTGACAAACCCTAAATAATAATGATTAATATAAAGGATAACCCAAATAACTTGATATGATGAGTCTTTTCCTAGTGTGATAATTAATAGGGTAAATTTTGGGGAAACCAAAATGTTAGTGTTGTCATGTCCATCTTCATGCAAAGTTAAAAACTATGTAGCGTCAGACTAAGTACTTATCAAATGATTATATAGAATAAAACTTTTAAGTTTAATTTCTATAAATATATAATATTTAAAGTATCCAACCTCTTATAATTGTATCTCACATATAATTTATGATAGGAGTCTATGAGACCTCATACATTCTAGGAGAGTAGATTCATAAATAAGAATCCTTCATGTGTAGTTCTCCACATCCATACTCAAATCCTTCTGTTGAACCCAAAGCTACAAAAAAATTACTTAACAATGGTTTCTTCTTTGGAAATAAAAATTCCCTCATGAAGTGGAGTGGAGATTAATATCATTTTCTCCCTATGGTGATTTTCCATTACTGTGAGGCAGGTTGCATAAATGCCATATAGGATGAGCACTTGTCGAGGAGGTCCCAACACTAAGTATAACTAACTTCATAGTATTTTTTTGAAAAACTTGGCTCTAAGGGGAAACTTATAGGCCAACTCAAGGGCTTTGGATTTTTTAAACATGAAGGAAATGGGAATAAATTTTTTTTTATTTTTTTACAGTTTGTGGGGGTTTTTTGTTGCAAACAATATTAGTTGATTTAGGGTTTGTATTCCTAATGGTGGATTTAATATTCACAACGTTAGTCTAATCATAATTTTTAATATTTCATTTAGTTTTTAGGTATTGATTGCTTAATGGTTGACCTTGAGTTGACCATCAGGGGAGCATCACAAATCTTATGGTCAAGTGATTGATATCAAAAAAATGTGATCTAAAGATTGATATAGTCAATTTTGTATAGAAAAGTTTTAATCCTTATTTAAATATGGATATACTCTTTCAAGTATTTCATCAAATCAACCTTAACATAAATGCACTTGTTAGGATGCACATAATAAAAATTATTTATTTCATTGTAAAGTAAATGCCTCATGGGATTGAAAATCTCAAAAAGAAAAGACCACAAAGGGACTAGGTGACCAAGTAACTCAACCCAAACTGAGACCTTAATGTAATTTTGTTCTAAGACCCTAAAAACCATGAGATCAATTAGAAAAAATCATAAATGTATTCTGAAGGAAGTAACAAATTGATTTGTCAAGCAGAGCTTTCATTTGTGATGGTTTATTAAAGGAAAATAGGAAAAAACACTTGGTAAGGATATGGACCCTAGTTACTTGGATCCTAAAGGGTGCCTAGTAGTGTCTAATCTAGGAATGAAGAGAGTCTTCCAAGGGTATGCAGATAACATATAAATAAATAAGATAATTATTTTCAAACCATTTTAAAACATTTTCTATAGCATATACTTGCAATAAACATCAAGCCAAGTAGGATTTTCATAATATATACCTTGGCTTACACTTTTGTGATAAACTTCAATGCTCACTTTGGCACCATTCTCCCACTGTATGCAATAGTGATTGTGATAGTTCAATTGAGGGCCATTTATAAACCCCTTAATCCACTTAAAGGGAAAATTTAGAGCTAAAAAATGTAAACTATTTTTAAAAACCTCATAGATGTAGTTTGGTACGGGGCTTGACAAGATAATGAAACTTAAGGCATACATCCAAAAAAACCCTAGAAAATCAAGTTTCCAAAGGTTTACATCTATAAAAATGACCTCCCAAAATTTGGAATTGAACATTTCATTATTAACTTAAATATTTAAATAATAATGATTTAAACCTATCTCCTTAATAAACTTTTACTAAATTTTAATTACATCATTGAGTAAAATAACTATAGTATAATACTAATCCTAACCTAAATCAAATCCACTTATTGGAATGATTTTACATCTACTATCCTTATCCATTATAAAATATTCAACAACAAAAAATAAATGTATGTCATAGAAATATAACTTGGACCATGTTTGATATGGTTCTTTGTACACAAAATAACATAATCATTATCCTTTGGTTCCATAGACTACTTGATCTCATGGACATTATTAAAAACATTAATTTATTGATTTTTTAGATACTCAAATTTTGTCATGAGTACTTGATAGTGTAAATTTTGGCCCACATTTAACATACTTGACTTGAGCCCTTAAATGGTCCTATTTCACCATCTCACTCTATCCTAAGCACTTATACAAGACCATACATTTTAAGTTGTTTTACACCTACATAAATATTATTAATTGTTAAAAATCCATCTAAAATTCTATATGTATATTTCAAATTCTTAAGATTGAATGATTACCTTTCCTAGGTCAGAATCGACCCATACAAGTTGGGATCAATAATCAATCCCAACCTTTATAGGTCAATCTTGCCCTTTACCTAATAACATCTCTTTTTCAAATTTAAACTCTTCCTTTCAAGTTATTATGTATTTTTAAGATAGGTAGTGTGAAGTTTCAACCATTTAGACTATTATAAATGCACATCTAAGCCACTTATTCTACTACTTGGAAAACTTCACAATTTCATTATTCAAACACACTTATATTATTACACATTGAACAAATCTTCCATATTCTTTCTAGTTTTGATACTATTCACTTGAATCAACACTTATCCAAGTCACTAGCCTATTATATCCAATTCAATCAATGCATTATTAAGTATTCAAGCCATCTCTAGATTTATACATGTAGTAAAGGATCATTATCATACTAAGTACTCTAGGTGGGAGAATTACATCAGCTTGATTCTCTCTTCTTAATGCTTTGGATATGTAGGTAATATTAAATCATCATGGTGGTGATTGGGGTCATCTTAGCCCATTACACTCCCCTCTCTTTTTTCAAGTTTTTAGATATCACAAATCTTAATGGGGTTTCAACCTTGAAGAGGTCATTTGTAAGTAATCCACACACAACCAAAGGTCTAAATTACACATATTGTCATATTTCAAATAGGCATAAATGACTATATCATTAGTTTTATATTTTCTCATTTAAGTCAAGATTGACCCACATGGGTCAAAATCAACAATCGATCCTAATTATTTCTAATCGATTCTAATCAAGAATAGTAACAATAATTTTTTTAGTTGCACACACATAATCAAGTATGATTTGACCATTATAACCATATTTCAATCACACACAGTCAACCTAATAATCAATAACCAGCTAAGTCTTCTTGTCCTCTTTGTGTTTTCCATAGTTATCTTCTTTCATTCATTTGAGCTTTGTCCATTTCAGTATTTTACATTCATTCTAAATAGTTACAAGTCATTTAGAGCCATTAAATTCATTTTATCTTAATAAGAGTTAATATACCATATATTTCCAAAATTTTGATATAATATAATCATTACCAACAATAATAAAATTACCTAAGGTTTTCTTGAAAAACTTTCCCTATTAGGGATTTTTACATGATTGTCTTATGTTTTGTTGTCTTGTTTATCCTCATATCATATTGCTTTTACATAATTTCTTAGACCAATTTACATTTAATTGTATCTAAATACACCTTTTATGCATAGTAACCATCTTTAAATGGAACTCAACTAACTTATCACATCCATTATTATCGATGTTTAGAAGAATGACATTGAAGTGAGCCCATAAATTTATCCTGAAAGTTTATAATGAGATATAGATTATAATAATCCTATTCAACCTAGTTTTTTTTTCAAGTAGATGTTATAGGATTCGCTTTAAATTGTATGAAAATAATTATCTTATTGATTAATATTTAGGCTGCATCTCCTCTAAGTATTTCCTTAATATATCAATTAGGCACCACTAAGAGCCCTGGGATTCCAGGGAACTAGGGTCTTCAACCTCTGCAATGGTTTTTTCCTATTTTTCTTTAAGGAACAAACATAAGTACAAGCTATTTTTCCAAAATAAAATTATAGGTTCCTTTGAAATACCCTAACGATAGTGTCCCCATGTTCTTGTAGCTTTCGGGTATTTGAGCAGACATCCCCCAAAGTATTGATTTAGGTTGAGTTACCTAGTCTTGTGATCCCTTTGTGGTACTTTTATTTTAAATTATCAAATCCATAAGGCATGTGCTTTGAAATGAAATGGGTTTTTTTTAACATCTTAACAATCATGACTATGTTGAGTTTGAATTTATGAAAGACTTGAAATATTCAATTGATATTCAAATAGGGACTGAATGATTTTTTTAGAAGTCACCTATGTCAACCTTTTAAACACATGTTTATGGCATAGAACTCATGATTACCACCTCATGGTTCACTCAAGGAAATTTATTAAGCAATCAAAATCTAAAAAGAAAAAGGTGGATGAAAATAATTATGGGTGGAGTATGATTACAAACAAGAAAGCTACCCCTAAGATTAAAAATCCTAAGCTGACTAATCTTATTTCCAATAGAAAAATCCAAAAAGCTATGAAAAATATGAAATTGTTATTCATCCTCCCCTCCTTGTTCCTCAATCTGGGGGACCATCAACTGCCCTTTAGAGCCAAGTATCTCAATAAAATCATATATAGTTACGAATTTCTAGTGATGGGACTTCATCAAATAGCACTCATACCACATGACAATTACATGATCCACTATGCATAGGATAAAACTCATCATGAGAAAATAATGGGGATAATCATCACTCTATTTCACTAAGTAATTTTTTATTAGCACATCAAAAACCATTATTGAGAAATTGTTTTTCCATTGTAGGTTTAGAGGAAAAATTTGAGGATAGACAAAGAGAATTCCACATAGAGGATTCTTATAAATGAATCTTATCTCATGGTATGTATGAGATCTCATAGAGTCCTCTCAAAAATTCTCCATGTGTTTTTCTTTTCAACAATTGGGTCATATAGATTATATACATTTGTAAGAAGTTAATTTTTTTGGGTGTCTTTTGTAGACTTATTTAAGAAGTATTTGGTTTGATGCAATGTAGTTTTCCACTTTACATGAATATGGACATGGAAATGCAAGTATTTTAGTTTACCCAAAGATTTCCCTATTAATTATTGCCTTGGGAGAAGACCCATTAGATTAGATTATATGGGTGATCTTTGATATTGATGGTCATTCTTTAGGGATTGTCAATGCTTATGCCCCTAATGATGGTCCTGTAAAAATGTTATTATGGTGTTGATTAGCTAATAATATTCCTTTTTATGTAGACACTCAGATTTCATCACTTTCATGTCAAAAATTTTAATGGGATAATTGCTTGTAATAATACACCAAGTTGTCATTTCTTCAAAATTCATCTACACACACCACATGCACATTCTACCACATATTAGTGCATCCCTGATTGGGGAATACACCGTGTGCAATCATCATCTTCATCTAATTCATCCTGAGTGAAATTAATAATTTGTAAATGACATGTTGGGGTTAATTAGGTCAATATTTATTTGACTTATCAAATTTACATTGCTTTGAATTAAGTTAATTAACCTAATCTTCTTCTAAATTAGAATTTCCATAGCTTTACTAATTATCATGTTTTCTAAATTCATTAATTAGATTTATTCCTCAATCCTCATGGTAAGTGTCTAGGTGGTTGATGACATCATCATGATATCATAGGCAAGGATTAGAGATCATGACATCATCATGAAAGTTTTCAAGCATTTTCAAAACATCAAATAAATATTAGAATTTACAATTTGTGCCTAATCAATGCAAACTCAACCATAGTTATTAATGGCATAAATCATCCAAGATTGTTTGATTCTCATCCATTCATCATGATCATCATCCAAAAATCAAAATCAGTTTGGAGATATATAAATACAAGGGCCATTTACCATTATTCTCAAGCCTTGAACACACAATGAAGTGTTGTCATTTTTAGTTTCCTTTCAAGCATCAAGCTTCACCTATTTTCTTCTAATTACTCAACTAAAATCAATAACACTTGGGAACATGTTAACATAAGCATTGTGACATTGACAAAGACTTTGAGTCCTATCTTTGGGCATAAACATGTATGTACATGGCTGGAAGTGACATCCATGAGGAAGGTAATCATATTGATGTGCTTTCTATTTATTTATTTATTCTAGATATTTCCTAAAATAAGGAATTATGCTTGAGATGTTATGTTTATCAGTTATTTATGTTTGATTCAGCATACTAACATGAACTAATATCTCTTATAATCATGATTTACATTTGGAAAGCCTAATGGGAGGATACAAAGATACCTTGTTTAGAGATTTGGAGGAAACAGGATCAACAACCAAGGAAGATCACAACAGCATCAATGTAATCTACATCACTAAAAGAATCTTTATAGAGTAACTATTCAAAATGGGTATTAGTTAGACATTAAAGGGTCAAAATTATGCATATTGTAATCCTCCATTGAGTTGAGATGCTAAAAAAATAAAAAAAGTTAAAAACCAATGTCAAAATTAAAAGAGAAAGAGAAATAATTTATCCAACATTAGAAACCATGCTCATGGCACCTTGGGCAAGTACCATGATGAAAACTAAGTTTCTAGCATCATGCGTAAATGCTTCACTATCTACAAGTACCTTGACACTTAGGGGAAGACCGATTACCATTATTGACATCCATTCCATTCATCCATCTTGGCCATTTAAAAATCATATTCATCGAGGCCCATCCTATCATGACCATCAGTCTTCCTATCTTGATCTTGTTATGGAAGTAGAAGGTATCTTGGGACCTATTTCGGAAACATTTGGCATATCATATGATTGGTACTTTGAGGATTTGAAAAAAAATTTAACATGTGACATAGTCCTTGGATAATATTAGTCCCTTCCTTCATTATCATCCATTATTAGCTAACATTATCCATTCATCCTTCATTCATTATTATCTCCCATTTTGGGAGAATTGCATTAGCATGAGGTCTGCATGGGGTATGTAGCTAACACTAAAATACATGGGGTAGCTAAGGATAGTTTAGTCACCATTATCCTCATTTTTCACCACCATCACCATTACCCCACGCTCTCATTGTTTTTTGATCCATTATCCATTCTAGTGTTATAATAGGTTTTCCTTTTACTAGTGACCCTTTGTGAATATCTTATTCCAAAAACATCAATATAATTTAGAAACATTTAGATATTATGAAAATCTTACAAATTGGAAAAGGATAAAAATCTCCATGAGAGATATAAAGCCACAAAATCCTAAACATTTTAAAAGGTTTCAAATATCCATGAGAGATATTAAGCCACAAAATTCAAAGCCATTTATTTTTTCATCAATCTAGTCAACAATCCTTTATTAATCATTAACCCAATAATTATGATGACCATTGGGATGTTTCTTTCACCCATTAACCTTTTAAATCCACTTAATCCAATCTCATAGCTTTCACTCCTCTTTGGGGAAAATCAAAGTGTGCAACTTATTCTGGGATATCTTATCCCCATTTCATCCCCTTACATGCATCCTTGCTTAGGGGCCCCATCCAATTATTATTATAATTTCACTTTCACATGTGGATTGTGATTTGATTAATGGCATGATGTTTTTTGTTACTTTAATTTTCAAGTTGTGTGTGTATTTGTTTATTTTTTTTATTTTGTCCTTTTTGTTGTGCGTTGACTCAGCATACATGCATTCATAGGGTGATTTATTGCACTTTTACTTGAGTCCATTCATTGGCATATGATAATAATTTCATATTAATTTTTCCATATCATGGAGATTTTGTGTCATTTATCTATTAGATCGAGGGTTAGTACTTATGCACATTACAGCTAGGTCATCATGGTGGCTTATATCATGATGCATATTGTCATGTGCTACATTAAAAATCAAGTGTTATTATTTATTGTAATCACTAATAGTGGTATTTAAGTGCTAAGAGTGATACTTGAGACTACCTATCCCTAGCTTAGCCATAGACCTATCCTAGATCCTATTGTCACACTTATCCAACCTTCATATGGGCCATAGGCATCTCTAGTCAGCCCTAAAGCAATCTTAGACCCTCATTTCTTGATTTTGTCCCTTCGTGCCTAGTGCTCTACCAATGGAAACTAGTACCATAACAAGGACACTAGTGCCATATGATACTAATTTCCCAAAAATGGTGCTAATGTCCTTTGCCTCTTTTTCCCCTAAATAGATATCTTTTCAAAACTAGAACTTCTTAGGGTCATCTTAGACCTCTTTTATCACTTGCATAAGTATCATAATAATATAAATACATAAATGTTAGCCCTTTGAGCATTAGAAGGAAATTAGATATAAAATACACATTCAAACTCAAAACAAGTTATACATAATTAAGATTATAAATCCCCCCCTATTCTGATCTACTTCTACATACTACCATCTACAAAAATCCTAAGCTTTGATTACCCAGATATCCAGTCTCAAACACATTCAAGGAACTCAAGACCACTATCATACTAGATTCACTTACACTTACACCAGCACTTAGGTGGGGAAAACTACATTAGGCTTGATCCCTCCTCAAGGATTGGTATTTAGGAAACTCTCTTCATGGTAGGCTATTGAGGATGTCCAGCCTACCCTACTAACAAACACATTTTTCAGCTCATGCCAACTAGATGCCCAGATACATGGAGGATTAGGTTTTTCTCACTAAATCAATCATAATAGGCAAAATATAAGGTTTCAAGACTCATGCACATAGGAATAGATCTCAAATATCTAGATATAGGTACAAACAAAAGTTTAGGACAATCCTATATCAAGGAAACTACCACCAATATCAGGACACTACTACCATATTTCTAATAATGGAGCTACTACCTAATTATGGTGTTATTTTCCAAGATGGGTTATGACACCAAGATCTAGTATACCACATTCAGACCAATGCCCACCGTAGTGTCAAACACCTAGATCATCTATCTCAGTTGTTTTCTAACTAAGTTCTTACTTGCATTATTTATTACTATTTTTAGAAAAGTCAAAACTAGTCAATTTTGTAACAAATGAGTGGTATTTATTTTATATTATTTCCCCAATTTAGTCTACTCAATTTTTTAACAAATATAGTATTTATAGTTGTTAAGTCCTAAAAGGTCAAAATATTTGGTGAACCTGACTTACTTAAAATATTACATAAACTATAACCCTAGGGTTTACATTTACAGCATTCAAATTTTAGATCCATACATTTTTTTATTTTATTTAATATAATCTTGATAATAATGACATAAAAGGTGTATCACTTTTTGTTACAAAGTTTAATACTTTCATATTTGCATGTTTATTCCTTTAATTCAGAATAAACTCAGAAAATACATAAACACATGTATATTTGATGCTTCATATCAGCTAAAATGTTTGTCATGTTTCATTATTTCTTTAACATGTTATATTTATCTTTTGTGGAATTCAATTAAGATGTAAATATTTAAATGCCTAGATAATACATTGCATAAGATAAAAACTACACTACCTAAAATTAACAAGTCTCCTTTAGATGCATTTTGCTCTTTGGTTCACTTTGATTCCTTACTTATCACTCCTAGACATAAGGGAACATTAGTGATCTCACTTATCCCTCTTCCTTCTCAATCATAGACATTTATCCACCATCCCACTTCTAATACCAATTTTGTGCTCCTAGTAGACCCTATGTTCCAAGTTATGATGTCTACATGTGTTTCCAAAGCTGGGCAAGTCAACAAGACCCATGGCTATAGCTTTGTTGACCAGATCAGTGCTTCTTTATCTATAGTTTTCATTTTAGAGATCCTATAGCATTCCAACACATACCACTATGTGATAGTCAGGTGTCTCAAACCTTTGAGCTAGCTTATGTTGCTTCCATAATTAATACTATGAAATGGACTGAAGAACATATTTCATTCGAGAAGGAATATATCCCACCGTATCACATCATAAATTTATACTTGCCTCTCTACATTGCATTATGAATTAATGAGGTAGGTGTCAAATGAGGTTTAGTTAATAACGGATTAGGGTTGAACATTGGAAATATCTCTTTTCTTTGAATTTTTAATATACATGTTAAGGATTTACATCCTTCTGATATGAACATCTGAGGGTTCAATAATATTCCATGCAAAGTCTTAGGTCAAATCACACTAAATCTTACAATGGGGCCTAAAATGCTACCTACAACATGTCAAGTTATGCTTAATGATCTTAATTACAATATCTTATTTGGAAGACTATGGATTCATGATATGCACGTAATTCCATTCATTTTACATGCATGTTTAAAGTTCATCTATAGAGGTCATATCTATACATTCCCTATGGATAAATAACCATTAAAATATTGTCAACATACATAGCCTTCACATAATTATATTCCTCACATGGATTTTGCTACAATACCACTCCAATCTACTATTTAAAGCACTCGTGTCACTTCCCCAATTACTTCTAGAGCACAGGATAATAAATTTACTTCCCCTTTTACATTGAGATACTTCCAAAAAATGGGTTACATAGGATAGGGCATTGGAAAATATGAGGAGGGAATCCTTAATCCTATTAAAGTATATGATCAACAAGGTAGACAAGAACATGGATATAGAGATAGCACATCCAATGCCAAGTCATCTCACCATACTTATCAACATATCATGTTTTCTCCACCTATTCCACAAGCAGATGATATGGTAAACCATGTGTCTACACTTTCAATTGTTTATCTTGATCTTATCAATGATATAACTTTTCAATATCTACCTACTTTAGACAAGTTTACTAATGATGAAGCTCTCTTATAATTCCTAAGAGCATATGAGGATCTCCTTTCTTTCTATCATTAAAACAGGTTTCCTCATTCCACAAATGACTAGGCATACTTTGGTGATCGTTCAAATGACTCAAATGATATTTTACCTGAGACATATGATATCATCCCTACATCACCATATATTATGGACTGATTTATGTTACTTAATGAAGAGATAGTCAAATTCAATTATGGCATAAATATTAATCCTTTTATCATCCTATTGGTTGTTACCTTACATAAAGAAGTAAATATAGATATTCATCAAATTTTAAAAGAATGTCCTAAAGTATTCACCTAGGTTTATTTTGATATGCCTAGCATTGATCCCTCAATTATAGTACATAGGATTACACTTTATCCGATGTCAAGCTAGTTATAAAAAAAATCCAAAAAATGCACCCAATGTTGCTCTTTTAGTCAAAATCCAATGGCTGATGAGAGGAGAGATCAGTCCCCTTCTGATGTGGTAAACCTACACATTTGGACAACTAATCTTCCTACTTTGGCTGATAAGACCTATTTTATTTATCAGTATATTGATTGACAAAATATTCAACCAACAGGTTTTGGTGACTCTGTTGGGGATATAACCCATTATCCATTTATAGCCTTACCATTCACCTCCACACTAACTAGAAAATAATGCGTAGTTTAAAGCCTCAAGCTTCAAACTAAAGCAAGGTCAATTTTTTTCCATTTTTGTTTCACAATTTGGTAGATTCGAGGTATACACGAAGCCAAAGGGCTAAAGGTATCGTTGACCATGTATTTGAGTTGGTACAACAAAGTGATTTTGATCTATTTCCTTCACCATCTCATCTCCAACGAACCAAGAGCTTTCCTCCTACTAAAGTCAGATCTCCATTGCCAGACGAAGTATCTACTTCTACTATTGATAAAGCTTTGCCAATAATTACCCCTCTGAGATTTATTATTCCTCCTTTTCATAATCCTATAATGGCAGTTCAAGGCCCTTGGGGTAATTATTTTGGTCCTCTCAATCTTACTCCACCTCTACATGAGCTTCCATGCAGTTCAAAGAAGAATTTTTCCAAATTCTATGGTGATGGGAAAGTTTATCTTGATGAACACATTGCAGCCTTCAGCATAGTTTATGGAGTAATTAGAGTAGGATTTGAAGATGTAGCAGTCAAGCTTTTTGTGGAGACACTACAAGGTGTTACTACAGATTGGTTTTATCATCTATAGGCTCGGTCAGTGACTAATTGGAATACTCTCAAAGATAAGTTTGAAGCCAGATTCAAACCTATAGAAGATGCACATGCACTTCTGGCTCAACTTACACAGATGAAGAAAGAGCCTTATGAACTAATGAGAGACTTCATAGCCAAATTTGACAAACTGAGAAACATAATTCCTCTAATAGCTTGACCTACAGCTGAGAATCTCAAATGTTTTTTCATTAATTCTTAGTTACCTAAAATAAGTTTTTTTTAAGACGTGATGGTCAAATAGATCTTGCTACAACTCAACATTTGGCCACTGAGATAGAAGATGATCTCATCTTAGCAGAGAATATAAGAAGATATCTAAATAGAAATAGAGCTTCATCATCTTCTGAGTATTCATCTAAAATCACCATAGATCCAATGGTGCAGAAATTGGCAAATGAGTTGCTTACTCTCAAAAAGTAAATGGCTCAAGAAATGTCTTTTACTCCTTCATACAGAAGGACATTCCCAAATCAGTCATATCAGGGCAATGCTACCAGAAATCAAGGGCAACAGAATCGCCTTCCTCCCCCACAAGGGAAACTTGCCCTAAAAGCTCTTCCATCCAATTCAGCAATGGGATATCTTGAAGTAGAATCAAATTTCTCTTTCTAGCCTGAATTGAATCAAGAAAATGATGTTGATCTCCTTAAATAAAATCAAGAAGAATCAGCTGGCGACTCCCACATTGGTTTTCTAAACTACCAAGATGAATCCAAAATCAAAGGATAAGCTTTTGATGGATCATATGTAGTGTTTACCAGGTCCAAGAACCAATCAATCTAGTAAGTTGATAAAGATAAGACAAAAGCATAACCTCAGCCATCAGTCACGATTGCTAAGCATGGAACCACTCTGCCTTTTCAGTCAAAGGATCCAGTGATCACCCAAAAGACAAGTACATCAATTTCACCTTCCCCTTTTAATTCAAATTTACAAACCAACCCACCTCCCATCTCTCCTAAAACTCAAAAGGTTGAAGTACCTTTCTCTGTACCTAGCTCATCTCAGCCATTTGACATAATCGATCATGTCAAAAAGATAAAAATACAAATGTCTAAGTTCAAATATTTACAGTCTAGTCCTAATCAATTGAATAAGTTGGTCTAATATGTCAAGAACCAAATCATCCCTATAGAACAAAAATCAAAAAAGGTAACTCCTAATTCTGTAAAGAACATGCCTATTCCAAATAATCTTGTCATTACTCCTCCAGCTGTTCTTGGAAAAATAGAACCTTTCTATGTTTCCCTATTAATTAATGGCCATAAGTTGAGTAACTATATTATAGACTCAGGCCCATCTGAAAATATCATGCCTGCTAAAGTAGCTGAGTCTCTTGGTCTCACACTAACCAAGACATTTGGGAGATGTTTCTCCATGGATTAAAGCAAGTACCATTGTTGGGGCAAATCAAAGATGCCCAATTTGCATTTGCAGCCTTTTCAGATAAGAGAATCAAGATGACTATCTTGGTGGCTGACTTCCCAACATCTTATGTCATTTTTATTGGATGAAATTTTTTCAAAGACGTGGGAGGAGAACTAAGCATGGATCTATCTGAGGCAAGAATCCCTATACAAGGCGTAATGAAGAGGTTGCTCCTTGAAAAGGAAGCAAAATATGTGGTCACCTAGACATCAACCCCTGAAGCTTAAATCCTTTTTTAATCCACAGGTATGAGTAACTATTTTATATCTATAGATGAAGTAAATGAAACATCTGATATAATTCTTGAAAGAGTCAACTCAGAAATCAGTTCAACTAGAACAACAGAAGAACTAGTAAGCTGCAATACAGATGAAGAAGAATCCTCCATCTCTGATGAAGGAAAGTCTAAAGAAAAATCAGTATCAGATGAGATATGGACTTTAGAATTTGATGGTAGCTATTCCTCTACCAGTTTAGGAGCCAGGATTGTGTTGATATCTCCTCAAGGAGATATGTTTCCTTCATCTTACAAATTACATTTTAGCAACACTAACAATACAGTGGAATATGAATCTATGCTGCTTGGAATGAAGGTTGCTCAAGAAAAAGGCATCAAGTTTTTTCATGCCAAAGGGGATGCTGAATTAGTGGTTTGTCAAGTAAGAAATCTTTACCAAACTAAGAATGAAATATTACGCCACTACCGCAATCTGGTTTGGGACTAAATTGAAAGCTTTGATGCTTTCAACATTTCTGTAATACCCAGAGATTCTAATGATAGAGTTGATACACTTATTATTTAAAAAAATCTCTTAGTTCCTCATTCAAATTTTAAAAAAGATAGGTATACTATTGAGCTAGTCTGTAGACCAAGTGTTCCTAACAATGCTGATCATTGGCAAGTATTCAATGATGACCATCAAATCATTACCTTCTTGGAATGAAAAGACAATTTTGAACAACTACATTTTGAAGGCAGTGAATCTCAGAAGAATGAATTAGCCTCTAAGTCTAGTTTAGATATAAATGAAGAATTCTTACAACTAAAAAGAAAAAAAATTCCTAAAGGCCTGGTTTCTCTTGAGAAGTTGTTTGACAAGCATGATAGATTCATCAAACAATAGCAAACAGACTCAAGTTTCTCTCAAGGATTCGATCACGTAAATCTGACCACTAAAGAAAATCCCAAGATGGTTAACATTGGTAAGTGTTGCACCCCTGAAGAAAGATTCAAGTTCACCTCTTTACTCCATCAATACATGGATGTCTTAGCATATTCTTATGAAGACTTGAAGTCTCTTAGACTAGGTGAAATTCACCATGACATTCCTTTCAAGGCTGACTCAATGCCCTATAAGCAAAAATCCAGACAGTATAATCCAAAAATATCAGGTACTATTCTATCTGAGATACAAAAAATGTTAAATGCTAGAATCATCTTCCTAATCCATCATTCCACATGGATTGCAAACATAGTGCCTGTAAGGAAGAAGAATGGTGAAATTTGCATTTGTGTAGATTTCAGGAATCTGAATCAAGCATCTTTGAAAGATAATTATCTTTTACCAATTATGGATCAAGTGATTCAAATAGTGACAAGTTCAGAGATGTTATCAATTTTGGATGGCTTCTTAGGATATAATCAAGGTGAATTTGGTTAAGCAGACCAACATAAGACTGCATTCACCACACTTTGGGGTACATTTGCATATAAAAGAATGCCTTTTGGCTTGATAAATGTTGGTGCTGCCTTTCAGAGAGCAATGGATCTAGCTTTCAAAGATGAGATTGGTAAATTCATAGTGGTATACCTTGATAACTTGACTATCTTTTCAAAACATCGATCTAATCATATACACCACTTACAATAAGTGCTGGAACGCTGCTGCTAGAATGGTATTTCCTTGAACCCCAGCAAGTCTATTTTTGGAGTAACAGAGGGGAAACTCCTTGGACACATTATGTCAAAAGAAGGCATAAAGATTGATTTAGACAGAGTCAATTCTATTCAAGAGCTTAACTTGCCTACAAGTAAAAATGTTGTTCATTCTTTCTTCGGAAAGGTGAATTTCTTATGGAGATTCATCCCCGAATTTGTTGAGAAAACTAGACACAATGTGAACATGATGAAAGGGAAGACCTTCTTCAGTTGGACTAAAGAAGGCAAGTCAGCATTTTAGGATATCAAGACCACCATTGCTCACACCCCTACCTTGATTTGTCTAGATTACAACAAAGATTTCATCATATACAACTATGCATCTGAACACACTCTTTCAATAATTCTTGTTCAATAAGATAAGGAAGGTATGGAATTTTCTATCTCTTTCATGAGCTGCCCTCTCAAAACCCATGAGATGAAGTATTCAAATGTAGAGAGGCATGATTATGCGTTGGTGAAAGTAGTCAAACATTTCTACTTCTATATTCTGAATTCGCACACTACTGCCTTCGTTCCTAACACTATAGTCAAGTCTATATTAACTCAGTAGGAGTTTGGTATGAAAAGAGGTAATTGGATTGAAAAGATCTAAGAGTTTGATCTAGATATCAAGCTGACAAAGCTAGTCAGGGGTAAAGGCCTATGCTAATTAATTACTGACAATAAGCCAGAAGACACACAGTGTGAAGAAATTGAAGTGGAAGAGACACCAACAGTCCTTTTTGTCTCCACTACCAATGAGTGGTATTCAAGTATCGCTCATTTCCTTACTTATGGTGAATACCCTACTCATTTGTCTTACAAAGAAAGGAGGACTATTAAGTTGAAAGCTGCCAATTTTGTCCTTTAGAACAATGGCTTGTATAAGAGAAGCATAGATGGAGTATTTCTTCACTGTGTAGACAAAGAGAAACAAAGCCAGCTTTTAAAATCTTTCCACAATTTGGCCTGTGAAGGACATTTTGTTGCTCTTGTGACTGTTCACAAGATTCTACGAGCCAGGTATTACTGGCCAACTCTTTTCCAAGATGCATATAAGTGGGTAAGAAAATGTGAATTTTGTCAGTAATTTGTTGGAAGACCTAAGTTAGCTGATATTCCTCTCAAGCTAGTGATCATAGAAGAACCTTTCCAACAATGGGGGATTGATTTTATTGGGACTATAAACCCATCTTCAAGTGATAGACATGATTATGTCCTTACAGCAACTGACTATTTCACCAAGTGGGTAGAAGTAATCCCAACTAAGCATGCTACTTCAGAAGTTGTATGCAACTTTCTCAAAGAGAATATCATTTCCAGTTTTGGAGTTCCAATCAAAATTGTTACTGATAATACAACTTGTTTTACCTCCCAAGAGATTACACAATTTTGTTTCTATTATGAAATTATACTCTCTCACTCTTCTGATTATTTTCCACAAGGGAATGGACAAGCTGAATCTAGTAATAAGAACCCGGTAACTATCATCAAGAAGCTAGCAGATGACAATCAAAGGACATGGCACAAAGCATTGGTTGATGCTCTATGTGTCAGAAATCTAGAACATAAAGCTCTGATACCACTTTGTCAGGATCTAGGAGCATAAAGCTCTGATTCCACTTTGTCAGGATTAAGGAGCATAATTGATTACCTTTGTATAAGAACCTAAACACGGAATTTAACCAGAAGTAAAATATAACTAGAATTCAAAAATAACACAGATTATGAGAGACAATACCCAATTGTATTAATACTCTTCCAGAAGGAAATACAACAAAGAAAATGCCATAATCTTCTTCACACTCCTCTAGGGCTCCCACACCTCTAGGGCGTACCAGTAATCTTTTCTCAAAGCTCTCTCTCTCAATCATGGTCACAACAAACAACTCAAACACAGAGTTGTTGTTCACCTCCAACCAGTTAGTAACAATACTGACAGTACACCGAGTATACACACATACTCAACAAGTACACAATGCACTCCAAGTAAATCTCCCATGAACTTGCAACAACCTGCAAATCAAACCGATCTTACTTACACATGTAGATCTCACCTGATCTTGCTATACCACAGATCAACCTGGCCTTGCACACCTGTCGACTGAGATCTTACACACATGAAGAACCCTTCTAATTTTCCAAACCATCACCCTTATGGATCTTATACTAGATCTTGCTCTCCCACAGATCTACATAATCATACACACTTGGCACTGTGGCACTATGAAGAGCCAACCTTGTTCTCTTCCCTCTAAAGGAGCTAACCTTGCTCTCTCTATCTAGCACACTTTACAATATAGCCCATGAGTCTATTATATAGATTCCATGCCAAACAATAATTAGACATCTAATTACAATAATTAGAAACTGTAGCTCAAGACTAAAATTAGTCTTTAACATGCAAACAACTGGTTCATTAACAAACTATTCGTAAACTTACAGTTCTAAAACTGCACAGGTGACCAACGTCGGTCACTGTCTGTCTAGAGATGACCGATGTCAGCTGACTCCTGACTAATGTTAGCAGCTCCCTGACTGACATCGATTGGCCTAATCGATGCTAGTGACCGTGACACTCAGTAACCTCCTCCATGTTTGCATACAGTGAAGCTTTTAGCTCCATAACCTAATAATCTCCCACTTGGAGATAAATAGTTGCACCTGTACCTATACCTATACATCATCTAATTTGTTTCTTGGCTTGTATCCCTCTTCAAGATCAATCCTAAAAACCAACCACCACACATCTTGTGGTACACCGCATGTCATCTAAGTAACCTACCACATCTGAATCTACATACCCATGTAGAGAAGTGCCTGACCCTACATAGCATGTTAACCTACTGTTGGTCCCTCTCAGATACCTGAGAACCCTCTGAACTACTCTCCAGTGCTTCTTTCCTGAATTGGCTATGAACTTGCTGACAACACCCACTATTGGGGCAACAATAGGTCTAGTACACATGTACTTAACCTCATCATGTGAATTGGGACCCTGTTCTGTGAACTGTCCATCCATAGGTGTGCAAACTAGTTCTGCATCCCGCATAACGAACCTCACCACTACCTTATCCACACAATCATCTAGAGACAAAATCAATCTGTGACCTTCCATGTCTCTAGAAAAACTCATGCCAAAGAATTTTGTTGCTCCCAAATTCTTCATGACATACCACTGAACTAAATTTACCTTTAGCTCAGTAAAACCCTGCATGTGTGACCCTGCAACAAGCATACACACTACATATAGTAACAGGATAATGTTCCAATCATCATCCAACTTGGTAAAGAAAACACAATGGTTACAATGACATCGACTAAAGCCATGCTTTGTCATACACCTGTCAAATCTGTACCACTATCCTGTAGCTTCCTCAAGACCATATGACCTAGACTTTCATCTCACGTGTCCATTCCCACTCTTTTTTAACCAAAGAATCCATTCATCTCTTAGTGCTTTCATTCCAGCTGGCAACTCTACCAAATCTCCTGTTTGGTTCTCTTTCAAAGAATTCATGCCATGCTCCCACTATTTCCTGAATCCTACCTGCTCTGCAGTGAGCAATAAGTATAAAGAAGGGGAATAACAAATTTTAGGCTTACTTACACTTTCAATCCTCTACATGGGCATTTGAGACTCCTTGACAGCTTATTGTCTGCCCAAAATCCATTCCAGTGACCGATGTCGGTCACCACTTAGTCTACATCTGACTGACGTCAATTCCATGCGACTGAGCTGACTACCGATGCCGATTTCCTAACCGACATCAATATCCACCTGGTCTCCAACATTGGTATCCTGACTGACGTCGGTAGCCACCTACCTGACACCACTGACTTTGCCTGTCTGCACATGACCGACGTCAATACTTGTCTGTTTGATGTTAGTTCCCCCTTATCGACATTGGTATATGTGTTTTCCTGTGAGTGCTGACTTTTTACCCATGAGCTCACTTTGGATCAAAACCCTATCCAAACTACCTTGCTCAGAGTTATTCAGTCCCCTCCACTGATCTCTATCCATCATTTCCTCCATAAACACCAAGGCTTTCCAGTTCTTAAGTCTGTCAAACACATCTGACTTCCTCTTAAGAACATGCATCTCCTTCTTACTCATGTGACCAAGCCTATAAAGCCACATCTTCATAATAGAAGAAGAATCAGTAATACAAGTAGGTAGATAAAGAGTACCTACTTTCTCATCACATGTTAATTCAAGTGCATCCGCTATGAGAGTTCCTGTGCATCTCTCATCACCTAACTTATCTGAAGAAATTAGCCTCATCTTTAGAACTGGGACCTGCATAACATCCATCAACACCTGTGTATTGGCCGTCTATAATTTCAGCCGCACTTCCCCTTTGCCAATACTTTGACAAGGCTCACCAACCCCTAAATAAATCTTTCCAAAGTCTCCATGGACCTTAACATAGAAAAATACTCTATTTGGGGCTGCATGGAAAGAGGCAATAGAATCTATAAATCAAGATTCTACTTTATTCAAAGAACATATAAGAACAACCAGTGCAATAATACGTGCAACACATGCTCCTTCATGTTGATCTTCTACCAACCAGCAATCTTTCTTTACCTTCTCTTTCTTTCCATAACACCGTAATTGACCATTCTTGTTTTTGAATTCCTCCATTCTTAGTGTACTTTCTTCTACCATTGCTATACTCCCACTCAATCAGAAACTCCTGAGAGTGACATGTAATCAAACACTAACCTGCTCCCTACAACCTCGCTCTGATACCACTTGTCAGGAATCTAGAACATAAAGCTCTGATACCACTTTGTCAGGATCTAGGAGCATAAAGCTCTGATTCCACTTTGTCAAGATTAAGGAGCACAATTGATTACCTTTGTATAAGCAACTAAAAACAAAATTTAACCAGAAGTAAAATATAACTAGAATTCAGAAATAACACAGAATATGAGAGACAATACCTAATTGTATTAATACTCTTCCAGAAGGAAATACAACAAAGAAGATGCCACAATCTTCTTCACACTCCTCTAGGGCTCCCACACCTCTAGGGCGTACCAGTAATCTTCCCTCAAATCTCTCTCTCTCAATCATGGTCACAACAAACAACTCAAACACAGAGTTGTTATTCACCTCCAACCAGTCAGTAATAATACTGTCAGTACACTGAGTATACACACATACTCAATTGAGTACACAACACACTCCAAGTATATCTCTCATGAACTTACAACAACCTGCAAATCAAATTGATCTTACTTACAAATGTAGATCTCACCTGATCTTGTTATACTGCAGATCAATCTGGCCTTGCACACTTGTCGACCGAGATCTTACACACATGAAGAACCCTTTTGATTCTCCAAACTAGCACCTCTGTAGATCTTATATCAGATCTTGCTCTCCCACAAATCTACCTAATCATACACACTTGGCACTGTGGCACTATGAGGAGCCAACCTTGCTCTCTTCCCTCTGAAGGAGCTAACCTTGATCTCTCTATCTAGCACACTTTACAATACATCCTATGAGTCTATTATATATATCCCATGCCAAAAAATAATTATACATCCAATTACAATAATTAGAAACTATAGCTCAAGACTAAAATTAGTCTTTAACATGCAAACAATCGATTCGTTAACAAATTATTCGTGAACTAATAGTTTTGGAACCGCACAAGCGACTGACCTTAGTCACTGTCTGTCTGGAGATGATCGACGTCAGCCGACTCTTGACCAATGTTGATAGCTTCTTGGTCCACCCCTGACTGACGTCGGTTGGCCTGATCGACGCCGGTGACTATGACACTCAGCAACCTCCTCCATGTTTGCATACAGTGAAGCTTTTAGCTCCACAACCTAACACTATGGGTAGACAGAATCAAACCAAAGAGGGCAATTGTTATGTCTCCTTTTCAACTTCTTTATGGTATCAATGATGAGATAACAATCACCTTAGAATTGCTAGCCTTGAAATTGGCAAAGGCAATTGAAGATCAGACATATGAAAGCTCTCTTGATAAAAGAATCATGTGCCTGACTGAGCTGGAGGAATAGAGAACCATGGTGGTGGATAGAATTACTACTCATCAAAGCCTGGTAAAGAAACTCTTTGACCAGAAGGCCAAAAATTATGATTTCCAGATTGGGGATCAAGTCCTACTATGGGACAAAAGGAGAGAACCAAAGGGGATGCATGGAAAGTTTGACTCCCTTTGGAGAGGCCCATTTATAATTCATCAGCACATTGGTGAAAATAGCTTTCTGCTAAAATATCAAGATGGCACACTCTTTTCTCTGCCTCACAATGGGCAGCATCTGAAACACTTCAACTCTTGAAATCTCTGATCATTGCATGTGTATATATGTATATTTGTACAGTTTTTAATTCTGTTTTATTTTGTTTGTTTTTAATTTTGATACCTTCTATTTCTGGGTAGCATGACTCTGTAGGCCAATGGTACACATGAAGACACTGGGGATTCTAGATTTTACTCCCTTCAATTCTTTTTGTAATTGACAGAAGTTCCCCAACTGGAGCCAGCTATTGTCCCCCAAAAATATCACTCATTTTTGGGACAACATTTGAACTATTTTGGTCTTACAGACCAAAATTGTCTCTTCCCTTTCTGAAATTTGTCCTGGACATTCAAATTCCTCATTTTTCAAGCTTCTCAAAAATCTACGGACTCTGCAGGCTTGAATTTATGAACTCTACAGGAAAAGAAATTCTACGGACTCTGCAGGCCAAGTTCTACTAGTTCAAAGGCTTCTGTAGGCAGGTTCAATCAAAAGAATCAGTTTCCAACACTTAGTCATTTTTGGGATTGGTTCAGCACCTTGATTCAATCAAAAATTTCCATCAGCAAGCATCAGCCGTAGGTTCAATGCATTTGGTTTGACAGGTTCAAAAGCTCTCAACACAATTGAAAAGTTCAATCGGCAAAGTTCATTGCTTTGGTTCAATCAAATGGTTTAGTGCTTCGGTTCAAAGCTTTGTTTGAACAGTTGAACTAAAGCTTGGTTCAACAGTTGGTCCAACATCTTTTATTTCAAAGGTGGGTTCAAACGTTTGGTTTAAAGGCTTCGTTTGAACCGTTGAGCCAAAGTTTGGTTCAACGGTTGGTTCAATGCTTCGGTTCATTCAATTGGTTCATCGGCTTGAACCATTGGCTTGAACCATCAGCTTGAACCATTTTGGTTCAAAGCTTGGTTCAACGGATTGGTTCAATGTTTGGTTCAACCAAGCGGTTCAATGCTTTTAATTCATCACCGGTTGGTTCAACAGAGTGGTTCAATGGATTGGTTCAATGTTTGGTTCAATCAAACGGTTCAACTGCTTGGTTTAACCAAGCGGTTCACTCAGATGATTCAAAGGAGTGATTCAATGTAAAAGTTCAAAGAGCCTCGCGAAGGACAAGTGCCCTTGCGGAGGGCACTTGGTCGACAAAAGTACCCTTCAGAAGGGTCATTTTCAAAGAAGACAGTTAAGGTAAATTGTTTCAGAATTTTGTTTAAGGCAGACAAAGGCATAATTCTTTTAGACTTTTGTCTAAAGGAATTCCTTCGAACAAAAACTCTGAAAGAATTCAGGGAAGCTGCAGGTAAAAATCCTGAAGAAAATTCCAAGGAGACAAATCAATTCTATAGACTTTTTGTCTGCGGGAAGTAATTTTGCAGACTTTTTGTCCGCAGGAAATTGTCTGTGGAATTTTGTCTACAGGAAAATACCTGCGGAGAAAGCTCAGGGAAATTTCCCATGGAGAAAGCCGAGAAACAGTCTGCTAAAGAAAAGGCCGTGAGAGACTTCTAAGGCGAAGGCCACTGAAGGACCCCGGAGGGCAGGTGCCCTTGCGGGGGACTCTCGATTGCCAAATTGAAGGGTCACCTTCCCTTCGGGAAGATGTAAAATAAGAAGCCCAAAGGCCATTCGAAAACCACCCGAAGGGTAGATACCTTTGTAGGGTGCTCTTCTCAACCCAAAATGGATCATTTCTTAAGGCTTGAAAGGGCAGGTTCTTTTCAAGAAAGTGACAAACAAAAAAGCTGAAGAAGGACCAAGGGGTGACGCGCCCAAAGACGTCAAATTCAAGACATCAAACTAGTCATTGAAAACGTAGTGACGGGCACGCAAATGTCAATTTTAAAGCTCATAAAATAGCTATTGGTCCTTTGAATGTATAGACCTGAATGCATTCATAGGGTTTAAGGCCAAGGCTAGCAAAAAGCGATTAAAGAATAGAATAGCAAATTGAATCCAGGACCCAATTCAATTAACCAGAAAAGGAGTAATGATGAAGGATCAGATCACTAGGTGGACATTAAAAGTTGCAAACTTTCAATAAGCATGACTTGTTTCTCTGCATTGAGAAAAATAAATGGGTAGATGCCCCTAATTTTTAGCCTGTCTTCCTAACAGTTTTCAATGCAACATGATGTGTTACTGTTCTCGAGTCCTTCTTGAAGAGGCTATATAAGGGACTCTCTTTTATTGTAAATGTATCTCTTTTTGACAATCAAAATGAAACTCTGCCCAAATTGAAAGGCATTACTAAGACTTTGAGCTCAGTTTGTTGATTATATTTTGTTATTGGAATAAGAAAGCAAGTGATTTTCAGACTTTGTGCTATAATATCTTTGTTGTTGAGGAAACTATTCTTATGTCTTTTTCCTTGATATATTCTCTGTTCTTTTAATTCAACAAGCAAAATTAGTGACAGCAGTCAGGAAGGTGTCCTAAAGAGTCAACTGTGGAGAGACTTTGTGCCCCCGTAATTGCATTTAGTGTGTTTTTCTTTTCATTTCTATGTAAAGGACTTTAGGAGGACTTTGTGCCCTCATTGTCCTTCGTATCTTACTCTTGATCAATTCAGGTGGAGACTTTGTGTTGCATCTCAATTTGCTGGTTACTACGTCCTTGGTTACATTTTGTTGTTATTACCAGGAGTACTCTTGTGGCTGACTGAATAGTACTTTTGAAAGAAGAGGAGTGTTGTCTGTCATTTCCCTTGAGTTTTTCCTTTGATTTGCATGCATCATCTCTGAAGAAAGAGAGATGGATGGTTTGTCTTACCCTTGAGTATTATTTTCTGTTAATATATATATAGCATACCTTAGGGAACCTCCCCTTGATGAGAGGAGAGATCAGTCCCCTTCTGATGTGGTAAACCTATACATTTGGATGACTAATCTTCCTACTTTGGCTGATCAGACCTATTTTGTTTATCAGTACGCTAATCGACAAAATATTCAACCACTTACCAATTTAAAGCAACTTCACTCCCTCCAAGGCAAGATTCAGGAAATAAACTAATTTTTGGCACAACTCACGGATAAGACCCAATCATTTACCAGATTACATAAAAAAGATATAAAGTTTGAATGGGACATCACATGTTAAGAAAGCTTTAACACACTCAAACAACACTTGTTGAACCCACCTATCTTGGTACCACCAACACCTGACAAGCCACTTCTACTTTACCTCTCAATGAAAGATCATGCACTTGGTCCACTCCTATCACAACATGATGATCAACATAAAGAGCAGGCCATCTACTACATTAGTCATACATTGGTTGATTATGAATGAAATTATCCAATAATCATAAAACTTTGTTTATCACTTGTATTTGCTACTCAAAAGCTCTGACATTATATGATTAATAATGAGACATAAGTCATTACAAAAGTTGATCCTTTAAAGTTCCTCATGTCGAAACTGCATCTCTCAAGCCATATTGCAAAATGGGTTATGTTACTCACATAATTTAACCTCGCGATCATTTTTTAAAAATTAGTAAAATTCCAAATAATTACAAATCAATTGGTAGAAACCCCTTTATTGGATGTAAATCCTATTAATGATGATTTCAGATATGACTTCACAACATATAATACCACTTTTGATATATGGATAATGTTCTTTGATAGTTCTAAATGTGCATTTGGTGCCAAAGCGAAAATTGTTTTCATTCACCCACTTAGGCACATAGTACCCATCACTTACTCAGTTTTTCATATACCAACAACATCATAGAATATGAATCTCTTATCTTAGGCCTTCAAGTAGCTCAGGCTCTACAAATCAAATCAATTAAAGTTTATGGGGATTCATAATTAATTATCAATCAAGTTAAAAATATTTACCAAACCAAATAAGAAGGCCTCATTCCCTACAATAATATGGTTCAATGTTTATAGGCTTAATTTGAAAACTTCTCTACTGAAAACACCCCACGTAAAGAAAATCATCATACCAATGCAATGGTCAATGATGCATCATTGATCCCCATTGACATAGATAAAGACTGGGCTATCTTCACTATCAAACATTTACAATCTCCATTAGTGTCCCATGCGGACCTTATAGCTTTAACAATTCTAGTCACCACATGTAACATAACACCATCTGAATGACTCTTTGACATATATAGCTTTTTACATAAATTTATTACACCTGATAATTTCATAAGAAATGAATAGTGCAAATTACAACAAAAATCCCTTTGATATGTCATCATTGCCGGGGACTTATTCAAAATATATTCTGAGGGACACACTGATGGATGACATCCGAAGAAGCTAATTTAGCTATTAGGTAGATACATGACAGTGAATGTGGTGGTCATTTTAGAAGTAAAGCGATGTCACACAAATTACTCAAGTAAGGTTACTATTAGCTAACCATGGAATAAGAATACTAAGAATGCACCAAGTTATGTGATAAATATCAACACCATGGAACCTACAACATGTCCCTTCATAATAACTAAAACCTATCATATCCCCATGACCAATCATGATATGGGGTTTTGATCTAATAGGTAATATCAATCTAAAATTTGCAAGAGGTCACAAATTCGTTATCACAACTACAGAATATTTTATAAAATGGGTGGAATCCAATCTACTAAAGTCCATAAAGGGAGAAGATATATGTCATTTCCTCATGACCAATATCATTTCCCATTTTTGCTTCCTAGCGACCATAATCATATATAATGGAACCTCTTTCAAGAATAAAATAGTGAAGAAAATTTTTGCTAAATATAAATTTCAACACACACTCTCTACTCTATATTACCCATAGAGCAATGTTCAAGTAGAAGCAACAAATGAGATAATCAATAGTATCCTCAATAAAATAGTTACCAAATTTGGTGATGATTAACACAATCATCTTGTCTATGCACTATGGTCTTACCACACCAGTATATGCACACTAATAAGATCTACTCCCTGTTCACTAGTATATGACATAGAAGTAATTATCCCACTAGATTTAGAAATCCCATATTTATGGGTCTCTTTAAAAGGGCTCATCATAGATTTTCAATACAGAGAAAGACATCTTCATGAATTAGAAGAATTAGATCACATGCACATTCAATTTGTAGAGCATCTCAAGGCATATAAAACTCAAATCCAACAGATCTATAATACATGTTGAGTCTAAAGTAATATATATATATATATATATATATATATATATATATATATATATATATATATATATATATATATATATATGTATATATGTATTAGGTCTGTTATATATATTATAGGTATGTTATATATTATATGACATATATCTTAAATTACATACTTATGCTCATATTAACTTACATTTTGATGTTATGTATACACATTATATTGGATTATTACATAGATATCATATATGCTCTAGCTAACACACATTTTTTAGAGCTTTTTCTTTTGAGGATGGTTCTTACATAGATTCAACAACTTCCCTCAAAATATGGGGCATTTACAGGTGTTTTTTATAGAGATTAGGCTCCTATATTTCATTCATATTACATTTTTCAGCACTCAGTCTTAGATTACAAAAATCAGACTCAGGTAAACATAGTGGGAAAATAATGACATAGAGAGCAGTATAGCTACACAAAAAACAAATAAAAAGGACATTAACACCTAAATTGGGACACTAGCACCACATTTCCAAAAATGGTACTGCTATCTAAGATATGGCACTACTATCTAGTAGCCTTAGATTCAAAACAACCTAGATTACCTAGAAAAGTACAATAGGTACATTACAAGTTTGCACATGTTTAGTTATAGATTTATCAATTTTACTTAGATTCATACCATTTTATCTTAGATTCATATCATTTTCTCATATTAGGGGCATCATGCATGGCATGACATTCCCATGTTCAATTCAATTACCTAGATAAGTTTATTACAACTCAATCCATAATCCATATGCTTAGATATCAGATTTAGGAGTATGTGTATGACACATTATTTATACATGCTCACTTACACACTAGTTAATCAAATGGAATGCCAAATTCCATGTCATTCTATATATTGTATGCATCTGACATCATATTCCAAGTTAAACACTAGTTTTATGCCTTACTTCATCCGTAGTGGTTGGCATTCCAGATTGGCGAGGAGTTGCCTAATATACCTGAGTGGTGGTAGAGCTGACATACCTAGTTAGATATTTATAGTTACTTCATATAGTTTTAGTTTCATATCCATATACTACACATGGATGGGTAATGATGGATTCATAGCTTACTTGAGTTCTTGAGCCACCTACATGAGAGGGTTGGACACACCATCAATCCAATCCAAGCTATTCATAGGTCATGATCCACTAAGCAGGGGTGGGTAATGATGGATTCATAACCAAATTGAATTCTTGAACCACCCATGCATGAATATTGATCAAGCCATTAACTCAGTCCAAGCTATTCACTAATTGATCATTACATACATGCACACACATAGGTTATCACTAATTTTATGTACTGGTTCGCCTTCCCAATGAGGTGTATTAATTCCTTTCTTATTTTTTATCTATTTACTAAATCTTACTTCTCTACTCAATTTAGTCTTTTGCTTTTGATATATCTTAATTAATGATTAAATATGCATGTTTCACTTACAGGACATGCATTGAATCATGCTTCACATATTCAGACCCAACTTCACATACTCATACCTAGCTTCACAGGCTTCGCCTCTTAGGTAAGTATAGGTATGCTTATTTTTCCTTTATCATAATCATTTCACTTTGATACATTTCTAAAATAAATGGGAGATAAATATAATCACCTAAAATTTGTATTTAAATGTTAAGTGATACTTGATACTACCTATCCCTAACTTATCCCTAGACCTATCCTAAAGCCTATTGTCACACTTATCTAGCCTTCATATGGGCCACAAGCATCCCTAGTCAACCTTAAAATAGTCCTAGATGCTCATTTCTAAATCTTATCCCTTCGTGCTTAGTGTTTTACTACCTAAACACTAGAGCCATAATAAGGACACTAGCTCCACATGGTGATATTTTCCCAAAAATGGCGTTAATGTCCTTTGCCTCTCTTTTCTCCAAATGGATGCCTTTTCAAAACTAGAACTTCCTAAGGTTGACCTAGATCTATTTCATCACCTACACAAGCATCATAAAATTATAAATACATGACTTTTATCCCTCTAACCGCTAGATGGAAATTAGATGCAAAATACATATTCAAATTTAGAACAAGTTGTGAAAAATTAAGTTTATCAATCTCTATTCTGCACTACTTCTTTATACTACCATCTACAATAGTCCTAAGCTCATATTACCCAAATTTCTAGTCTCAATCACATTCAAAGCACTAAAAGCCACTATCAAACTAGCTTCAATTTCACTTACACAAACATTTAGGTGGGGATAACTACATCAAGATTCATTCTTCCTCAAAGTATTTGTATGTCGGCAACTCTCTTCATAGTGGGCTATTAAGGATGTCCAGCCTAGCCCACTAACAAACACACTTTTCATCTCATGCCAACCATATGCCCTAACTACATGAAGGATTAGGGTTTGCTTGTGTATGCAAGATCAGACCTCAGATATCTAAACATAGGTGCACTCAGAAGTTAGGGACAATCCTACATAGAGGACACTACCAGCAATATCAAGACACTTTCACCACATTTCTAATCATGGAACTACTATCTAATTATGGTATTACTATCTAAGAGGGGTTTTGACATCAAAATCCAGTTTATGACACTCATACTAGCTTCCACCTCACATTTTAGCACCCAAATCATTTATCTCAATCATTTTCTAACTAATTTCTTACTTGCACTACTTATTACTATTTTTACAAAAGTCAAAATTAGTCAATTTTATAAAAAATCAATGGTTGTATTTATTATATGTAATTTCCCTTATTTAGTTTACTCAGATATTTAACAAACATAGATTTACATTTGTTAAGTCCTAAAAGGTTAAAACATTTATATACAATGTTACAATATGGTGGTAGTTTATACCCTTGAAAAAACATTCATTATCTAATCAAATCATTTCAATCATCTTTGACCATACCACATCATCACATGTTCCTTAATCAAATTATAATAATTAAACATTCTAGATATATATGCTCATCAGGACATGTATCTCCAAATGAGCATGTAACAAAAGAGTCATACACATTGGTCCATCATTATTCATATTCTATTCTTATGATCTATTCTTCATTCCTCATCCCATTTCTCTTGATTTTTAAGGAGAACTACATTAGCCTGAGCTCCATTTGGACTATGTAAGTAGTGCTTAGTGACATTTAGTTTATGGGGTCAACTCAGCTCCCATTGTCTCATTGTTATTTAATAATCATTATCTTCTTCCAATCATCTATGTCATCACTTTGTGCATCTTTATGTGCCTACCTTTTTTTGCAGTTTCTTCATTCTTTTAAAGGTTGTTGTACCATTTGCACTTACATTTACACATATTCATCCTTAATATGTGTAATAGGTTAGATTCATTGAGCTATGGTTTTCAAAAAATCAATCAAATCAATTATATTTATCAATGATCAAATCCTCCCCAATAGGGTAAATCAATTTAATCCATAATCATTTCTCCCTCTTTAGGCAAATTCAATCATTTAGTCTTTCTTCTAATTCTAAGCTCTATTAATTCACCATGTTTGGGGTATGTTAAAGTGTGTCACTTATCTTGAGATGCATCCTACCTTATTCATTCTCTTTGGGGAAAATCATTTTTCTACCCTACTTCATCATTGGAAATCAAAGTGTGCAAGCATTATCTCATATAGATTAATCTCATCCATGGGTTAATTTCACTCTTTTTCTTTGTTTATTTTCTTCCTTTTGAGGGCCCATCCATCAATATTATTTTTCAGTCACTCCGTCAAAGGGGCATCATGGGCATCACAAACATGATTTAGAGCATCATTGTGAACTCATTTTCATTAAATTGAACAAGAATCAACAAAATGACAATGTGTCATTCTTCAATCTTTATTCAATCATTTTAACAACTTTTTCATTCTCTAAAAGTCATTATTTTACTTATGTCTCGCAACACCCTTTCAAATAGGGACAAAATATAGATACTCATATTTCATCACTTTTGTATTGAAATTATAAATGGGAAGATTTTCCTCAATAATTCATAAAGTCATTATTTCTTGCAAATTCATATGCACATGTCACGGACACATTCTATGACATATTGGTATATCCCTGATTGGCGCAATACACTATGTGTAATCATCAGCTTTTCTAAATCATCCTAAGTCAAATTATGACTTTTTAAATGATTTTTTGGGATTAATTAGGTTGAATAGTTATTTATCTTTTCAAAGTCACATCACTTTGAATTAAGTTAATTAACATAATCTTCCTCTAAATTGGAAATTCTATAGCTTTTAAAATTCTCCTCTTTTCTAAAATCATTAATTGGATTTATTCCTCAATCCTCATGGTAAGTGGCCAATTGGTTAATGACATCATAGGAAAATATCAAGGATCATGACATCATCATAAAAGTTTCTAAGCATTTGAAAAATATCAAAATTTGCAAGCCATGCCTAATCAAAGCAAAACTCAACCACACTTATTAATGTCATAAGTCATACAAGATTAACTAATTTTCATCCACTTATCTTAATCATAATCTAACAAAAAAATAAGTTTATAGAATCTAAAATATAAGGGTCATTTGCAATTATTATCAAGCTTTGAACACATAATGAAATGTTGTTATTTTTAGTAGCCTTTCAAGCATCAAGATTCACCCATTTTCTTCTAATTTCTCAACCAATATCAATAGAATTTGGGGAGATGCTGACATAATCACCACAACATTGACAAAGACTTCAATTTGTATATCTAGGCACAAACATGCATGTATACTGGATAGAAACAACATCCACAAGGAAGGTAATTTTCTTGATGTACTTATTTATTTCTTGTTTCTAGATCTTGCCAAATTCAAGGAATCATGCTTGAGATGTTATGTTTGTCAAATTTTTATGTTACTTTTACATACTAACATGAAATAATGTCTCTTGTAATCATGATTTACATTTGGTGTGCCCAATGGGATGGTTGTACCCTGTAAACCCCTTTAAGACCTCAAAAATCCTTCTAATTATGAAATTAGCTTAATTTTTGATCTATATTTCATTCTTTTTCTTCTATATTTGGTGTTATTATATCCCTATGAATCGATGGGATCATGTTATGAAAAGGTGGGATTGCACTTCCATTATTCTATTTCCTATATATGTTTTTAGGTAAATGATAGTTTTACTCTGTAAATTGGTTTCACTCTACAAATGACAATTTCATTCTGCAAACAATGATATCACTTTTGTTTTTCCCCTTTCTACATTTTTAAACAAAATAGCGAGATCACTCTATAAATAGCTAAACCGCTCTACAAAATGGTGGATTTGTTTTGTAAAATAGTAAGATTACTAGCCAATATTTTTTCCTACCTTACAGAGGCCATAACTTTTGACTCGGGACTCTATTCGAGCTCTCATTTATGCAAAAACAAAGATATTAGAAAAGAAAGTATGAAAACTATCAAATTTACCTCTTTAGTTTTAATGTTTTTGTCCTAAAAACAACTTTTTTAATTTTGATCATTTCTAATCCTTTATTTCTTGTATATAGGTTGGATATTTGTCATTTTGAATACTAATCTTCCCTAATCTTCAAATTTTGGCTTGCAAGGTTGATATTTGATGTCGCTAATATTATTCTACAAGGAGAATATTTTCAAATTTATTATCCATTGAGACCATAAAATCAAACTTTAGCTCATTTCTTCTTGGTTTTATTGGCTAAAGAAGAGGCTTTATTGCAAGACAAACCAACTTTTCTCTCACACTTCTATTCAATGCTTAATAAAAAAACCAAAACTTTAATTTTGGTGCTCTTAAAACACTTATTTTATGTCATTTGCTTAAGTGTTTTTATTTCTTACTTATTTTCTTGAGTAAATTATTGTGCCTATGCTCTACCATTGCCCCCTTTAGAACTCGAAGTCTTTATTAATGTCACGATGCTTCTATCAATAGAATTTGCACATGATGTGTGTAGATGAATTTACCTAGCACAAACATGTATAGATCTAAGTCTTTTTCAATGTCTCAGTGCTTCCATTGACATTTCCATAAGTGTATTGAGATTGGTTGACAAATTAGAAGAAAATGGGTGAATCTTGATGCTTGAAAGGCTATTAAAAATGATAACACTTCATTATGTGTTCAAGGATTGAGAATAATGGAAAATGACCCTTGTATTTATAGATTCTCCATACTAATTTTGATTATCAAATGATGATCAAGATGAGTGGATGAGAATTAAATCAATCTTAGATGACTTACGTCATTAATATTTGTGGTTAAGTTTTCATTGATTAGGCATCATTTATAAATTTTGATATTTATTTGATATTTTGAAAATGTTTGATAGCTTTCATGATGATGTCATGATTCCTGATATTTTCTTATAATTTCATGATGGTGGCATAAACCTTCTAGCCACTTTCCATGAGGATTGAGGAATAAATATAATTAATGAATTTAGAAAATAGGAGAATTCCAAAAGTTATGGAATTTTCAATTTAGAGGAAGATGAGGTTAATTAACTTAATTCAAAGCAATGTGACTTTGACATGTCAAATAACTATTTGACCTAATTACTCAAAAAATGTCATTTAAAAAGTTGTAATTTGACTCTGGATGAATTAGATGAAGTTGATGATTACACACAGTGTATTTATCCAATTAGGGTTGTACCTATATATCACATAATGTGCACATGACACGTGTAGATGAATTGGAATAAAAGGATATTCGTGTTATTACAATCAATCCTCCTATTTACAATTTGGACACAAAAGTGATGAAATATGAAAGTTTATATTTTCCACCTGGTTGATTTATGGTGATTGTAATATGATCAACCCCCTTTGAGGATAAAGAAAGTATTTTTCATGTGTGATGATACATGGGAGAGCATGAGTTTGGTATTAACTTAAAAAATATTGGGGCTTGTCAAACTTTATTTTTTAGTGGCACTCTTTAAGTTGCAAATAATGGTTTACTTGGTCTAACTTATGAACTAGCACCAATCAATTTCTCAAATGGATAGACCATGAAATGCTTTCCAAGAAACATGTGTTCTCTTTTTGTATTTTTGATGGGTGGGATATCACTGTTAAACCAAACATTGTCCTTTCTAATTATATTCCCATCACATTTTAGTTGGAATGGGGAAGTGCCTATCATAAAGTTCCTCATAATTAATAATTATTAAATGCATCACTCCTTAGCCACGACGGCATGATCTAACTAATCACCAGTGTGGAACTTGGTGCCATGTCCATCATATGTGTTTAACCATAAAATGGATCAGGATCCTATTTTGGGTTAGATAGGGTTAACAATATATAACTAATAATGCACAAGAGTGATAATCAGATCTACAGCTGGCCAATTGGGTGTCAAACTCATATATAATCATATGCTTATTTTTTTATACTAAGAATAAGCTAAATATAGAAAGTACAAATCATATATGCATGGAAATGGAAAATAAGTAATATACTTAGTTAATTTTGATACTAACATAGTGTTATAACTAGAACATGTAGAAATTAGGTTAGATGATGATTCTGTAATAATCATCAGATTTTGGATTTAATGCTTCTAGAGGTCTAAACACTAACATCAGCGTAGGATAGTTATGTCAATGTTAATATCTAGGTTCGACACAAGTATAATGTATGTAATACCCACTATAAAATTATGTGGCCACTTGGATGATTATAGGTTTGACTTCACCTTCACTCTATTGCATTTAGATCTGAGTTATAAACTGTCGCTCCTCATGGATTTATAAAACCCTAGTTTTTCATCTTCATATTGACTTAGGGGAAATGGGTTAGTGGGCACACAGTGTCGAAGTGACCCTAAAGAACCCTCTATCACTAAGTACTACGCACATAGATAATAATTTGAAGAGGGCCTTAGACTAATGTAGATCCCCCATATGTGTTGGCTTGTGTGTGAATCATGCAATATGTGTAAATCAAGTACAATAATGACCTAGCTTTTAACTTGGAAAATATAGTTCTTAAGATGATATTTTATTACTTTAGACTTGTATATGTGTTTTTCCTATTATCAGTATGGAAATAAGGAAGCTTTGTTCAATTGAATTTTTGATAAAGTGTTTTTGATAGTTTGCCTTGATCTCTCTTGGTCTTTTCTAGGTTAGGAATGAATGAAGGTTGATCTTGTATTTATATCAATCTCTTTATATAAGTAACTTGCATTAAATCACATAGGTCAACCATTAGGATATGTTTCATTTGTAAAATAGATTATTTTTGGCACTGGATACTCATGTCGAGTCAAAACACTAATGTCGATGCTAGTGTTTATCCTAGACATTAGTGTCTAGGGAGTAGGAAAGTAGGTATGGGTTCATAACTTGTGGACATGGGAGATAAGTACATTTTAAGAATTCAAGGTAAGAAGAAGGCCTAGGTCATCAACATAAGACTGGTCAGATGAAGAGATAAGCCAAGGGGAATAAGATAGAGTAGATGCAAGATTTGCAGAAATGGAAAAGTCTAAAAATGAGAGGAACAACCAAGGTCTGAGTTTGTCAAGTACAAAAGAGTAAGGTACTATATAATCTATAAATATTGTATATATTTTCCCCTCCTTTTAATCTAGTAATGAAAGTGTTAGTTTAAAGGAAGGAATACATACCTGGGTGTGTATAACACACCTTGTCTTTATGTGTGCCCAAATTGAGTTCTTTGTTGGTGACTGACCTGTAACCAAGATCATGTTACAATATATAATTAGTGCTTATAATATGGAATTTAAAGTACTATAAATAGATTGAAATTGAGATAAAAAAAGTTTAGGAGTGCACCTATGTGTCGATGTAACTGCCATGCCTATTAGAAAATTGATTTGAAAAAGATGTATCATTATAAGGTTTTAAAATTAAGATTAGGACAAATATAGATAAATATTGAAAGTGTATATATCCAAGGAGAGAGAGAGAGAGAGAGAGAGAGAGAGAGAGAGATGTCCCCAACCTTGAAATAAAGGTGAGTTGACACCTGAAAGTTGATATTAGCTCAATCGTGTAACCCATTAATACTTATAACCTAATGAGATAGATGATACAATCAATTTCAACCTAAAATTTTGGAAAGATAGAGTTATTTAATCACTCAATCATTAAAAAAAATGAACCAACTATTGTAGCAGACTAGATCAATAAAGTCTGTAAAAGTCTGATCAGCGTAGTACATAAAAGAGTTTTGAAATCTTAAATTGATTTGGATTTTGCACTATTAGGCATAAATTACATAATATATGTACCTTAGATATGTTTAATGTTGAAACTATGTATAAAAATGGTATCAATGTATATAACTATGCCACAACTGTGAATTTGAATCATATAATTATGTGCTTTGGCCAACTCAAAAAACTATGTAAGTGTGGAGAGCATGCTTCAGCATTCCCCATTGTATATAGAGAAATCTAAAAAAATGATATAAGTAATGTGGATAACATGTTTCCAAAAACATGCCTCCACTATAATTTAGATATTTTGATACTAAATATTTGTGGAGAACATGCTTCCAAAGCATGCCCCTATTGAATCTAAGACTGTGAATGTGTGGAAGCCATGCCCCCATTGAATCTAAAATTTATGCCAAGTGTGAAGATCATGCCTCTATGACATGCCCCCACTTATATGGCCCCCCTTTAAGGTGAGTAAAAGATAAGATAATTATATAATCTATGAATGTAACCATGTAGCATATTAAAGGAACATGTCTAGGTAGATATAACATTGAAGCACATAGAACAATGTGATCACATCAAGGCTTATAAGGGACATGCCAATAAGTACCATCATTAGGATAAAACTCATAGCCAATATTAAAGGATAATGTTAATATGGGTGGAGGTTTATTTTGAATGAAGGGCTTTTGAATAAATGGTTTGACGATTTCAGTATTTATATATGAAAAACCAACCACACCATAGGTTGTGTTAAGGTATGGAGCTAAAAGCTTCACCAATAAGCGATTGTAGAAGTTGTTAGAGTCCACAATTGCCATCGACGGTCAAGAATAGACCAGAGGCTACTGACGTCGGTCACAGGCAGACTGGCAGGGACCGACGTCGATCACCTGTGCGTCCAGGATCTATTTTCATGTGAGAACAGAATGTTTGCATGATGAGATCAAGTGTTGGTTGTAAGTCTATGTTTCTAATTTAAGTAGAACTGATTAGAGCCCTTGATTAGGAGGTGCATCTAGTGGTTGTATTTGCATGCTCATATTTTCCTAATATTATATATAGGATAGATCTTCATAGCTTATGTGTAGAGAAAAAAATTGTATTGTACAGTAGAAGACAATTCAAGGTTTGAATTGATTGTAATTGAGAGAGAGAACTCTTGAGGGAAAGAGATCTAGAAAGAGATCTATACATCTGAGAGAGGTGTGAAAGAAAATAAGTTTTTTCAATTGTAATTCCTTCTGTAAAGAGTTTAATACAAGTTTTTAGGGTGGTTTCTTGTATCTCTTGTTCTTTGCTATTTCTGATTCTAGTTACTTATCATTCTGGTTTAATTCCGCATTTAATTAATTTCATATAGTAATCAATTTTTTTGGTTGATCCCCAACAAGTGGTATCAGAGCCTGGTTGCAAGTTCTAGAGCTTGATACCAACAAGTGGTATCAAAGCTCAGGTTCACTAACAGGTGGTTCAGATCTGTGTAGTGTGTGTTGATTATAGGTTACTCACAGAGGTTTCTATTTGAGTGGGAGAAGCAATGGCAGAAGAAAGTAAACTGAGAATGGAGAATTTTAATGACAAGAAATACCAAGTATGGAGAATGCAGATAGAAGATTATTTGTATCAAAAAGATCTATACTTACCGTTAGGTGGGGCTGCTAAAAAGCCCACAGACATGAAAGATGAAGAATGGAAAGTTCTTGATAGAAAGGCTCTTGGATCTATAAGATTGAGTCTAGCATCTACTGTGATATCTAATTTATCACAGGAAAATTCTATGGTAGAGTTAATGACAACTTTAGCAAATTTATATGAAAAAACCTCAGCTTCAAATAAGGTATATCTTATGAAGCAGTTATTTAATTTGCAAATGCGGGAAGGTGGATCTGTACTTAATCATCTAAATGATTTCCATGGAATTGTAAAGCAATTAAATTTAGTCAAAATAGTGTTTGATGATGAAATTAAATCTCTATTAATCTTATGCTCTTTACCTAAGAGCTGGCATAGCTTGGTAATGGTAGTTAGTAATACTGCATCTGCTTCAAATATTTTAAAAGTAGATGATGTTGTTAGTGTAATCTTGAATGAAAAAATTTGCAAAAAAAGCACAGAGGAAACATCAGGGAATGCTTTAAGTTTTGAGAGTAGGGGAAGGCAAAAAGAGAAGAGCAAGAAAGGAAGATCAAGGTCTAAGTCAAAGATGAGAGGTAGATCCAAATCCAGAAATGGCAAGAGGATAGCCTGCTGGAATTGTGGAAAGATAGGGCACATAAGCAAAGATTGCTGGTCAAAACCAAAAGAGGACAATCAGCATGAAGGTAAAGAAGAAGCAAAAGTGGCAGGTATTGTTGCACAAGATGCTCTTATATTCTCTTTGCATAATAATATAGAATCTTGGGTTTTAGATTCTGATGCATCTTTCCATGCAACCCCCAATAGAGAATATTTTAGTGACTATGTCCATGGAGATTTTGGAATAGTTTATTTAGGGGATGATGAGCCATGTAAAATTGTTGGCAAAGGAAAAGTGCAGTTGAAGATGTATAATGGCAACACATAGGTGTTGAGAGATGTCATGCATGTTCCCAGTCTGAAGAGGAATTTGATTTCTACAGGAAAGTTAGGGGATGAGGGTTGTACAATAACTCTAACAGCTGAATCTTGGAAGGTTTCCAAGGGTGCACTTGTAATGGCTAGAGGTAAGAGAGTAGGTACTCTCTATTTATGTAATTGTATTACTGATAATTTTCTTTCTATATTATCTACTTCAGATATAGATGCAAAATTGTGGCATCAAAGGCTTGGCCACATGAGTGAGAAGGGAATGACAATTCTTAAGTCAAAAGGTGAGCTTTCAGATTTGAAAAGCATAGATCTAGAATTTTGTGAGCACTATATTTTTGGGAAATAGAAGAGAGTGAGTTTTCTCAAGACTGGGTCAAAAAAAAAGAAGCATAAGTTGGAGCTTGTTCACACAGATGTGTGGGGACCAGCTCAGGTTGCTTCTATTGGAGGATCACAGTACTATGTTTCCTTTACAGATGATGCTACAAGAAAGGTATGGATCTATTGTATAAAGAAGAAATTTGATGTTTTTGACACGTTTAAGATTTGGAAAGCTATGGTTGAGAATGAAACAGGCAAGAGATTGAAGTGCCTGAGATCTGACAATGGTGGTGAGTTCTACAGCTATAAGTTCAACTGATATTGTTATATACATGGAATACGCAGGCAAAGGACGGTTCCAAGGACACCTCAGCAAAATGGAGTTGCTGAAAAGACAAACAAAACAATCATGGAGCGTGCAAGGTGTATGAGATTGCATGCTAGTTTGCCCTTAGAGTTTTGGGCAGAAGCTGTAGATATTGCAGTGTACCTGATTAAAAGAGGACCCTCTACAGCTCTGGATGGTGGAATTACAGAAGAGGTGTGGATAGGTAAAAAGGTAGATCTCTTATTTCTCAAAGTTTTTGGTTGTGAAGCCTTTGTGCATGTTGATAAGGAAAATAGAAAGAAGTTGGATGCTAAGTCTATGAGGTGTACATTTATTGGATATGGCTCTGATAATTTCGGATTCAGGTTTTGGAATCTAAGAACTAACAAAATAATTAGGAGCCATGATGTTGTTTTCAATGAAAAGGTGATGTATAGTGATCAGCTCAAGAAGCTGAATTAATCTGAGCAAAGCAATGGAAAATTGGATGAGGTGAAGGTCCAAAATAAGCTCACGAGAAAGAATAATCACATACAGGAAAACACAAAGACTGACGTCAGTCAGAAAGGAACCAACATCGACCATACAGGAACTGATGTCGGTCAGACAGTGACCGACGTCGGTCAGGCAGAACCGACGTCAGTCAGTTACAGGCCTAGAAGTGACCGAGGTCGGTCACTGTCAGAGAATTTTGGTGGACAACGTGTTTTGAATGAGTCTCAGACGCCAAATAGGAGGTTAGAAAGGGTAATTAAACCTCCAATTCGATATTCCCCTTCATTATTCTATTTATTGCTTACTGATGGTGGAGAACCAGAGATTTTTGATGAAGCAATACAGGTGAAATCCAAGATTCAGTGAAAGCTAGGCATGAATGAGGAAATTGATTCCTTGAAAGAGAACTAAACATGGGATTTAGTTGAGTTGCCAGCAAAAAAGAAGACACTAAAGAATAGATGGATCTACAGATTAAAAGAAGGTGAGAATGGACAGATGAGATATAAGGTCAGGTTGGTAGTGAAAGGATTTGCACAAAAACTAGGTATTAATTTTGGTGAGATTTTTTCTCTTGTAGTTAAAATGACTTCTATAGAGACTGTACTGTCTTTAGTTGCTATTGAGGATTTGCATCTTGAGCAGCTTGATGTTAAGACAGCATTTCTTCATGGAGATTTGGATGAAGAAATATATATGGATCAGTCAGAAGGATTTGAGGTCAAGGGTAAGGAGAAGCTTGTGTGCAGATTGAAGAAAAGCTTGTATGGCCTCAAGCAAGCTCTTAGACAATGGTATCTAAGATTTGCCAAGTTTATGACTGAGCATGGCTATAGTAGATGTCAATCTAACCATTGTGTGTATTTTAAGAGATTGGATAATGGTAGATATATTATTTTGTTGTTGTATGTAGATGATATGCTAGTTGCAGGATCACACATGCAGGTATCTCTGAGCTTAAGGTGAAATTAGCTCACACATTTGCCATGAAGGATTTGGGAGCAGCAAAGAAAATCCTTGGCATGAATATTAAGAGAGACAGGAAAAATCACAAGTTGATTTTGTCTCAAGAGGATTATGTGAACAAGGTGTTGAAACGGTTCAATATGCAGGATGCAAAACCAGTAAGCACACCTATGCCTGGACACTTTAAGTTGAGTAAAGAATAGTGTCCTAATTCATATGATGAGGTAGAGTACATGAAGAAAGTTCCATATGCTTCCGCAGTTGGGAGCTTAATGTATGCAATGGTTTGTACTAGGCCTGATATTGCTTAAGCAGTGGGAGTTGTAAGTAAGTATATGGCCAATCCAGAAAAGGAACACTGGAAAGCAGTTCAGTGGATCCTTAGATATCTAAGAGAGACCAGTAGTAGGCATTTGTGCTATGGTGGTTTGAACACTTCTCTATATGGTTATGTAGATTTAGATATGGTAGGTGATTTGGATGGCAGAAGAAGCACCATAAGATATGTTTTCACTATTGGTGGAATGGCGGTTAGCTGGATATCAAAGTTGCAGAAGGTTGTTGCCTTGTCAACTACAGAAGCAAAATATATTGCAGCCACAGAGGCTAGCAAAGAGATGATATGGATGACACGGTTCATGGAAGAGCTTGGAAAGGAGCAAGAGAGTTGCAGACTATACAGTGATAGTCAGAGTGCAATTCATTTGGCTAAGAATTCAGCCTTTCATTCAAGAATTAAGCATATATAGCTTAGGTACCACTTCATTAGACAGGTATTGGAGGATGGTGAGTTGAAGCTGGAGAAGATCCATACAGATAAGAATCCTGCTGATATGTTAACCAAGCTGGTAACAAAGGAGAAGTTGAATCTTCATTCAAATTTTGTTGGTCTTCATGATTGAGTTGAAGATGGAGGAGTAAGAAGATGTTGCTATACAGTTACAGGTGCAGCTGTTTATCTCTAAGTGGGAGATTGTTAAGGTATGGAGCTAAAAGCTTCACCAATGAGCGATTGCAGAAGTTGCTAGAGTCCACAGTTGCCATCGACGATCAAGAACAGACTAGAGGCTGGCAACGTCGATAGTAGGTCGGCCGACGTCGGTCACAGGCAAACTGGCAGGGACCAACGTCGATCACCTGTGTGTCCAGGATCTATTTTCATGTGAGAACAGAATGTTTGCATGATGAGATCAAGTGTTGGTTGTAAGTCCGCATTTCTAATTTAAGTAGAACTGATTAGAGCCCTTGATTAGGAAGTGCATCTAGTGGTTGTATTTACATGCTCATGTTTTCCTAATATTATATATAGGATAGATCTTCATAGCTTATGTGTAGAGAAAAAAACTGTATTGTATAGTAGAAGACAATTCAAGGTTTGAATTGATTGTAATTGAGAGAGAGAACTCTTGAGGGAAAGAGATCTAGAAAGAGATTTGTACATCTGAGAGAGGTGTGGAAGAAAAGAAGTTTCTTCAATTGTAATTCCTTCTGTAAAGAGTTTAATACAAGTTTTTAGGGTGGTTTCTTGTATATCTTGTTCTTTGTTATTTATGATTCTAGTTACTTATCATTCTGGTTTAATTCCGCATTTAATTGCTTTCATATAGTAATCAATTTTGTTGGTTGATCCCCAACAGGTTGGAGCTTTTTTCTTGGAAGTGGATTTTTATTATTTATTTTTAGCATTAGCAAATTGTGGGATATAAACTGGAAAAACATTGCACATCTTCTCTTTCTCATTATAAGAAGATGCCTTTTGATAATTTTATAACATTACCATTTGGGATTGTCCTTTAAAAATTTCTTGCTTTGGATCATTCTTTGGAATATTTGGTATGTATTTTGGAGAATTTAGAACATAGGAAACTTTCATATCATATGAAGGGTCATCCACCTTTAATGATATATCATTTTCATATTGGGGTGGATGTGGAAAAGGTGCCTCCATTTGTGTTTGAGGCTCTTTTAATACCCATTTTTTGGATTGGGCATCTTTGATTTCAGAGAATTTATCTTTTATATCTTATTTTTCAATGCAAAACAGTAATCTATATGGTGCCCATGCATTATATGATATGAATAGTAATATTTGGATTTATGTAAGGGATGTAAATAAGGTAGATTGATCAAATTGTTTATAAGCATCTCCGTTAAACTCTCACTTGACCTCTTAATAGGATTTTGTTCACTTGTAGAATCATTATCATTAGGTGACTTTCGTTTTAGCATCCAATATTTATTTTTATTAGGCACATAATTGGTATGTGAAGATGCAAACACATGGTTCACAATAGCATAATGTTAGTTCTTCATGTATGCAATCTAATTTTTTAACTCTTTTATTGACTTGCTCATATTGGTAACTTGATTCCTTAGGGCTTCACAAGAATAAACCCTAGGCATATCAGATTGATTACCTTCATTTAAAACTATAGGATGGGCCACCTTATCTTTTAGATAAGTGATATCTTGGACCTATTAGAGGTATGAGAGTTATCACCCTCCTTAGGGTTAGGAGGAGCAAGAAGATCCTTCGTATCCATTTTAGATGTTCTAAAAATTGATATGAGAACAAGATAAGCAAGAGAAACAAAGGCCAAGGAGCAATCAATCATTACAATAAGGATATATAAATTTTAGGCTATTCGCTGATATTTTTGTTGAAAAGTCAAGATATATTTTTAGGAAAAATAGGAAATAAAAGTATAGTGTATTGGGTCTAAATTTACTAACAATAGTAAAATGCTAAATTTAAATAATCCATATAATATTTTAGAAAAAAAATAGGTTTTTGTCTATATCAACATAATAATGAAAAAATTTTGAGTAATTTACAATATCATATATTATGAATCATAAATTGGCCAAACATTGCAGAATGCTTCAATGCAAAACCCTATAATATTCTAAATAAAGAGTCAATAATTATGCTAAATAAGGAATATTTTTAGAGATTTGAGAGATTTTTTTGAATAAAATATTATTTTTTATGAAACCCTTAAATTAATTTCAACATAAGTACACCATTTGCCTTGTCTGCGAATATTTACTAAAAATTGTAAATTGCAAAAATTAAAAAAATTGTATCAAATTTTGGTGAACAAAAAGAGGCATATATAGATAACAATATGAGTATAAAATATCGAAGTTGTTGCAGAATCCGGATAACGTGAGTGCAATGGAGACGTGATCACACAAGATGAACAAGTGCACACCACATAGATGCTAAAGCAATTTGAAAATAACACAAGAGATAAATTGCACAAGACAAAATGGAGAAAACCAAAATCTGATTAGCATGAGATGGCCAAAGTGAGGACTAAAAATAGGAGAGTACGTAAGTAACTCCTCCACAAAATTTGGAAAAGGCACACCAAGAATAGTCAGTAACTCTTTCATGAAAGGTGGTGACAAGGTGCTAAGAATAGAGCAGTAACTCCCATCAAGGGAGTTACTTATGACATTCTTATGACACCTATGACACATCTATGACATACACTTCCACATAAGCTAGCATATCCCACAAATATAGGAAAACTCCATGTATGCACAAGAAATACAATTTCCCTAATTAATAAATAGGAAAAAATAAAAACCTACACTAATACCCCCCATAAGCACAGCTTAGGTGGGTAGTGTAGAAATATAAAATGGGTCCCGGCAACTAGGCCTGATGAGGTACCCATGTACAAATGCAATCTCCCATAAGATAGAGAAAAGGAGAAAACTCGTAGGAAAAAAACTCCCCCCCAAAAGAGAGACATAAAAGAAAAGAAGAGGCTAGAAGGCCCCCTGAAGATGATGCTACTACAGATGTGGACCGCACCCCAAGAAGAGCTCGTAGATGAATGAACTTGCTCTCAGTGAAAGGTTTGGTGGAGATGTCTGCAACCTGCTCCAAAGACTGGTAAAATATCAAGTCAATGACCTGACTATGAATAAGCTCCTGAATGAAATGCATGTGAATCTCTATGTGCTTGGTCTGCTGGTGCTGAACCAGATTCCTACAAATTTGAATGGTACTCTGGTTGTCACAATAAATGATGGTGGGCTGCCTGATAGGAATGCCAAACTCAGAAAGAATCTCCTAAAGCCAAATAGCCTCAGTAGCTACATTAATAGCTCCCCTGTACTCTGCCTCTGTGGATGATATAGCAATAGCATTATGCTTCTTGCTAGACCAACTGATAGGACCAGAACCAAGACAGAAACTATAACCAGAAGTGGACTTGCGAGTCTATGAATTGCCAGCCCAGTCTGAATCTGTATATCCAACCAAGTCAACTTCTATGCCAAATCTGTAATGAATCATATATCTATGTGAACCCTGTATGTAATGCAAGATCCTCTTAGATACTTTCCAATGCAACTTATGGGGTTCCTGCATGAATCTGGAGACAAGTCCCACTGTATATGAAATGTCAGGCCTGGTGTGAGTCAAGTAGATGAGACTACCAACAAGTTGTCGATATCGAGTGGCATTAACCAATGGTGAAGAACAATCAGCCTCAAGCTTGACTCCTGATAGAAAGGGAGTTAGAGATGGATTACAATCAACCATGTGAAATCGAGCCAATAAGTCAAGAGCATACTTAGGCTGTGCAAGTGAAATCCTTGAATCTGACTGTGAGATCTTGATGCCAAGCAAGTAGTGCAACAAATGCAAGTTTGTCATGTCAAATCTATCCTGAAGAGATGCCTTCAATGCTGCAATAGCCAATGAAGAACTCTCAGTGATCAAAAGGTCATCAACATATAGAACCAAAATCAAGAGCGAATCATCTTGTCGTAAGAAGTAGACATTGGGATCAGAATGGCACCTAGTGAAACCCGCTGTGAGAAAAAAGGAATCCATCTTGGCATCCAAGCCCGAGGGGCTTGTTTGAGGCCATAGATAGATTTTCTAAGTCTGCATACTAAGGAAGAATCTTGAACAAATCTTGGTGGCTACTCCATGTAGATCTCCTCCTCTAGGTCTCCGTAAAGAAAGGCACTCTTCACATCCATCTGATGCACATCCCAACCATGTGCTACGGTAATAGCCAAGGTGAGTTGGATAGAAGTCATCTTTGCAATGGGTGCAAAGGTCTATGAGTAGTCAATGCCTGCCACCTGTGAGAAACCCTTGGCGACCAATAGCGTTTTGTCCTTATCAATCGACCCATCTGCTACAAACTTGGTCCAATAAATCCACCTACATTGAAACATATTTCTTCCCTTAGGAAGTGAAGTCAAATCCCAAGTGTGATTTTTGATTAAGGAAGAATATTCTTCCTCCATAGCATTATCCCACTCAGGTACCCCCGATGCCTCTCGAAAAGTCTATGGATCTGAAACTGAAGCAAAGAAAGCATGTGGATCTCTCTAAAAACCACCCCTAGTACGTTCGTCATCTACAGGGTCTCCTACCCAAGTGCCAGCACTCTCGAGTGTCTGTCTGGCCCAAAGTGGCCTAGAAGTGGGTGAGTCAGGTGCTAACTCCTCATCCTCTTACTGACTAGAGGTGGATGACCCTACATCACTATCCTCGTTGTCTGAACTTGAAGAAGAAGAAGATGACTCTGGCTCAAGAACTTGTTATGGCTGATCTAAATCTGATGAGGAATCATCATGAAGAAGTAGATTTGATGAGGGAGAAGTGTTGAGTCTTTAGGACTCTCCTGAAAGTGGACACTTCTCTCAATAAAAAATTCATGAGTGACTGGATCTAGAAGGTGATATCCTATAATACCATTCGAATATCCTACAAAGATGCAAGGCTTGGACTGACGTTCCATAGCTTTGTGTTTCTTCTTTAGAATGTGGGCCATGGCTGGGGATCTGAAAACTCTAAGGTGCTCAACATCAGGTTTTTTTTTATGCCAAGCTTCAAAGGGTGTTATCCCTTTCAAAGCTTTGTGAGGAACCCTATTTTGAATGTAGCAAGCATAATTGATGGCTTCGGCCCAGTACTGTGGTGCTAGGGATTTGGAGTGAATCATATAGCTACCCATCTCTTTCAAGAACCTATTCTTGTGTTCTGTAACCCCATTCTGTGATGGACTGTAAGTGACTATGCGCTGCAAATCAATCCCCTCTGTAGTGCAAAACTGCTCAAATCTGATGCTGACATACTCCCCTCCATTATTAGTTCGAAGAACTTTGATGGATTTCTCTCTTTTTCTCAACAAGAGCCTTGAAGTCTAGAAATTTTTCAAATACTTCATACTTTTGTTTGAGAAAATATATCCAAGTGTACCTAGAGAAATCATCTTTGAAAGTGAGGATGTACTTGGCCCTTGTGAAAGATGGTTTGGGAAAGGGTCCCGATACATCACTGTGGACTAACTCCAAAGGTTGTGAAGCCCTCCAAGCTTTGCCTTTGTCAAATTTTGCTTTGGGATGCTTCCCAAGGGAGCACCCCTCAAAAAGTCCTTTTGAGAATTGGACACGAGGCAAGCCAATGACCATGTCATTTTTGCAAACTTGTTCAGGATAGTGGTAGTTAAGGTGACAAAACCGCTCATGCCACAATTTGCTAACTCTATCTGAATGAGTCAGCAATGTTGTTGGATCTGATGAAAAATGTGAGAAGGTGTATAACTTGGCTTGGTGATCTGCCCTACCCACTACCACTGTAGTATCACTATGCAACTCCCTGATAGCCACTGAATCTGGTGAAAACTCAACTCCCATACCCCGACTAATGTGAGTGATTTGGTACATAAATAGGAGATTGGTTGAAAGAGAAGGAACACTTAGAACATTAGTGAATGTTCCTCCTTCCATTTCAACTGACCCTCTCCCTGCAACGGAAACTGATGTGCCATCACCCAAACTAATTGAAATCATGCTACAAGGCTCTAAAGATGAAAACTCAACTAGTGAAGAGCCCATGTGGTGAGAAGCACCCAAGTCAATGACCCATGAAGATGTGGAAGCTATTGTAGCTACAAGGGCCTTGCCCTTTTCTTTCTATTTACCCTTGCCTTTTGCCTTAGTAGAATCTTGGGTAGATCAATTCTGCTTGATGGACTCAGGAACACTTATGTTGTTTTTCTCTAGAAGATGAGTTAAGTGATCTATTTGTTTCTTCATGCATTTGTGTTCATCATGCCTTATATTTTTACAATAGGCACACTTAACCTTCTCCTTCTTAGGTTTAGCATTGGAAGAGGAAGTCTCAATGTTATTTTTGGCAGGATTGGTGTTTTCTTTCTTCTTCTCTTGGTCCTTGTTCTTTTTATTCTTCTCCTTTGTTGAAGTCTTATCCTTACCATTTCCAGATATCAAATCTTGGGGTTGAGTAGATTTCATCGTGCCCATCTGAATTAGCTTATCTTGCTCCCTAGTCAAGTCAGTAATGAATGAATCCAAAGAAGACATTTTCCATGTAGTGCCAAGGGCACTTTTTGTGGCATGGAAAGCGAAGACAAAGACTGAATAGCTTGGACCTAACTTTGAAAGAATAGAAATAATAAGTTGATCATCTCTCTTCTCTATCCTTCATTCTTTCAATTACAATATAAGGGCCTTAAACTTAGTGAAGAAGACCTGTAGGGTGTCAAAGTTGCTAGGACTTAGACTTATGAGTTCGTTTTCGAGCTCATGACCTCTCATCTCATCAAGCTTTCCAAATAACTTTTCTAAGGTGTCCCATATGTCATTAGGATTTTGGGAGGATTCTAAGTGAAAGAAAAGTTCTAAAGACACAGACAAGCTCAGTAATCCAAAGGCTTCATCACCACGGTTGTACCACTTAACCTTTTCAGCATCTGTGTTGGGTTCTACTTTTATACCCATGGTGATCCTATACAACCCTTTGCTTCTAAGAATGATTGACATTTTAACTTTCCATTCATAAGATTTGAAGGGTGTTAGGGGTTTAAGTTGAAAAGAATCCATTTTTTTAGCTGAATTTAGGTGAAGTTATATTGATTGTAAGTTGTGAATGTATGCAGAAAGGAGAATGAAAGCAAGTTGTGAAAAGCAATCACACCCCCCTAAAATATTGAGCCCCCCCAAATATGAAAGTACACGCTCAAAAGACGTCAGACTCAGCTGAAAATGCGTCTTAGAGCAATCGGTGCAAGACTAAAGCAAACAGGTCGTCGGACTCAGTCAAAAATGCGTCCCGAGAGACCCAAATTTTTGGCACTTTATAAACTAGTGTGTTTTTGAAAAATAACAAGTCTACGCTGTTGAAAATTGAATTACAAAAACTTTTGCAAAAAATGGCACCCAAAACCGAGCTACCGTTTGCAAGATATTAAAGTTACAATTTTCTCGTAAACTAGTGTTTTTGCAAAAAAAAACACTAAAACATTAAAAAATTCCCTGTTATGGGGAGAGAAAGTGGTCTTCCAACCACTCGTTGGATTCGGCATGGAATGAGGAATCCCAATGAGGTTTGTGTGAGGGGGAATTGGCCTCCTACCAACTCGAGCCTCACCCTTCGTCTTCGTAGGTCGAAGATACAAGTTTTAATTGAAAAACCCCAAAATACAAAACTATTTAAAAAATTAAATACTCAGTCAAATTGACTGATTTTTGTTTTAACAGGTTAATTTTAACTGAAAATAATGAAGCAAAGACAGTTTTGAAGGATGTCAAGTGTCCAATGGGTGCCAAATAGGATGCCAAGTAAGGAAGGGCCGTCCAAAAGCAAACAGTCCAAAATTTTGACTCAAAAAATACAAAAAACTAAATGCAGACCTGCTGCTTGGCGCCGTACGCCCTGATGGCGTGGTAGGGAGGACTGTGGCAAAAAGTCTTCACCAAAAAAGAGGAGCATAAGCTTCTAGACAGCAAACAAAGCAAGTGGCGTTCCAAAAGAAAGGCGCAGTTCTGATTTTTTGCAAAAAACAAAAAAAACAGCAGCCCTGGATGTCGTACGCCCTGGTTGGCTGTTGGAAAGGACGTGTGGGTTTGCAAAAAGCACTGCTGCTGCTGGAAGGACAGAAGCTTGGCGCAGAACTGAAGTGTTGTTTGCTTGGGCTGAAGCAGATGGTTGGCGCAGAGTTCCAGAAGTGTTGTTTGCTTGTGTTGTGAGTGGGCAGCCCCTGGAGTGGTAGGCGCCTGGTCTAGGCAGCGCCTACGCTGGAAACCTACACTTTTTTCTACCAGAAGGTGGCATCACACAGACAGAAAGCAAATAGAATGCAGAGATTTTTTTTTTCTTCCTGCAGAATGACAAAACCAGAATTCCTCCGCCTTGCTGAAGAAAACCACAGATCTAGAAATTATATCTTGGCAAATGCTAACTCAGAAGTAAATTTTTAAACAAGATCCATATGAATTTGCATGAGTTTTCAAAAAAATCTACCAAAGCTCTCAAATGCAACGGATTTTTTTTTAAAAAAATTAAGAAAGCAAAGTAAGAATTTCAAAATAAACTACTAGCATAACCAAACACAAAATTACCGAGTTTGCTCTGATACCATATCGGAGTTGTTGCCAGAATCCGGATAATGCGAGTGCAATGGAGACGTGATCACACAAGATGAACAAGTGCACACCACATAGATGCTAAAGCAATTTGAAAATAACACAAGAGATAAATTGCACAAGACAAAATGGAGAAAACCAAACTCTAATTAGCATGAGATGGCCAAAGTGAGGACTACAAATAGGAGAGTACGTAAGTAACTCCTCTACAAAAGATGGACAAGGCACACCAAGAATAGTCAGTAACTCCTTCATGAAAAGTGGTGACAAGGTGCTAAGAACAGAGAAGTAACTCCCATCAAGGGAGTTACTTATGACATTCTTATGATACCTATGACACATCTATGACACACACTTTCACATAAGCTCCCACAAATGTAGGAAAACTCCATGTATGCACAAGAAATACAATTTCCCTAATTAATAAATAGGGAAAAATAAAAACCTACACTAATATAAAATACATCTTAATAATTTTGAAATGGAATTATTTGAAGGTTGAAATGTGACAATCAAGTAAGAATCCACTTGCAAGCATAAGCACACAAAGCCCCCAAGGTAAAGTTTTAGATCTAAAAATACATATCAACCTATTGATACCTTAGGAGGCTTGGAAGCCCTAAATCATTTTTTTTTCATTCACATGGATCAGGTTCACCAAGTGTTTAACCATAAAATTGATGAGAATCCTATCTTGGGTTAGATGAGGTTAAGAATATATAAATTAATCAGATCTACAACAAGCTAATTGGATACTAAACTCAGATATAAACATACACTACAATTTCTTATGCTAAGAATAGATTAAATATAGAAATCAAAAATAATTTATGCATGGAAATGACAAAGAAGTAATATATTTATCTACATCTGATGTTAACATAGTGATGGATCTAGAATAGGAAGAAAGTAAACTACAAAATGATTCTAAAACAGTGATTAGATTCTAGATCTAATGATTTTGGAGCTCTAGACACTAACGTTAGCTTGGGATAGTTACATTGACACTAATGTTTGGGTTTGACACAAATGTCTTTTATAGAATACCTGTTAGAAAAGGATATGACCACCTGGATGCTTTTGGGTTTGACTTTACCTTCACTCTGGTGCATTCAAGTTTGGGTCATGGACTATCAATCCTCATGAATTTGCAAAACCTTAGTTTTTCATCTTCATAGTGACCTTGAAATAAAAAGGTTAGTGAACACATGGTGTTGATCTAACCCTAAATACCCCTCTATCAATGAATGTTGCCTACATAGTCAATACAACATAGAGGACCTCAAACTGATGTAGTTCTCCCTTATGTCTTGGCTTATGTGTGAATCATGTAATATGTGTAAAGTAAGTACAACAATGACCTAGCTTGTAACTTGAAAAATATAGTTCTTGGGTTGATCCTTCATTACTTTAGACATGTATATGTGTTATTCCTATGATTGGTATGGAAATAGAGAATTTTTGTTCAATTGAATTCTTAATAGTGTGTTTTTGATAGTTTACCTTGGTCTCTCTTTGTCTTTTATAGGTTAGGAATGAATGAGCATTGATATTGTATTTATAGCAATCCCTTTGGATAAGTAACTCATATTAAATCACTTATACTGACCATTAGGATATGTTTCATTTATAAAATAGATGACTTTAGGGTAATAGACACTTGCATCAAGTCAGGACACTAACGTTGATACTAGTGTATGTCCTTGACATTCGTGTCCAGGGAGAAAAAAAAGTAGATATAGGTTATGAACTTGTAAAAATGGAAGATAAGTAAATTTTAAGCATTATAAGCAAGATAGAAGGCATGGGTCATCAACATAGGATTGGTTAGACTAAGAGATAGGTAAAGGGGCACAAGATAGAGTATATGTGAGACTTTTAGAAGTGAGAAAGATCCAAAATTTAGAGGAATAACCATGATCTAAGTTTTCCAAATGTATAAGACTAAGGTGCTATATAATCCATAAATGTCATCTACAATATACTCCTAATTGGGTTGAGTGGTGGAATAATGTGATCAATCGCAATGCCTCTTTCCTCCACCACTACAACATGAAAATTAAGTAAGTTAAAAATTAGGTTGAGGGTGATTTGTAAAAAGATTACCAGAGGGTTTAATTATTACTTGAATAAATCCCCTTTGATACTTAGTTACAGACCATGATAGTCAAGCTAAAACTCAATCTTAAAATTAAACAAATCCATGTGGCCAAATGTGCTCAAATTTAAGCCCAATTAAATTGGCTCAAAATTGGAAATCATGTCTCTAAAGATGTTTTCAAATCTCTTAGGGCCAAGCAGGCCAAGGAGGAAATCAAAGATATCAAAACAATGCACAATTGCTTCGTTAATTTTTTTGATGTGTCTTTTGCATTTCTAGACCACTATAAATTGTTGTTCCAAGCCTAGGAAAATAGGATAGAGAGTTTCGAAGCTTTACATGAATGTTTAAACATGGTGTCTTGCAAGTTAAGCCCTTTAGATTTGTAATTCCCCTCTCTCTATGGATGAGCTTTATGTTATTGTTTAATGTATGTCTAATGATAAAGTACCATGAGTGAATGGGTTTTCATGTAAAATTTATAAGACAACTTGGTAGTTTGTTGGTACTAATTTACTTTTAGTTTATAAATAATCTTTACACTACAAATCTTTAACAACCATTATCAACAAAGGTAATATTAAGTTCATTCCTAAAATAGTAGCATCATAAATCATTAGTAATCAAAGGTTGATTGCCCTTTTGAATGTCTCATATGAAAATATTGCCAAAGTTTTAGCACTCTACCTTCAACATATCTTGCCTGCAATCATTAGACCAAAGCAAACTGGGTTTATTAAAAGTCATTAAATTTTGGAAAACAACATTGCTTTTTAGGATGGAATAGAATGGTCCCACACCTCTTGATAGAGGACCATCTTCCTCAAACCCAACTTTGAAAAATCCTATGATTGTATTTAGTGGCCTTTCATTCTTGCCATTAAAGCTTTGGGATTTGGTGATTTTTTCATGTCAGTTGTTTAAACTCTCTTCTTAAAGGCCTCAACTTGTATTATCATCATTGGCTAAAAGTTTGAAAGCTTTAGGCTATTTTGCTTTATTTGAAAAGGTTACCATATCACCCCTTGTTTTTATGTTCCCACAACCATAACATTTGTCTATTTTCTTGTGCATAAATTCAGGTGCAATCTGATCAAGGGAATTTCCCTTCTTGATCACACCATTTAGATAATTAATGGTCACTTTGCATATGATTCATTCCTCACACTTGTAGAGTATGAGGCCTCTTTCAAAGATGTATTTCATTAGCCTATAAATCTAATTTGAAATGGGTGAAAACACAATGCTATAGGCAGATTATGATGCCCTTCCTAGATTAACTCTAAGATTTTCTATGGAAGTGAATCAATAAATGGGGAAAGTTAAATTTCCTAGGTATTTGATTCACCTTTGACAACTCCCCTACCAAGTTATTCTAATACGTGATTGATAAAGTGGAGAAAAATATTTCATGCTAGATTACCAAGCCTCTTTCTCTTGTACAAAAAATTCAATTTTTCACCAAATACTTACAGCAAATCATGTCTACTACTCTTCCTTTTGGGCTCCCTCTAAATCCTCATATGACAAATCAACAAAAAAAATCAAAGATTTCCTTTAGGACAATGCTAAGTATACTCGAAGATTTCACATAGTGGCTTGGGATATTTGTTTCCATCCTTGTTATAATGGAGGCATGGGCATTACTGATTATCAGTAGATAAAGAATTTCTCTATTTGATAAGTGGATTATAAGAGTTATTGAGGTGAATGAGGCTTGGAAAATCCTTCTAAGGCATTTTATCTCTACAAGCTCTCCTTATGGCGAGAATTATTGTAAAAACATATGTTTCCACAATTTTTTGATTATAACCATCCTTGTCAAAATTGAAGCATCCTTTATTCCCAACAGAATTTGGAAAGACTTTGGAGTTGTTAAGCCTCATCTCAAGTGGGTTGGTGATGCATTCAGAGTTGTTATTTATTTTAATAACCATAATTTCTGGTGGTCCCATTTCATGACAAGTATATACCTCACTCTTGTAGAAATGCTAAGTATAAAGACCTTTCAGATTTACATAAAAGGTATTGCCATTGTTAGATATATTATTTCATCTAGATATTTAATCATATGGCCTACCTGTTACCTCCAAATCTTGCACCCTAGAAGAGAGTGTTCAATCCAATTCCAGATTTCGGTAATGTTGGAACATTTCCAGCTATATAGGTATGCTTATGGGGAAATGAACCTCTAGATTTAAAGGTCTAGCTCCCTAAATGTGTCTTTGAAAAACAACCTATGTCTAAACCAGTTTGATTGAAGGGAAAAGAGTTAGAAATTGCATAAATAAAACCTATTCTAAGAATGGTGATGCACCAAGATTATCTTCCACATGAATGCCATATCTTAGTGCACAATACAACAAAATACATAAACTATTTTCAAGCTGTAAATATTCTAACACAATTATTTTAGTATAGAGGTGAGATGTATGAAATGACACAAGGCAAATGAACTGAAAGACAACTTGTACATTTCAAGAACAATTACACACATGCAAAAATTCTACACACTTGGACGCACTCTATATGACCTGTTAGAACCATAAATCTTGCTCAGGAAATTTTTGTCACTAAATGTCACTTACACACTCAAACAATTGCTTATAACTTGAAAGAAACAAACTTATACTAAATGCTTAGAGGCAGGATATCATTCTAGCAGGGCTTTGCCATACACTATGTGGTTGTTTTTACACTAGCCCAAGGGCTGTATTTATAATAAAATCAAGAGATAAGAGGAGACCTTTGGCACTAAAAATATAAATCATTCAATTAGGATTCTTCATTTCTAGCTGCAACCATTTTTACAAAGGATTCTCATTTGGGCCATTTCATTGATCTGTGCCACTTCAAACGGTTACACAACAAGCTTGCTCTCTCAAAGATGTTTCCCATGATTGCACATAGCAAAAACAAGACAATTTCTAGTTGAGAAATGGCATCAATAAATTATGCAAATGAGAGTCCACTTGTCATAGATTTTTCCTGATGCTTAACAGCTTCTTATTGGCCTATTGAGGTGTGCAACAGTGTAGGGAAGAGTCATTTCCATTTTGTTGGCCTTGAAGAGGCATTACTTAGAATCTGATTATTATTTTGATTGGCCATCAAAAATGACTTAGATCATGACCTAATCAATGGTTAAATAAGCCCTCTAATTTTCTTTGGTGGATACAGAACTTGAGCCTTTGGATTTTCTTGGGATTTTCTTGTTTGAACAACAACGGCTAGTCTCCTATCTTACAGTTGACGTCCATACAGTCGTCATTCTATTTGGATAATTTCTTTAGAGGCATTTCCTTGAGCCCTCTCCTTCAGGAATTCTTTTCAAATAATTTATCGTGGGCACTTTCTTTGAAATAAATAACCTTTCGAGCCCCTTTGGAGTGTCTCTATAGAAAAATTGTTTTGGACAAAATGTCCGAAACAATTCTTTCAGAATTTCTGCAAGTGTCCCTTCAAAAACTTTTTTAAGGACAATTTTATTTAGAATAACCCTTCAGCATTTTCATTTCACCTCTCTTGAAAGCTTAAATATGCCCTTTGGCATTCTTGAAATGTCCCTTTGGAAATCCCAAAAAGGACACTTTCTCGAGAAAAGACCCTTCAGGTAAAGTGTGTAGGTCACTTCATATAGAAAAGGACCCTTCAAACTTTTGCAAGTGACCACTTTTTTTGAATAAAAGACCCTTTGGAATAATTGTAAGTGTTCCTTTCTTGAGTAAAATTCCCTTTGGACGTTTTGCAAGTGTCCCTTCAAAAAATTTCGAAGGACACTTTCATAAGTTTTGAAGGGCACTTGCATGAGGAATAATTTCTTTCAGAAAGATTGAAGTGTCCAATTCCTTTGAACTTTTTGAAAATGACTCTTTCGAAGAATTGTTTCGGATAAAATATCTACAACAATTTCTTTAGAAAAATTTTAAGGATCAATTCTTTCAAATAAATTGAAAGTACCTTTCAAAATTTTGCAAGTGACCACTTTTTCAAGAAAAAGACCCTTCGAAAAAGTTGAAATGTACCAATTAAAAAGCCATTTCTTGCAGAATAATTTTTTCAAAAAACTTGGAAATGTCCCTTCATACTTTTGGAATGTGCCTTTTGGAGAGATGAACATGCCCTTCAAAAAAGTGCAAAGTGTCCCTTTGGAAAATAAAAGACCCTTCGACATTCTTGAAATGTACCCTTTAGAAAAAATACAAATGACACTTCCATTAGAAAGGACCCTTCGACAAGTCTGAAAGTGCCCTTTGGAAAATCTGAAATGGACCAACTCTTTGAAAGAACAAACCCTTCAAAAAAATTGAAAAGGACAATTTTCCTTCAGAAATCTTGAAGATGACCCTTCAGTAATCTGTAAATGGACCAATTCCTTCAGACTTTTTGTTTTAGACGAAAAGTCTGAAACAATTCCTTTGAGAGTTGGACAAAAAACTCAAAGTAAAAAACTTGTTGAAAGAAATAACACTTGATCTTATAAGATTGAAATAACACCTGTAAAGAGATGAAAAAAAGTCTCCCTAAGGGAAAAAACACTTGGTCTTTTTTTTGGGGATAAACCAATTAAGAACGTTGCACTTAGCCAAAATGAAAGGTGCAAAATTGGGTGTGAAAAATTGGCTAACATTACCTTGTAAACAAAGTGTAATATACTTATATTATACTTACCTTCTATTCTGCATATTCAAGAGTTGATGTCAGATGTCATACTCCACAAGATGGGTCTAATACCTTCAATTTCCTAGTGGAAAGATTGGTTGTGGAATTATGACAACACCTTTAGAAACCACTCTCTTCATCTCCTTTATTATATTATGGTTCCATTTTCTTTGGCTTTCGGTAATATTAAAAAGTGATGGAGTTTGAACTCCTCTACTATAAGGTGGCCTATTAGACTCACCAAGATATAAAATTCCAACCTAGATGCTAAACTTTCTCACTTTCTCTAGTTTTTAATTTACCAAGGCTTACTACTTGGAAAATGTCTCAACCACATTGGGATACTTAATCCCAAATTCCTTGCTTGTTTGAGATCCAAGTCTTTTTTTCCCCTATTCTAGACTTTCCCAAGATCTCTAAGAAGCTTGCCCAGGAGCTCCAAAAAGTTTGGCAATAGATTCACAATTTTTTAGCATTATCACCCAGAGCCTATCAATTGGAGAATGGATTTATTTTGAGATAATTCTCAATGGCTGGCATACATTAATTTTGTGTGATTTTTTTAAGATCTATAATTCTATATCAACTTTGAAATTTTAGAAATTTAGCTATCATTAACAATGAAAAATTCCCTAAAACGGATGCTGAGGAGCAGCAGCTGGAAAATAGTGGAGATTTTTTTGAATTGGAGTAGATTAAGGGTATCTGGAGGGACGTCTTATGCTGCATTCACGAGTACTTCATACTTGATGGAAGAAGCAAAAGAGTCCACAAATTTCACTTTGTATTTATCAATCACTTCAGACACAAAGTAAGAATCTCATTTCCTTTTTACTTGCATTTTTCCTTGCTCCAAAGTTTGTTTGCTCATAGGAAAAAGGAATCTCGTCCCATCCTGCATGAGGGGTTAATTCTTTTAATTGAAATAGTAAAAGGGAATGAAAAAGCTAAATTCAAAATCCCAAGCCTCAAAAACCAGACTGCTGATGAGGAAACAAAGTGGGAAAGTTCTGAAAACACTAGGGAGGAGAGCCTGGAGGAAGAGGGAGGAACAGAAAGTGGGCATTCAAGTTTTAGTGAGGAAGAAGAAGTGCAAGATAAGAATGAGAAAGATGGAGTCACTATAGAGGAAAAGAATGAAAATAGCAACCATGAGTCTGAGGAAAACCAGCAAGTGTTTGAGGAAATCGATAAAGATCTAGATGATTCTACTGTGGACCCTGATCCGATTAATGATAATGAAAATATAGTTCAGGTCGCTAACCAAATATTGGCAATGGGAGCTCAAGTAAAGGAAGTAAGTAACCAAAATGTAAGCCCGGCTGTAACTAAGGAACAGAAACAAAGGGAAACAGAGGATTGTATTGAAGAAGGTGGAAGCAATCCTAAAAAGAACACAAAAGACTGGAGCGACAAAAGGCAGAATGACGAAAGGTACCCACCTACTAGATTGGCCAATTGCAAAGTTGATGCCATTCTTCAATTGGATTTATGGACGTATAAGGAGATAATGGAAATCAATAGGAAAATGGAAATAATGGAGGGTAAACAGGAGGCAGTTTGGAACAAAATCAATAACATGGAAAAGCAGATGAGGGATATTCCCATAAAACTCAAAGATTATGAGAACAACCTAAGGGAACTTATAAAGGAAAGCAGAACAAAGATGGAGGAGGTAACCTCTAGCATTTGTGCTGCTGCAGTAAACATTGGAAAAAGAGCAAATGAGGAAATCAAAACTTCGGAGGGGCCTAGCAAGAGAACTAGACAAAGCTCAAGAAAGAAAGTAATGCAAGAGGGATCTACGCAGGCGACTGTTGCTATCCAGGACACTGTTGTGAAAGGTAAGGAAGTAGTGAAGATGATATTGGAACTAGAAGAATAGTTCCTGGTTCTTTTATTTGGTTTTTCTAGATGGATGTGATATATGGTCTTGGTACCTGGTTTTTTGAACTCTTTCTATTATGGAGTTTTCAGGTCTCTGTAAAACCTGGGGTATATCTTTGGTTTTATGTTTGTTATCTTTAGGTCTTTTTAAACCTAGTTTTTTACTTCGGTGAAGTAGGTTTTAGGTTCTGCCTGTGGACATTACTATTTTATCTTTCTCCTTTTGTACAAGGATTCGGGGTCCCTTCAAAACCTATTTTTACCTTAATCTAAAACAATGAAAAACTCTCTCTTTAGAATTATATTAATGATAAAGTGTATGTTATATCTTCGGTATTTCTACATATTCAAGCTCAGGTAGAGAAATGGATTTAGAATTCTATCATCTCCAAGAACTGCTCAACCACTAAGGGAAATTTCCCTATATTATGATCTAAGTTCATGCAAACCAATGATTGCATGACACCCTTTGATCTGGGAGGATCTCTAGTAGTGAGAAAATTCAATGGTCTCAAATATTCTTAAAATTATCTGCACATCAAAAAGCTCATCGATATTCTTCTAACGTAATTTGAGCGGATTCAAATGGACATCTTATGTGAAAGTTATGGCATGTTGAAGTTGGTAACAAACATGTAAAAAATTAACATAGTGTTGACATAATCATTTGACTGGACCTATATGGCCTAACACTTAGACCAATCATAGCCTTCAACATATCATTCATAAATATCCATCAAGTGTTATGAGTTCCAAGTGAAGTTTTATGTAATACATGGCCTCATGACCAAATTACAAGGGAAGAAGTTTATCTTTTAAACAAATTTTGATTGTCATCTCGACCAAAGTGGGATAAAACATTATCCAAAGTGCTAAAAAAAGCCTCCTCATGAGCTAATTCATCATATTTGGAATGGGGCTCAACCCCTTCACCCCACATGGCCTATTTTTAAGGCCCAATAACAAGCTATGTCATATTTGGCAAACCATTTGTGAGACTTTGTATTTATCCCTTAATTTTGGGATTTCTTGCTAAAAATCAAGGATATGAGGAATTTTCTATGGGGATTTAAATCCCTAACCCTATGCAAAAGGTATAAAGATTTAATCCATAAATCAAGGGCCTTGAAAACACTATAAAATGTTTAATATTTTAATTAAAGACACATAAGAAAACTTATAAGCTTTAATCCCTTATAAAGGACAACAACAAAATAAAGCTTGTAAGCTTTAAGCCCTTATAAAGGAGAATAAGAATAGAAAGAAAAGTTTTAGTATTTAATATTACAGGAGTAACACATTGAAGGCCAAGAGCTCACTGTATAAACACAGTGTAGAAACTAAACCCATGTGTATAAACAAGTGTGGAGGTAGATCACTCATTGAGGGTGACTATGGAGCAGCCATCCAAGTTGAGAACCACATTATGAGCAGCCCATTATAAGAGATTGTATCATTTTCTATTTTATATTCTCATGTTTATGTTGGCATGCATGTTAGCATGTTTTACTTACCACTTCTCTTATAATTTGGAAAGATGGGTAAAGAGGCACTCGTTCTCCATGTTAGACATCAATTGAGATACATGTTGATAGGTTGAAGTGTTATTCTAAGAGGAAGATGAAGTGGCATGATATCAGCATGAAAAGTGCTTCCATAGTGAGTAGCATTCAATAAGAACACTGTTGTGTTATGAATGTATGTCGGCATTCATTTTTATTTCATTGAAACATGTTCTTTGAATGTATATGTAATTGATTATATATGCATTTTGTAAATACCCTAATTTGGTCAATGTTTGTAAATGGAATTGTGTTTACAATTCATGTATGTTGTATTTAATTATAATACCCTGACAAGGGAAAATTGTACAAGTAGTGGCATGTCATAATACCACTTACTTATTATGTAATGTAATTTTCTGCCCTTGTTGAGAATGTTGAGCAACAAGGAAAATGTAAATAACATATCCTAATGGGAAAGCTTCATCTTAGCCTACAAGTAGTGGCTAAGAGAATCTATCAATAATAATACCAAGACACCAAGAGTTTAGAAGGTCATTTGGTAAAGATGGAAGGGAGTTATGAACTCTCTTTATAACATGGGTTTGAAGGTATCAGATTGGACAGTCAGCCTCTAAGATAAAGAATTAAATTTAGCCTCTTATGATCATGAATCAAGGTGATAATAGTTTCATATGTTGATTTTTATCCTAAATTACTTGATGAGTTCTAGGGAGAGATTATTCTTGACAAAAAAAAGGGAATGAATCGGACTTTTGGTGGTCTAAAAGATTTTTATTTGAGAGGAGTGATCCATGAGGATCTTCACTAGTAGCCAAATTATATGGTCTCAAATCTTCCCAAAAATATATACACATCAAAGATCTCATTGAGAGCTTTCCAATATAATTTGAATGGGGTGAAATAAACATTGTATGCACAAGTTATGGCCTATTAATGTGGAAAAAAATAGGGAAACAAATAACATGGTGCTAACATCATCAACTAACTGGAATTATATGGCCTAACACAAGGACCAATCATAGCCTTTAATATGGCATTCACAAAGCTTCACCAAGTGCTAAGAGTTCCAAGTAAAGTTCCACATAATACTTGGCCTCATGACCAAGTTACAAGGGATGAAGATTATCTCTTAAACAACTTTTGATTTTTATGATAAAACTGAGTTGTGGTTGTATTGAGTGAATTCACAAAGATATATTCAGATAGAATAATCAAAACACATTCAATGGAGTGGAAGTCTTATTTTCAAATTTTTAATTTTGATTTAATAATAAATAATAGATAAAATTGGTACAATGTGTTACAATGCATGCATTACAAAATAAATACACAAAGTATGTTATTTGTGTTATCCATGTGTATTACATCTACCTAGCTATGTTAGGTTAAATGTGTATGTAACATGCATTATTATAAGGGTATTTATAAATGACTAATTTAGAATACATTGAAGTTATATTTGACATGTCTCACCCTCCTTGCATGCTAATGGTGGAGTGCTCAATTGGGTGGTAACCATTGATTCAATGGTGTGATTCTTGACTATTCACTAATGGTCATGATCTTGATAATCCTTGATGAAAACCAATGATAATCAATCTAAAGTGTTTGGGCTTATCTAGGGTCATCACTTGAGGCATGTAGTTAAGGTATCCCATCATATGGTTGTGCTAAAGTGGGGCCCAACAAAGTAGGATAGTTTTTAAGTAGATGTTAGTGAGGCTCATAGGACTACAAGTGGTAGTGTGTATAGTGAATTGTGCAAGATATGATTTGAAGTGATCAATACATAAAAGTTTTCAAGTAAGTGTGAGACTTGTGCACATGAGTATGAATAATCTTATTGTAAAGGAGTGCCCATGATTGTGTGATAGGTGTGAGATCTATGCAGAGGAATAAATGAAATGTGTGTTCAACTATGCAGTGACTACACACAAATCATCTATGCTTTTTTGAAGAGTAATGGTCTCCATTGAATCTGTATGTAGCTAAGGAAACTGCACTTGAACTTGTTGATAAGTGTACTAATTAGCTTGATCAATATATTATCCAATCTTGACCACTTAAAAAAGATAATGTATGACATGGTAGGTGCATGTGTTTATTACTTAGATAATTTGGTCCTTCTCTATAAGGTGAAAGTGTTCAGGATCCAAATTAGAAAGATGTTGTGTCAATTTTGGATCAAAAAGTGGTAGAGTGTAAGGTTTGAGAAGTTCAACATTGAATATTAGGTACATGCCCAACTATAGAGGCAGATCAAAAATAAAGGTGTTCTTACCATCTATGTATAGAATAGTGTAAGCACCAGAGTGCAGAGGCTTGAGATTCTAGTGTGGCCTTTTAAAGCATTATTTCCTAAGGTGAAACTAAACTTTATCAACAACTTAGAATGTATGAGGTGTGTGATATGTGACATGACACTCATACTTTACTTGTGTTCAATACATAATATGCTAAAATTGTTGATAAACACACTAGATGTGTCATAGAAACTTCTTAGCTTTATCTACTTCTTGTTCCTATGTGCTCGACTTGGTATTAACTAGTGTATAGTAGGAAATGTCTAGAGGTGCCAAAGGTTGAAACCCAAGACATGCCTAGAATTCATAGAGTTGTGAAGGGGTTTGTTGTAGGCATGTTAAATGTATAATAGATTGTTATCCTAAGTGCAATCATGTGCACAATTATACATTCACATAATATGAACAAGTGTGTGATTGACCACTTTAGTTTGCCCATCTGTCTATGGGTAAAAATTTGTTGACTAGTCCAATTGGGTACCCATCAAGTCCCACAATGATTGCCAAAAGTGACTTACAAAATGTAGATCTCGATTGGAGATGATGGATTTGGAAGACCAAAATGAACTCAAACATGGTTGAAGAATATCTGCATAGTGCTAATTGCATTAATGTATTTCTTGTAGGTAAGTAACCATTATAGCCATCTTGGAAAATCTATCCACTACAACGAACATAGCATCATGCTAACGTCTCATCATAGACAAACCAATCATGAAATTCATGTTGATAGATTCCCATGGTCTAGATGGAATTGGTAGAGATGTGTAAAGTCCTATCTTCTTATTCATGGGCTTGGTGATGTAATAAGGAATGTAATACTTGATGTGGTATTCCACATCTATGCATATTTATGATTGGAAGAAGTGCAACTACAATGCAGTTAGAGTCTTTATCACATAAAGTGTTCTGAGGTTTAGGCATAGTGCACCTCCCAAATGAGTTGATGGTGAGGTGTGCCACAAGGAACACAAAGGTGTCTAAGCTTGTAGATAATCTATTCAAACAAGTAGAAATATTGGACTTGTTTACCTTGCACCAGGTTGGTGTAAATCGTTACAAAATCTTGATCAGTTGAGTACATGAAAACCTAGTCTATGAATTTATGGTTGCATGTGTCTATCACTATGATTAGCACATAAATTAATAGTTGGCTAAGGCAATTTGTTGCCTTGTTATGCTTCCATTTCATTTGTTTGATCATGAGATGGAACTACTATAGGTAAGTCCTCCATTTCATGTGGCATGCATTATCCAACTTGATTGATGTCTGTAGTAACTTGAAGTGGATTGTGACTTGAATGAACAAATGTCTCCTTCCCTAGAATGTAGTGGAACCATTGTTTGATTACTTAAATAATAACATAAAGTTCCTTCTCATAGGTGTTGGGTATGGATTGAGGTCATCAAAACTGTGAAGTATTATTGGTTGGACACATGTAAAAAATATATGATTTTGTCTTTTGTAGTCGTTAGAATGTATTTAACCTTATAAGCTTAAGCAATGGTAGAAGAATGCAAAGAGTCTTTCCTTTTAAGTATATTAAAATGTTGGAATGTGAAAAGACAATGCTTTGAAATATTATATATAATTATTAGATGTAATGAATTTTGGTTCTGATGTGTGATAGAGATTAATAGTGTTGGGTGAATATTTTGTCAATCAGCGTACTGATAAACAAAATAGGTCTGATTATCCATAGTTGGAAGATTGGTCGGCCAAATGTGTAGTTTTACCACATCAAAAGGGGACTAATCTCTCCTCTCATCAAGGGGAGGTTCCCTATATATATATATATATATATATATATATATATATATATGTGTGTGTGTGTGTGTGTGTGTGTGTATATATATATATATGTATATATATATATATACATATATATATATATATATATATATATATATATATATATATATATATAAGATTGGTCAGCCAAATGTGTAGTTTTACCACATCAAAAGGGGACTAATCTCTCCTCTCATCAAGGGGAGGTTCCCTATAGATATGTTATATATATATATAAACAGAAAATAATACCCAAGGGTAGGATAAACCATATATCTCTCTTTTTTTAGAGATGATGTGTGCAAATCAAAGGAGAAATCTTAGGGGTAATGACAGAAAGCACTCCTCTTCTTTCAGAAGAACCATTCAGCAAACCACAAGAATCTTCCTAGTAGTAATTGAAAAATGTAACCAAGGATGTAGTAACTAGCAAATTGAGATGTATCACAAAGTCTCCACCTCAATTGCTCAAGAGTGAGATACGAAGGACAATGAGGGCACAAAGTCGTCCTAAGGTCCTTTACACAGAAACAAAAAGAAAACACACTAATGGCAATTGTGGGGGCACAAAGTCTCTCCATAATTGGCTTCAGGACACCTTCCTGACTACTTTCACTAATTTTGCTTATTGAATTAAAAGGACAAAAAATGTATTAAGGAAACAAACATAAGAACAGTTTCCACAAAAACAAAGTTATTACAACACAAAGTCTGAAAAGTCACTTGCTTTCTTATTCCAATAATAAAATATGATCAACAATCTGAGCTCAAAGTCTCAGTAATGATTTTCAATTTGGGCAGAGTTTTGTTTCTGATAATCAGAGAGAGAGATATCTAAAACAATAAAAGAGAGTCCCTTATATAGCCTCGCCAAGAAAGACTTGGGAGCAGTAACACATCATGTTGCATTAAATTTTTTCAAGAAGATATGCTGGAATCAAGCATATTTTGCCCATTTGCTTTTCTCGATGTAGAGAAACGGGTCTCACCATGAAATGTTTGTATCACCCAATGTCTACCTAGTGGTCTGCTTCTAGAAACATATATGATGCATGAATGTTTTTGGTCCTTCTTCATCATTCCTCCTTTTCTAGTTATTTGAATCAGGTCTTTGGTTCAATTCGATGCTCTGTTCTTTGGTCATTTTCTGTTGGTCTTAACGATTGACGTGTGGCACATTCTACTGCAAAACAAGCGAGGACATGTGGCAGCATCTGCGAGACTCTAAGAGATGCTTATTGAAAGGAGCTTTGAAATCTATAAGAAACTCAAAATGTGGATACAGACACTTGTCGTGCTCCATAGAGTTACAATGGGACATGTGGCATCTTTCGCTTGTCTTTTGAGAATCTCACAGAGGATGACACTTGGCGCATTCCACTTACTTCAGTAGCTTAATGGGGGCCCACCATGATATTTACTTAATAAAGAGATTTAAAGGAAAAAACTGTGGATGTCAACACATAGAAAATTCTGTCAAGCTTTAGCTGCCTTTGAAAGGTCTTCGGGAGTTATATTAGTTTCCTGCAGAAGATGACACATGGCAGCTTCCGCTACATTTTGACAAGAGACACGTGGAGCTTTCCGTTATGACTTTTTGAGGGACACGTGGCGGCTCAGTGGGTTTTCTATTTTGAGGGACTTTTCCTTTGGAGAAAAAGTCTAGAGAAATTCTTTCAGACAATTTGTTTGAAGGAATTATTTTTTTGCAATTTTGTCGTGGGAACTTCTTTGAAGGAACTCCCTTGCTCTTTCGGCTTTTGAATTGGTCCATTTGTTCCCCACCTGCCCTCTGCAAGGGTTGTTTGAGCTCTAAAGTGACCTTTCAGATTTTTGCAATGGTCCACTTTGGCTTGCAAGTGTCCTCTAAAAGGGTTGTTTGTCCTTTGGTTTTACCTTATTCAATTTTATGTAGATCTCAATAGGTGACACATGGCAGCATCCATTGTGAAATAGGTGAGGACACGTGGCAGCATCTGCTTAACTTGTAGAGGCTTTGGATGCCTTTTGAGTGTCCTGTAGAATATGACACGTGGCAGCTTCTATTGAGATTTTAAGAAACACTGTAGATACACTTGGGACTCATTTTAGATTCATGCAGATGCTAACACTTGGTGTGTTCTGCTTATCTTACAAAAGACACGTGGCAACTTCTATAGCTCTTAGAAACAAAGTGAAATGAGGCTCAGCAGATGACACTTGGCAGCATCCACTGGGCTCTGTCGAGATTTTGTTTTGGGCTTTTGTCTTCGGGATTTTGTTTGCCTTAGTCACTTTTGCCACAAAATTTCCTCCGCAAAGGCACTTATATCTTTGACTTTTGGGGCACCCTTTTGAACCTGTCGCTTGAACCGACCGATTGAACCAACTGTCGTTGAACCTGTTGAACCTTTTGAACCCATTGAACCTTTTGTACCTATTGAACCTTTTAAACTAAAAATGGTTCAAGGTTCAATGGTTCAATGGTTCAAACATTGCATAGAAGCTTGCTGATAGATTCTTTTGGTTGAATCGAAGTGTCGAACTAGTCCTGAAAATGACTAAGTGTTAGAAACTTGTTCTTTTGATTGAACTTGCCTGTAGAAGCCTTTGAACCTGTTGAACCAGTAGTCCTTTAACTGAAAAAGCTTGAATAATTCCCAATTTTGAAAGCTTAGAATATTTTTTTGAAATGGGAAGAGATATTTTGGTCTTGTAAGACCAAAATAGCTTATATGTTGTTCCAAAAATGAGTGACATTTTTCGGGTACAACAAATAGAATAGTCCTGATATGGTTCTTCTAATTATCTTTTATCATTGTATTATGCACAGTGATTATTCTACTTTACTATATCATATGTTATTCATTTAGCATATTCTAGCTTGCTCTATATTTGTTTCATATATGATTATTTATTTCATAAGTACATATGTGATTTCAAGTAACAATATATAATTATGAATTATATGTCATTTTTATCTATGTTCTAGTACTGTGCAAGTTATCCATATGATTAGCATATTTTGGAGTCTTCCAATAAACTCTATTAACAATGGTATGATGAACATGGAACCATTTGGATGAAATATGTTGAGATGGTTACCAGGTCAAAGGGATATAGAAAGATGGTTGGATAAGAGAATCCACAATTTTATAGCGAAGCAATAAGAGTTAGAACAACTATGAAGGAGATTATCCAAGATCATATCTATGGAGAAATATATGAAATAGTTTGGTGTGAATTGCCTAAATTGTCATCTACATGGCTATCTAGGGTTGAATATTATTGCTTTATCCCAAAGAGGATAGATATTATAGTTTGGATAGAAGAGAAGTTAGACAGATTACACAACCTAGATATAGATTAGACACAAGTAATAAACTATTGGATGAGGACTATGATTGATGGTTATATTACCAAATTCATAGTACAAATATACATAGATTTTGAAGATGCACAAAACTAATTTATCTAAGGAATAATGGGAAATTTTTGTAGTGATTACCTACATTGATAAAAATGTTGGTTGTGGAAAAGGCCATGGTGCCTATTCTAACCCAACATGTAGTAGTTGCTTCAGGCACTATGGGTTCATGCAGGATGAAGTGAATGATGTGAAGCTAAGTTAAAAAAACTTGAACCTAATCCTAGAAAATAGAAGATGAGAAGACTTAGAGTGAGAATAAAATTCTAGGACTAGAAAGGGAACTGTGACAATAGAGATGGTGGAACAAAATAGGAAATCTAGAAATAATTGTAGACAGGAGTAGAGGTAGGAAAGAAAGAGCTAGAGCTGAAAAGATAAGGAAAGAAGTTAGAGATGGAAAGATTCTGAAAAAAGATGCAGTAAGAATAAAGTGCACATAAGGGCTCGATCAAGACAAATAAGTAGATAGAAATGATACAAATATGGAGATAGTTTAGCAAGAAAAATAAGGTAAGCTAGTAGTAGAATAGTTAGATGGTAGAGGTAGATCACAGTTAATGAAAGGTTTTTTAATCTAAACATGGGAAGGAAAGCTTGGAAGATGTTAGATTAAAATGCATAACTATCATAGGTTAAATTTCAAATTTAGAAGAAATTTAAAGTAGAAGTTATTCATTTCAAGAGTATGTACCCCAAGCCTAATTTATTATTAAAAAGAAGTGTAGGATAAGAATCGACTATAGATTGGTTTGATTATTTTACTGGCAAGTTTGGAAAGATAAGTGCAAAGACAAGGCATTCATTAGATAAGAAGAAAATAGAATAAGCATAATTTATTTTTAAGACACCTGAGAAGACTAGTGCATAATCACCAATGTCTAGTCAACAATGCATAGTTACCTTCAGTCATGGTTGCCAATGTTCAACAACCCATGGTAACAATTACAAGTGTGTTAACTATGGCACTTAATTTAGGTATGTTTGTTTCATTAATGCAATATGATGAATCTACAAATCTTGAGTAATATTTGGTAACTTGCATTATGAAATGGAATGTAAAAAGGGTAACCTTTGATGATGTTAAGAGGTGCGAACACATAGGGGATTTATCAGGAGGAGACTTAGAGTTCATTTTTAAAAGAAATGTAAATACCCTTAACTTTATAAAAGTTAAATATCTATTAGTAACATAATTTAAGGTAAATAAATGTCCAAGCTAAACTATTCAAGACCTAAAGGAGATTTGGCAAAGTCTGGGAAAATAATTGTAGAATATGATCAAAGATTTTTTGATGTCATGAATAGAATTGAATTCATTCTAGAAGATAAGCATAAGGCTACTTAGTTCATATAAGGGATATGACCAATAATTAGTTTTGCCATTATGCAAACCCAATAGCTGAGTAAAGTTTATGCTCAATCTTCTGCTTTATGAGTAAAGCAAATCGAGGATTATAGGGATGTTCCCTTGGCTAGTTCCAAGGTTTAGGCCAAGATAGATGCATTCATGAGAACAATGGATGAGATGCATGAAAAATATAATCTTAGACTGCATATAATTTTGATGGAAAGGACATCATAGAAATGATCATCCTAAGCCTAACAATGAGTTTTATAAGATATATACGGTAGTAGGGCTTGCAACTTTTAAATGCCATCTTTTACAATACTACATATAAAAATCATAGGGTTTATTCTACAATTTTTATAAGTCTACTAGCCATGATGAAAATAATTATTAGGCATTGCAAGAGTTGAAGGAAGATATTACTAATAATATATTCACAGTGATAATACAACAAATTTTGGCTATAAATTAGGTGATTCTAAGACTAGAAGTGGACATGATAAGTGAGACTCAAGGTAGTCCTAGATGGATGCCTCCATCACCCTAGTATCAACTGCATGATCTGACAAGTTAGAATAATAAATCATTGCCATCTTATCAATATTTTAGTTAGTATCAATAGCCTTGGACTAATATGAACCTTCAACAAGAATCATCAAATCAGGTTATGAGTTTCCCTTAGCTCCAATATGGGGGGTATGATGTGCAGTAAAGCTAACAAGGAGGGTATGTCGGACAACAAACACAAGGTTGGGGATACCAAAAAAATTGAGGTGGATATAGGGGAGCTTATAGGGGAGGATATCATCAGGAATATCAAGGAGGCCATAATAATGAAAAACACCAAACCTGACCACGTATATAACATTATTTATGTGGAGCGTGCAATCTCTATGCGAGGAATTGCCCTATTAATCCATAGAGACAAATCTAGTATGTATACTATAGATTTGAAGGCCAGCACCAAATAGAAGATTATTTATTGATTGAGAAATAAAGGAAGGAAAGGCTAGTGTGCAACCTGAACATGATTAATGCACAACCCAAAGACAATGACTTTGTACAAGTAGTCACCAGGAAACAAAGAGTAGAAAAAGGGTTAATGCCACAATATCAATAAATTATAAAATTACAATGGGACAAATATCCCAATCCTATTAGTGAAAATAATTTGATGTACCAAGTTGAATGGGTTCTACAAGAAATCTAACAACAACCAGATTCTAAAGGCGATAATGTAGCCATTGATGCTCAAATGTATAGGAAAATTTTAAGAATTTTGAGATAGGAGGGTGTTGTGACTACTTTGATAGACTTGATAAAGTTACTTAGCACCTTACATAATAAATATATTTTGTAGAACATCATTAATGTCCTATATAATCTTTTGGAATGAGTACAATAAGGTCAACAACATAATGACAAAGTAGTATGGTATGTTAAGACTAAGAAACCTTGGCATGTTGATTCTTGTATGGACATTGAGCTGGTCAGATATGAGATTTTTAATGCAGTGTTTGATTTTACTAGCATGGTCAATATGATTATGTGATCAACTTGAGAATCCATTGGTCAACCAACCTTATGTTATAGTCTAGTTACTCTCAATTTAGTAGATTATGGTAGGGTGGAACCCATTGAAAGGCTACAAGATGTTGAGATTAAAGTAGCTAAGCTCAGTTTGCATAGATATTTTGAGGTCATTGATATGAAGATAATAAAGACCCATTATATTAACTTAATTAGTAATAAATGGGCCTATGATGTCTAAATGACCATTAACACTATGTGCAATCAGCTAAAGGAACATGAAGAAGATAAGATAATAGTTATACACATAATAAATTTGAGCAAAATCTATATATCATCCCAAAAGTGCCATAGTTCCCCTTATGCCTCTGGGAATAATAGTTGGTTTAAGGTTAGCATATATGAAAGTCAAACTACTTTATGACTTGTAGAGTATTGTTGACCCATTTTTCCCGCAGGCAAAATCTTGGTCACCTTCTTCACCTGTTATTCAAATGCCAGTCATTTTTGGGTTCAGCGAGTTAAGAGAGTTCATTTCATGCCCAGGTTCAACAGTTCAACGTCCTTGGTTAATTGGTGCACACGGCTTAACACTAAGGTAGGCGCTTCAAGGAGGAAATTAGGTGAGGTTCAAGTTAATCAAAGTCGGGCACATTTCAAGGCCAAAAGCCCATGGCTTAATACAAAGGCAAAGATATAAGGCAGTCCACGAAGGACACGAGAAGGCCCGTCAGTCGTCAAACAGCCAACATGGACCCGACTAGCAGGCAGAGGAGTAGGCCACATAAAAGTTTAGGAAAAGAAGCCAGCATGCCTGATGACATCTTCAAGGCCATCAAATTTAATGAAATAGAATAGCTGTTGGGTTTTCAAACATTGAAAAAGGGAAAAGGGCCTGAATGTAGCGACCCGCCAAGGAGTTCGCCTAAAGGGCCAAGTGGCCAGAAAAGACAAGGATGCAAAAGAAGACAAAACAAAGTGATAGACAAGGAGATGACATGGCGCAGAAGTGACAAGGTAGTCCAAATGGCAAAGTGCAAGGGATTTATTACCTATTAATTCCAAATGGTGCAAACAACATACAGCAGGGCCCGTGCATTTAAAAAAGGGGACAAATTTTCATCTGTTGGCAAAAAAGAGGCACGACCCATGCTTCTACATTAAAGCTCAAACGCCAAAGTCAAATTTGGTGATTATACAACATGGTTCCAGTAGGCTTCTTCTAGGACAATGACAACATAATCGTGTTTCCTCTTTCCAATGGGCGCGACAGGCCAACTTGTCAAAAAAGTGCCAAGTTTCTTTCTCTTTTCTTCTATATATTATAACTTCTCATTTTTTAGAAACATCGGTTCTTCCACATTTTGTAAAGGGCGCACCCCTGCAAAAATTTCACTTGAATCAAATAAAATGCGGTTTTAGCTCCATTTGGATAGATATTACTGAGTGTGCCTCGAGTGTTTTGTTTGTGTCCAGTCATTGTTTTTTTAATGCTCTCATAGGTTCGACACCAGCATACCTGTTATCTACAAGGCGCCATTGTTGCAGCTGACAGGAGAAGAGTGGACATTTTAGAAGATCAAAATAGAAGGATTCACTTACAGTGTGCATTTCATAGCACCTCAGTGATTGTTTTTTGTCTCCTATGTCTTCATGTAAGCCTCCCTGCCAATCTTTTGTAGCCTGGTCCTTCTGCCAAGTGTGTAGTGTAATGTATGTATTTGTCTGGTTCTGAGAGTGGATGTGTGAAGGTCAACCCTTATTTTTTGGTGCATCACCTCTTTTAGAGTAGGTTTGTTTTTCCTGCATCTCTCTCCCTTTTCATCCCCCCATTTATTATATATCTATATATATATGTATGTTAGCTTTTGCTGGAACAAACAACGATGCATCAAAGGGAGCTAGCCCTTATCTAGAGACTCTCTCCTCCAGCTTCACCGGTCCCACAAGCGAGAGGAGAGTTTCCATGTTGTGAGGAGAAGGCAGGAGTTCAACCTCCTTGCCCTGAGTGTAATCTCCTACATCAACAATTCTGGCACGCTCGGTGGGACCAACTGGGATAGGTTTTGTCCAAAGAGTTGAATTTTTGGTGTGTTTTTCAACCGACCAGCCTTTGGAGGTTTTTGCATCAAACACCAATGGCGACTCCAAGTTGAATCTACTAGTTAAGCAGCCTGGTGCCATCAAAAATCTACTTTCTTTATGTATAATCCCTTTGCACAAAAGCATGGGCCTTATATTCCTTCATATTACCATGATCAGACTCAGCCTCCTTATGGCGTCCCCTCAAGCAGCTCTCCTAGTTGCCCTGCAAAGATAAGGGAAATGAGGCTGGAGTTTGAGAGGTAGATAATGGAGATCAACATAGAGGAAGAGCAGTATAGATATCAGCAGGAGCTGATGTATAAGGAGGAGTGTTTGTTTAGGCAAGCACAGGCTTCGCAATCCATGAAGGAGGAGGTAACAAAATGGAGAAATCCATCTTTTCAAGGTAGCCAACCTTGTGCGCCCCCTCATATTCCAAAAGAAGCCCCCTCTTTCACACCAAATCCTTTCTATCACATTGCACTTGCTCACTCTAGCTTACCAAATGCATCTGCTCTCAATCCCGTGTGCCTAGCTTTCCAATATCAAAGGGCATCAGAGCAACCCCCATGGAGATCAATCTTCCCAATTCTTTATATTATGCATTTTCCATTGGGGGGAGTACCACCAACTAGCATGTCCCTCTTCTTGAGACTCTTCCAGTGCATCAACAGTCTCTTCCTTGCATCCCTCAACTTCCCCAAGTCTTTCAGCATGATGTGCAAATTCCAAGTTGGAGGAAGGAATGCCAGGAACAAGCTCAGAGCTTTAAAGAGGATAATGCTGGTGATGTCCAAGAAAGGCTCCTTCAAGAACATATGACTAGGAGAATTTCAGAGTTGGAGTCCCAAATGAGATTCCTCAGCCAACGTGTGGTGGACCTGTCTAAACCCAGCTCGTCCACACACCTCCAAGAGAGCTATCAGGCCACACCTGATATTGATGAAGTGTTGACCAAGTGGAAGGAGGAGAATCATTCGATTCTAGTTCAAGGACTGCCTCCTTTTCCACATGTTTTCTCCACTTCACCCCTTCTCGAGGAGGAACCTGTTCTGCAGGAGGTGAGTGAGGAGCAGAAGATCCAATCTGCAGTCCTTCAAAAGGCTGTCACGAGTGACGACGAAGAAGAAATCATCATTGATGCTCCTTATGAAGTCACCATCAGTAGTGGAGAAGATGCAGGTCTTACACATATGCAGATGTTCCAACAATACGAGAAGGAACAAATGCATGGTGAGCTCTCTTCCCTTCTATTTGATGAACTTCCTCACTGTTTTGATGATGAGGACGACTACGCTGAGGAGCCTAAGTTGGAGGAGGATCAAGAGAACATCTTTGAACATCTAGAGATCCTAATCTTTGAGGAGGAAAAGGAGAGGTCTGTCTTTTTTGAGGAAGGCCTCAAAAGAGCAGAGGATGGGTTTGACAGGATCTCCAATGAAGCAGAAGGAAACAAGTTAAACCATGATACAGTGCAGAAGAAATGTGTAGATCAAAGGGCTTATGGTGATAAGCTAGCAGCCATTGATTTCTTGGTGAAGAGCACCATTTTGAAGGACCAGCATTCAACAGGCTTCCATGGACAAGCAGTATATATATATGTTAGAAGCATGTTCGAATCTGATCCACTCAGATCCCAACCAACTCAGGTGACAGGCAAGAAGAGAAAGTCACCAACTCTCTTCTTCATTTAGCTACTTGCCTGCCACCATAAGTCTTCTTTCCAGGAAGGGGACTTAAGGATTTTTCCTTTCAATCCAGGAGGGAGGTGAATGTTCCTGGTTAGCTGTATATAATAGTTTGCTTTCAATTTTTTTCCCTATTTTCCCTAAGTGCAGTTGCACAAGTAGTGTTTTTTAGCTTTGTGTGTTTCCCTTTGCGCATGGAATAAAAGGCTTCATGTTTGATTCTCTAATCTTTCAGGCTGTAGATAACTCTTTCATAGCTGCATCTGACTCCGCACCCAATGGATTTTAAGGCAACTGGTTCTAAGCATAGCAGGCATGCTTCCCTTGTGAGTCGCTAAATTGTTGACCCATTTTGCCTGCAAGCAAAATCTTGGTCACCTTCTTCACCTGCTATTCAAATGCTAGTCATTTTTGGGTTCAGCGAGTTTAGAGAGTTCATTTCATGCCCGAGTTCAACAGTTCAATGTCCTTGGTTCATTGGCGCACACGGCTTAACACTAAGGCAGGCGCTTCAAGGAGGAAATTAGGTGAGGTTCAAGTTAATCAAAGTCAGGCACATGTTAAGGCCAAAAGCCCGCGGATTGATACAAAAAAGCTTGTGTCTTAATACAAAGGCAAAGATATAAGGCAGTCCGCGAAGGACACAAGAAGGCCCGTCAGCAGTCAAACAGCCATCATGGACCCGACTAGCAGGCAAAGGAGCAGGCCACGTAAAAGTTTAGGAAAAGAAGCCAGCAAGCCCGATGACATCTCCAAGGCCATCAAATTTAATGAAATAGAATAGACATTGGGTTTTCAAACATTGAAAAAGGGAAAAGGGCCTGAATGTAGCGACCCGCTAAGGAGTTCACCTAAAGGGCCAAGCAACCAGAAAAGATAAGGACGTAGAAGAAGACAAAACAAAGTGACAGATAAGGAGATGACATGGCACAGAAGTGACAAGGCAGTCCAAATGGCAAAGTGCAAGGGATTTATTGCCTGTTAATTCCAAATGGTGCAAACAACATACAGTAGGGCCCGTGCATTTAAAAAAGGGGACAAATTTTCATCTATTGGCAGAAAAGAGGTGCGACCCATGCTTCTACATTAAATCTCGAATGCCAAAGTCAAATTTGGCGATTATATAGCATGGTTCCAGCAGGCTTCTTCTAGGACGATGACAACACAATAGTGTTTCCTCTTTCTAATGGGCGCGATAGGCCAACTTGTCAAAAAAGCACCAAGTTTCTTTCTCTTTTCTTCTATATATTATAACTTCTCATTTTTGAGAAACATCGGTTCTTCCACATTTTGTAAAGGGCGTAGCCCTACAAAAATTTCACCTGAATCAAATAAAATGCAGTTTTACCTCCATTTGGATAGATATTGATGAGTGTGCCTCGAGTGTTTTGTCTGTGTCCAGTCATTATTTTATTTTATGCTCTCACAGGTTCGACACCAGTAGACCTATTATCTACAAGGTGCCATTATTGCATCTGACAGGAGAAGAGCAGACATTTTAGAAGATCAAAATAGGAGTCACTTATAGTGTGCATTTCAAAGCACCTCAGTGATTGTTTTTTTGTCTCCTGTGTTTTCATGTAAGCCTCCCTGCCAGTCTTTTGCAGCCTGGTCCTTCTGCCAAGTGTGTAGTGTAATGTATGTATTTGTCTAGTTTTGAGAGTGGATGTGTGAAGGTCGACCCTTATTTTTTGGTGCATCACCTCTTTTAGAGTAGGTTTGTTTTTCTTACATCTCTCTCCCTGTTCATCCCCCCCCTTTATTATATATTTATATATATATATATATATATATATATATATATATATATATATATATATATATATATATATATATATATATATATATATATCTGTGTGTGTGTGTGTGTGTGTGTGTGTATGTTAGCTTTTGCTGAAACAAACAACGATGCATCAAAGGGAGCTAGCCCTTATCTAGAGACTCTCTCCTCCAGCTTCACCGGTCCCACAGGTGAGAGGAGAGTTTCCATGTTGTGAGGAGAAGGCAGGAGTTTGACCTCCTTGCCCCGGGTGCAATCTCCTACGTCAACAAGTATCAAGTTGGACAACCACATACTGCATAATAAGAAGAAATTACCAATGTACAAGCCTACTATAACAAAGTTTCTAGTTAGGTAGGTTCATATAGAATAATGTGTTCCTTTTTTAGTGTGCTCTCCCATGAAATTTGAAGTAGATTTCATGTATAATACATGTGCAATGATGATAGATTACACAAAACCTACTCCATAGGGTGTTTTATCTTAGGAAATGACATCATCCATAAGTGGTGATTTAGACACTCATATGTGAAACTAGGTTCAAAGAAATCATGAGATATGGCCTCTGAGTATGGTGTTCTTTACTAAATGCCAGATACCTCAATAATTTATGATAGAAGACCTTAATCCTTTCATATTAATGCATGAACACCATATGTCACAGGTGTATCAACAAATCAATACACTCATCTATGCACTAAAAGAGACTATTGTAACTTGATGGGTAGTGCACAAAAATCCAAAATTTCATTAGGAGGATGCATATGAATTTTTACGTGTAAGATTCCATCTACTAGATACTATGAAAATAGAATGGTCTTTTTTTCAAGAAGGTCAATGCACTGAGTTTCACATTCATCAGTGTGTGGATATATGGACTTTTTAAGGAGTATATCTAAGCTATTGGGTACAAATTTTGAGTCATAAATTAACACCTCTACCAATAGCCTGGTATATACACCAAGAGCATAAGAGAAATACCATGCATTGGGTGCAAGTGCAATAAGATTTGATTTAGACTTTTGTGTTTTAAGATGATAATCTACTGGTGCATAATGCCTTACAGAAGATCAAAATATTTCTATGTCATGGATGAGCATAAGACTTAGCCACTACAGTTGAATCATCATCCCAGTAGGAAGCCACATAGGATTTGAATTTGACACTTCACAATTATATGGCTACTCAATAAGTATAAGATCTTATTAAGCCATGTAATAAAATAATAGAGGAATTGATAGAGTCTAGTGATAGTGATGGAGATTTGGACTGAGAAGGTTGTTTGAAATCAAATAAGAAGTTAAACCAAAACCAATTCAAAACATAGAGTAGGTTGAAGAAGAAAGACAATGCAACATCAACATCCTACAACAAGAAGGCAAGCACATTCTACAAGATTCTTTTCCTAGTAGATCAAGCAAAGTATACCAATAACCCCTAAAAATATTAAAGAAAACATTAAAAAAAAGTTAGATCATAAGCTTGAGACTATGGGAGACTATTGGGGGCAAGAAAACATTTTAGAGGCCTTACAGCTGCTAAAGGATTATTAAGATGTGTTCCCAACCAAATTACCAGAACTGAAAGGTGTAGATCCATCTTTAGGAGAGATGCATATAGAATTGAAAGAGTTTATACAACCTATTAAAATCATCCCTATAAGCTCAAACCTGATATTAAAATCAAATTAAAGGTTGAATTGGATTGAATGCAAGAAGTTGGAATCATTTATCCAATTGAAAAAGTAGAATGGGTGAGTCCTCTTATTGTGCAGCTAAAAAAACATGGGAGATTTGGGTGTGTGGGGACTACCACACACTTGATGATTTATGCATCAATGACCCATTCCCAATACCATTCATAGATGAAGTCTTTGAGTCCATTGTAGGGCATGAAGTGTATTTATTCAAAGATGGCTTCAGTGGGTACCATCAGATTCCCATCACAAAAGCGGACCAAGCTAAGACTACCTTCACAACTAAATGGCACTCATTTACATATAAGGTAATGTCTTCTAGATTAAAGAATTCACCAATAATATTTTTTAAGGTTGTATTAAATTCATTCAAATAATTCATTCATGACTTTTTAGAAGTCTATTTAGATGACTAGGCTATTTTCTCTCTGTTTAAAGAGTATATGTCAAAACTATGATTAATGTTAGAATGATGTTGCACTTTGTGCATTACTTTAAATTTAAATAAGTGTCTATTATTTACACCTTTTAGTGTTTTTTTAGGCCATGCAATATGTAGTGATGGTATTTTAGTTGATCCAGCTAAGATTACTATAATAGTAGGGATGCCACCTCCAACCAACTCTACAAAAGTGCACACATTGCTCGGTCATATGGGAAATTATATAAATTTTATCAAAGGATACACATCCATAACGATGCCAATGGATAAATTATTACACAAAGATACACATTTGAATGGACAGTAGAATACCAAGTGACATTTATTGAGATAAAACAAAGGCTGGTAACAACACCAATTCTAGTTTTTCTAGACTGGAAGAAGCCATTCCACACAGTAGGAGTTTTTTAGTGAAGGTGGGTTGGACCATCATATATATTTTGTCAATAGGAAGCTATCAGCTGCAAAAAATAATTATACAACTACTAAGAGAGAGGCATTATCTATGATGTTTATACTGTAAAATTTTTGACATTACTTGTTGGATACACCATTTGAGTTCTTTATGGATCAACAAGCATTGCAATACCTAGTTAACAAGGCAATATTAAAAGGATGCATATCTAGGTGTCTTATTTGATTTCAATAATTTCAATTCTGCATTAATGTCAAGCTAGGTGGGAAATTATTGGGCTAGATCATTTGAGTAGGCTACATAATGGGGAAGAGCCAGTCAAACTAGAAGATGAATCCCCAGATGTGCACTTATTCAAGGCTACTATAATTCTAGATAATATGGAGGATATTCCTAACTTTTTTGAGTAATGAACTTTCCTTGTACACTATTTTTAAAGGGATAAAAAGTAAATGGTCACCTAATATATACCATATAATCTCATTAATGGATTTTTATGCAAGATGGGCAGAGATGATGTGTTGTGCAGATTAACACTAGAGCATGAGTGACCACAACTTCTTTAGGAAGGTCATCAAGGAATTATAGGAGGTAATTTTGCAAGTGAAGCCACTATAAGGAAAATTTTAAAGAGGAGTCTTTGGTGGCTTACATTATTTCAAGATGTACATAGAGTAGCCAAGCATTGCGATGTATGCCAATAAATGGGCAAGCCAAATCGAAGTGATGAGATGTCATTGGTCTCAATGCACACAAAGTAACCATTTGAACAATAGGGAATTGATTTTATTGGGCCTATAACTCCTCTTAGAATTCAAAGTCATGTTTGATAAATTATTACTACAACTGATTACTTCATTAAATGGGTGAAAGCAGTTGTGACCCCAAGTTGTAGCGTGCAGGACACTACCAAGTTCTTATATGAAAATATCATCACAAGGTTTAGATGTCTTATTAATATTTTTAGTGATAGAGTAAAACATTTCCTCAATAACACTATCAATATTCTCACTGAAGATTTTATGATATCACACCACAAAAACATGGGTTATCATCTTCAAACAAATGTGTAGGTTGAAGCATCAAACAAAGTATTGGGGAAAATACTAACAAAGATTTATAATGTGCAAAGGAATCACTAGGAGGATTGAATTCATGTAGTTTTTTAGGCATACATAACAAATTACAAGTTTGTAACGAGTTTCACTCCCCTTCAACTTGTTTATGGTCTTAAAGTAATAATGCCTATGGAGTACATAGTTTTGATCTTGCATGTTGTAATAATTACGAAGTTGGATGATCAAGACTCTCTAAATTAAAGGTTATTGGACTTGATTAATATGGATTAATTCAAAAAAGTACATTATGGACACAATAGATACACAAGTTAAGTCAAAAGGCATGGCATGGTCGTAACTTGTGATCTAAAGAATTTTACCCAAAATAAGCGATATTGCCAAATGACAATAGGTTTAGAGAATTCATAGGAAAAATGCACATTAAATGGAAAGGATCCTATGTTATACATGAAGCTTCACAATAGGGTACTATTATGTTAAAATATTTGTAGGGAATTGTACTGCTAGGATGCTTAAGCCTTATTTCCTTTAATCTTTATCATTATGTTGATAATATGAGTGGGTGTTGAGTGGCACCATATAGTTAGGATTTTATTTAATGTTGTTTTTGTATGTGTTTTGTTTTGTTAGGGTAGTATGTTTGTGTAGTGCAATTTTGGCATCGCAACACATCAAAACTAATAAGAAGTAGTTATAGTCATAATGTGCAATTGGCTTCTAAGGATAAACAACTGGAACCAACTACCAGAGGTCAAGAAATAAATCTAAGAAGGTGGCTACAAGATAGGGATGGTGAAAGGAAAAATAAGGGTCATTCAAAACTGTTAAAGACACATCATTTTAAGTGATTGCATCTTTCTCAAGGTAGATTGAATGGTAAATGGACATTTGGAGTCATAAAATAAATAGGGAAGATGGAAGGATATCACATTGCATCAAGTAATTATCAAGGGATAAATTAAGAGTCTTGATCTAAAAAGGGTCACAATCACATCAAGCAAGTATCAGGTCATATTAATTTTGAAGCAAAACTCATGCACACCCAGTTAATTACATTTAAAATAGTTAGCTATATGGAATTGCACATAAAAATCTATAAAAATAAGGATCTCAACAACACTCAGACATTACACACTCTAGTGAATAATAAAATTTTGTGATTTACCTTCAAAACACCTCACTACACACAAATTATATACCAGATTTTGAATCATCAAAGCAAGTGTTCATCCCAAGCTAAACCAATAGCCATGGATTGAACCCAAGTGTTGATCCCTCTAATAGATGCATAAAAATGAGATATAGGGATTGGTTTAGGTTTACAATAGATTAAATATAATGACCCAAATCCTTTTGACTTTGTAGATCAAACAAATTCTACCATGTTTATTCCAAGACCCCAAAAAGTTATACACGCTGGAGCCCTAATACTCCCACATCCACTAAAAATTTTAGACGCATAGAGGTTGATTAAGCTCCCTACATTTGGATAGCTTGATGAGGTCATGCTCACTCTTTTAAGTTGATATAATCAAGGGGTTATCCATTTATCCCAATATATTTTAATCTAGATTGATGCTCAAGCTATGTCAAGAGCGACATGTTTCCCCAATCGTGAGAAATCCCTCCTCCCATACAAATCTACTGCACCACTGATCTATTCAAATGTTCAAGAGAATTATACTATAAGATCAGGTAGAGGAATACCAATTGATTCAATAAAGGATGTTTCTTTGTGTATTTTGGTTGAATGCATCACAAAAGAGTTTTGGTAGACTATCAAATAGGCCAAGCATGCAAAAAAGGGGCAATTAATATTATATATCACATGATACATCTGCAGGAGGACTTCAATCATCCCAATTTTCTAGCATTATTCTCACCATCAATATCAAGAAGGTACTTACAAGTAGCTCATAAACATTTCAAATATTAGTTTTTGGTCTTACTATTATGTTTTACATGGTGGAAATCTCCACTAGGACTAGTTGATGTTACTATAGATTTTTGGTTTGCCATTGACCTTGCAAACATCACATGGACTAAAACAAAATAGTAATATGAATAATTGGGGTGGTTTAATACACGGTAGATAGAGTTTTTATCCCTACTTAATATGCACCCAATAATCCCATAAGATGTCATATAATATTTGGGACAATATACATTAGTTAAAAAGCTACATAATGGCATTCAAATCAAATTTCATGGGTTGGGCACTCCAACTATGACTCTAATGTCATTCTTCATTACAATGGTAGAAGTGCAGGCTGACGTATGGAGGCACAAGGTTTATCTACAATGAAGGTTCCATATTTTTGATATATTCCTCTATAAGGTAACAAGCAACATTGAAGCATCCACACACATAATAACAAACATAATCATAGGTACCACCACAAGCTTCAGTAGCCTCATCCCAACAAGAGAAAGGAAAAAAGAAGTCACCTACACAATGAGCCTCACCTCCCCCACTGATAGGACCAAAGTTTCCCAAAGTTCTGACACAACTTGTCAGATTTAAGAGCACACATGATTACCAATGTATAAGCAACTTAAACATGCGGAAATACCAGAAGAACAAATAACTATCAATGAGAAATAACACAAAAATTGAGAGGTAACACATAATTGTATTCAACTCATTACAAAGGAAATTACAATAAAGAGATCACACTCTTCTCCACCTCTACAAGGCCTTCTACCTCAAGGGATCCAAGTAATCTTCCCACCTGAGTAATCTTCTCTCATAGGTCACAACTAACAACTTACACAAGCTGTTGTTCACCTCATTGTACCTCCAGTACAACTGAGTATGAATCGGTACTATAAGTAGATCTAACCATGATCCTGCTCTGATGTATTAATGTCACCTTGGATCTAGCTCCCCCGCCGATCTCCTGTCTAACCCTCGCATTCACACATCTCCCTGCAGACCAACCTGATCTTACTTATCACATGTAGATCTCCTCCATGACCCTGCAACTCCCTGCATATCAAACCTGATCTTACATACATGGGGAATCCTACTTGATTCCACCATGGGAAGAACTCTTCAAGCTCCACACTTGGGTTCTACAAGTTCAACACTTAACAATACAGCCCATGAGTCTATTATATAGATCTCATGCATACACTAAATTAGACGGGCAGCTCAAAGACTCGAACTGGTCTTTAACATGCAAACTCCGCGTTCACTTAATTGACTGTTCGTCAACAGCAGTTCAGACCACTACAGGTGACCGACATCGGTCCCTGTCTTCCTGGAGGTGACCGACGCTGGCCGATCTCCTGCCGATGCCGATTTCCTCTGCGCTTCCCCTGACCGACATCGGTTGTGGCCTGCCAACGCCGGTGACTGTCAAGCTGCAAAAAACCTCCTCTTTTTATTTGCAACAAGGTGAAGCTTTTAGCTCCACACCCTAACAATCTCCCACTTGGAGATAAAGAGCTACACCTGTACCCATACCAGTACTCTGTCTAATCTACATCCTGGCTTGTATTCCTCTTCAAGCTCCCACTCAAAGATAACCCACCACAATCCTTGTGGTGCTACACCTGTGTCTGAGTTTCTCCATTCTTCTGCCTTGCTATACTCTCACTCAAACAGTAACCCCTATGAGTAACCTATAATCAACAACACTTAACAGATCTGAACCACCTGTTAGTCAAGCTCACTCTGAGAACGTCCAACCTCGCTCTGATACCACTTGTTGGGGATCAACCAACAATATGATTACACTTATGAAAGCAATAAACCGTGGAATTAAATCAGATAGATAAGTAACTAGAATGATAAATAGCAAAGAACAAGAGATACAAGAAACCACCCTAAAAACTTGTATTAAACTCTTTACAAAAGGAATACAATTGAAGAAACTTCTTTCTTCCACACCTCTCTCAGATGCACAAGATCTCTCTCTAGATCTCTATTCCTCAAGAGCTCCCTCTCTAAAGTACAATCAACTCCAACAACCTGGATTGATATAACTCTATACTGTTCTTCAACATTCACAATGTTCTACTCTTACAATAATAAGCTAAGAAGATCTTTCCTACATATAGAATTAGGAAACTTGAGCATGCACTTACAACCAACAGTTAAGCCTCTTGAACAAGGGCTCTAAAAACAATCTTACTAATAATAGAAATGCGAACTTAAGACTAAGACTTAAACTCATCATGCAAACACTCGGTTCTGTCCTCGAAAATAGCATTCTGGACGCACTGGTAACCGACGCCGATTCCTGCCTGCTTGTCTGTGACTGTCGTCGGCCGATCCTCTGCCGACACCGGCGTCTCTTCAACTACTCCTGACCGATGTCAGTCGCTCCTGACCGACGCCGGTGACTGTGTAAACCTGCAACTTTGGTAATGTGCTCATATGTGAAGCTTTTAGGCTCCACACCTTAACAATCTCCCACTTGGAGATAAACAGCTGCACCAGTACCTGTACAGCAACATCTTCTAGCTCCTCCATCTTCAACTCAATCATGAAGACCAACAGAAGTTGAATGAAGATTCAACTTCTCCTTTGTAACCGGCTTGGTTAACATATCAGCAGGATTCCTATCTGTATGGATCTTTTCCAGCTTCAACTCACCATCTTCCAATACCTGCCGTATGAAGTGGTACCTAAGCTGTATGTGCTTTGTTCTTGAATGAAAGGTTGAATTCTTAGCCAAATGGATTGCACTCTGACTGTCACTATACAATCTGCAACTCCCATGCTCCCTTCCAAGCTCTTCCATGAACTGTGTCATCCATATCATCTCTTTGCTAGCTTCTGTGGCTGCAATATACTCTGCTTCTGTAGTTGACAAGGCAACAACCTTCTGCAACTTTGATATCCAGCTAACCGCCATTCTACCTATAGTGAAAACATATCATGTGGTGCTCCTCCTGCCATCCAAATCCCCTGCCATATCTAAATCTACATAACCATGTAGAGAAGTATCTGAACCTCCATAGCACAAGTGCCTACTGCTGGTTCCTCTCAGATATCTAAGGATCCACTGAACTGCTTTCCAGTGTTCATTTCCTGGATTAGCCATATACTTCCTTACAACTCTCACTGCTTGGGCAATATCCGGTCTAGTACACACCATTGCATACATTAAGCTCCCTACTGCGGAAGAATATGGAACTTTACTCATGTACTCTACCTCATCATGTGAATTAGGACATTGTTCTTTACTCAACTTAAAATGTCCAGCCAAAGGTGTGCTTACTGGTTTAGCATCCTACATATTGAACCGTTTCAACACCTTGTCCACATAATCCTCTTGAGACAATATCAACCTGTGATTTTTCCTGTCTCTCTTAATGCTCATGCCAAGGATTTTCTTTGCTGCTCCCAAATCCTTCATAGCAAACGTTTGAGCTAATTTCACCTTAAGCTCAGAGATATCCTGCATGTGTGATCCTGCAACCAGCATATCATCTACATACAACAATAGAATAATATATCTACCATTATCTAATCTCTTAAAATACACACAATGGTCATATTGACACCTATTATAGCCATGCTCAGTCATAAACCTGTCAAATTTTAAATACCACTGTCTAGGAGCTTGCTTGAGGCCATACAAGCTTTTCTTCAATCTGCACACTAACTTCTCCTTACCTTTGACCTCAAATCCTTCCGGCTGTTTCGTGTATATTTCCTCATCCAAATCTCCATGAAGAAACGTTGTCTTAACATCTAGCTGCTCAAGATGCAAATCCTCAATAGCAACCAAAGACAATACAACCCGTATAGAAGTCATTTTAACAACAGGAGAAAAAATCTCACCAAAATCAATACCTGGCTTTTGTGCAAATCCTTTTACTACCAACCTAGCCTTATATCTCATTTGTCCATTCTCACCTTCCTTCAACCTGTACGTCCATCTATTCTTCAGTGTCCTCTTACCAGCTGGCAACTCAACCAAATCCCATGTGAGTAACTTCCCACTCAAACAGCAACCCCTATGAGTAACCTGTAATCAACAACACTTAACAGATTTGAACCCCCTGTTAGTCAAGCTCACTCTGAGAACGTCCAACCTCGCTCTGCTACCATTTGATAGGACCAAAGTTTCCCAAAGTTCTGACACAACTTGTCAGATTTAAGAGCACACATGATTACCAATGTATAAGCAACTTAAACATGCGAAAATACCAGAAGAACAAATAACTATCAATGAGAAATAACACAGAAACTGAGAGGCAACACATAATTGTATTCAACTCATTACAAAAGAAATTACAATAAAGAGATCACACTCTTCTCCACCTCTACAAGGCCTTCTACCTCAAGGGCTCCAAGTAATCTTCCCACCTGAGTAATCTTCTATCATAAGTCACAACTAACAACTTACATAAGCTGTTGTTCACCTCATTATACCTCCAGTACAACTGAGTACGAATCGGTACTCCAAATAGATCTAACCATGATCCTGCTCTGATGTATTGTTATCACCTTGGATCTAGCTCCCCCGCCGATCTCCTGTCTAACCCTCGCATTCACACATCTCCCTGCAGACCAACCTGATCTTACTTATCACATGTAGATCTCCTCCATGACCCTGCAACTCCCTGCATATCAAACCTGATCTTACATACATGGGGAATCCTACTTGATTCCACCATAGAAATAACTCTCCAAGCTCCACACTTGGGTTCTACAAGTTCAACACTTAACAATACAGCCCATGAGTCTATTATATAGATCTCATGCATACACTAAATTAGACAGGCGGCTCAAAGACTCAAACTGGTCTTTAACATGCAAACTCTGCGTTCACTTAACTGATTGTTCGTCAACAACAGTTCAGACCGCTACAGGTGACCGACGTCGGTCCCTGTCTTCCTGGAGGTGACCGACGCCGGCCGATCTCCTGACGATGTCAGTTTCCTCTGTGCTTCCCCTGACCGACGTCGGTTGTGGCCTGTCAACGCCAACGACTGTCAAGCTGCGAAAAACCTCCTCCTTCTGTTTGCAACAAGGTGAAGCTTTTAGCTCCACACCCTAACACCCACCCAATAAGTAGATGTGAGAGATAAAGTCTTAGTTGGATAATCTATGTATTACAAATATAGCAGCTTTGTGCAACATGTCAGATATAGGAGTGGACTAATAGGAAGTATTTAAGACCATGCTCGAGAGCATCAACAATGAAGTTTGTGACAAGGAGCAAAAATAATTTTTCTTTTATAAATTAGTGTGTATTTGTCAAGTCCAGAATCAAATAAGGTAAGATCTCTATGTTGACATTATGTAACATCCCTTCCATCATTGTTGACACGATATAAAAGGAAATAATGCGGTAAAAATTGACGGCTAAAATATTTCACATAGATCCAATAGAGGGATCTTCAACTATGCAAGAAACAAGAGTAACCGGTACAATAAATTCCATTGCCAACTCTAAAGTGTAAGCCAAACATGCATCTTTCAAAAAATCCAACACGACATATTGAAGAAAGGATGGAGTCTTTTGGTGAAGTAGCAGAAGGGATTGGTGTAGAAAACACAAGCTTCACAATAGCGTCCACACACCAAAGTTTTGAACAAAGTCAAGGAGACCCTAATTCCCCCACCATTATTAATGAAGAAGACTTTTGTATGGAAAGGTGTTGTAGAATCAACCTCCTTAGAAGAAACTCAAACAGTCACTAGGCTTAACATACGAGAGGTAATAGAGGAGCCTTTAAAAATAAGTTTACTTTAGTTCAAGCCATAGGAATAAGTTGCACAACAACAAAAAAAATATAGAAGACCAATAAAAGAGGGTTGAAAAGAAAATAATAAAAGAGGATAAAAATAAAAATAAAAAGAAAGAAAGAAAGAAAGAAAGAAAGAAAGAAAGAAGAAGCTAAATAAAAAGCAGTTATGTAGGAGGCACAATGCCAGCAACCCATATATACGCAAGAGTAATAACATAAACAATAGGCTAAAGAAGTAGAGGTTGCACATAAGTAGGCTGAACAAGTAGAGGTTACACATAAGTAGGCTAAAGAAGCAGAGGCTGCCAAGAAATAGGTTGAGGAAACTGATGCAAGAGCATCTACATACATCCTCCTGCAAGACATGGTTAAGCTGGGATTGGTCTTCACTAGGCATGCAAGCTCTAGTCATGTTTAAATTCAAATTCTAATTATTATATTTTCCCTTCAAAATGTTATCTAAGGAGGAGTAATTATAATTATTAAAAGTAAAAAGAGTGGAAAAGGTAAAAATTAATTGTTGGGGCTGTTGAGAAAATAAGGGAGGAGTGGTTGAAAATATTTCAACCTTAGTATATTGTTGAAAATTAAAAACTGTATTTGTTTTATCTTGAGCCCAAATTGGGCGTAGAGGTTAGGGAGAAGGCTCTTCAAAAGAGAAAGATAGAATTCAGTAAGAGGGAGACAGAGGGATGTAAAGAAGAAAGGAAAGGACCTCTCATTCAAGGGAAGAGATGTAAGAAGAGGAGAGGATGCAAGCCTACTAGGTGATTAGGAGGGCTATTCAGTAAAGCGGTCAGACTTTGAAAGCCATAGGTACTCACCAAGCCACGGGTATCTTTATGTGGTAAGCACAGGTATATTTAGAGGATGATCATGAAGCCTGCAGGGAGCATTCTTTAATAGACTGTGAGTGTGAATAAAAATGATACACGTCTATTAAGAGGATTCTTGAGCCTTGGATAATGAGAGGATCAACTACTAGGGAGATATGAGTATATACAGGAGAATGTTTTTCTTCCATTTAGAGACACTTGCTATTTATTACCAAAAACCAAGGACATGGCAGGGAAAATGAGGACTCGCCAAGCTATTATGTTGAAAGAAAAGACAACATTTTCTTGTTGAAGGGATTTCAAACTAAATTTGGAAAGACTGGGGCCAGACATTAGAATAGAGTCCAGTTCGTATGATACCAAAAATAGAGTGGGCATCGACCAGTCAATCGTTGCCACAAATTAGCTTGGAAATGTCAACAAGATCGGTGGACAAGGATATTCCCCATGTCATTAGTCTTTTGCATTAATATCATCTTGGGGAATGTCAATCTCAGTCTCAATCTCAATATACAGCAGCAAAAAAGGTCATCGACAGTAACCTGTGAATGTTTGGAAAAGTGCTTGAAATACTTCCACTTGTGAATGACAAGAAGTGAGCATTTAAATTTGTAATGCTGGCAATCTTATGATTTAGAAGTATATACAAATAAGAGAGCTCATCTTCGTGTAAGATATGAGAATGAATCAAATCATGGAAAGGTCATTACAGTGAACTTCATTTTTTGGTACATGGAAATGAAATTTATAATTATTGTTTGTGAATCGTGAGAGAGGACTTTAGCAGAATGCTTGCCGAGTGACTGGCTATAGATATCAACAAGGTGTTGCATGAACTGGATGAATTTTCTCCTAAGACTGCCTAGGCTGTGAAAGATTTTGTAATTATTGAAGATAACTTGAAAGTGGGGAAGGAGCAGGCAAAAGAAGATACAGATCCAAAGGAAACAATCGCCTATCTAGCAAATGTTTATCAATGACCAATGATGTAGACTGAGACAGGATTTTGTTCAGATCTGAGCCCGTGAAGATGCTTGTAAGGAAATGAGACCATGACAAATGGTATGCATTTGCATAGGGATAAATTTGATCCAGTGCATTCAAATTCTCCATTTCTCAAAGCTTTCCAGATTCTACGGACTCTGCAGGTTCATAACTACGGACTCTGCAGGGTCATTTTTATGATTTTGTATGTAAGGGACGTATGTGTCTAGTATAAAGGTTTTAAAATTGAGTCCCTGGTTGCCATCTAATGACAGTGCACCATTTTTGGTATCAGAGCTAGTAAGCTCCTGGAAAAAGGAAAATTTTGTACTCTTCTAATCAATTTTTGCAGAGATAAAATTGGAGTGATTGAAGCAAGTGAAGAAGGTAATAAGAAGTTATTGACAAATTGTTTTCAAGCTCTTTAAAGAGTAATTGTTGTTGCAGTGAAGAAGTTGCAGGTTCAAGGCAGTCAAGACATTGAGGCTTAAGAGGAGAAGAAGCCAAGGAAGGCTTAGTGAAGAGCTAAGAGAAGCTCTAAAAGAAGAGCAAGTGAATGCTCAAGAGGAAGATCCAAAGCAAGGTAAGCTTGGATTTGTGAAATTATTGATATTTGTCATATTGCAGACCATTGACTCAGTGTGAAGTCCATTAAGTAGGATTAAAAGACTAAGATGCAAAAGGCCCAGTTGAGATCAAGGAGATTGTCAAAAGACCAGTCAAGGAGAAAGGCTTGGGTGAGACAAGAGGACCTGAAGGGATCAAGAGACCAAGGTGGAAAAGACTTGGGTGAAGATCTCAGAAATGGAAGTACTGTTGAAGACACTACAGAGTAGCAAGGAACATAAGAGTAACAAGAAGAAAACAAGTATCCAAAAGAAGAAAGGTATGAACAGTATTGAAATTGATAAAGAAATTGCTAGTTTAAAGAGAAAATTAGCTAAGATTAAAGATAAATATGAGTCTTGGATGCAGTTGAATAGGCAAGCATGGGTATGGCCAATGAGGAAGAGGTTGAGGTGGCCAATTGATCTCCTAATGAAGAGGAGAAGAACGCAAAATAAGATTGCCAAAAAGAGAGAAGCCCATAGAGGCAAGAGGATGAGTAGGTTGCCAAGTGAGCAACAAGAGAAAGAAGTTGTGAAGAAGGTTCTCATTGAGGAGAACAACAGAAGAGAAGAAAGAAAGGACGAAGTGCCAGGAAGAGCACTTGAAAAGATAAGAGTGTTGGTGAAGAAAACACTCATAGGGACCTTGTGGTTCTTATTTTTATATCTAATGTTGTCTTTGCATGGGTAATTGCAGGTATGAGCAGCCTTATGAAGGTCAAGAGAAGGGCCTTGGAGAGTGAAGAGATTGGTACAAGAGAAGACACCAAGTGCACAAGTGAATGTGCAAGAGAGAGAAGTGAGTTTGTTGTTGTTGATAAAGAAAAAGAGATGCATCGGTTAATGCATGAGGAAGGTGTTGAGGAACCCCTACACGCAAGAGAAGAGATGGAAGATGAAGATGACTTCCATGATGCCATTGAAATCCAAGAAGAGGAAAGAGAACAGTCAAGTACAAAGGAAGAATAAATTACAAACAATCAAGAAGCTATGCAAGTCAAAGAACTAATGGAGCAGCTCATTAAGGAGGTAAAGGTGAGTTCAAAAACTGATTTGTCTTATAAGCATGAAATTGTTGATATAAATGTTAGAAAAGCAAAGGGAAAGGTGAAGTTTCCAATTAACCATGGATATGTGATGCCTAAATGGTGGAAGAAGCAAACTCCCAAGCAACAGGAAGTGTTGGTACAAGAGCATGGATGCAGGATGCCTACATGGTTTGAGAAGACAAATGATAAGAAGGAGAAACAAGTATGGGTGCCTAAAAAGGCAAAAAGTAAAGAAGATGTGAGTGTTGAGGCAACAACACTAAGAAGTCAATGGAAGAGGATTGAAGGTGATTCAAGAAACCAAGAGAATGAAGGTGAGATGATGATTATGGAAAAGGCATTCCATGAAGATAGGACGCTTGAGAGGTATACCAAAGAGCAAGGAGAGAATTCCAAATGGATGGATGATGAGGAAAGGGGAAAGTATGCAGCAAAGCAATGCCTCATTGAAAACAAAGAACAAACAAGATGGCTTCAAGCAGAGATTGAAGAGAGCAAGGAGACACAAGGTAAGGGTACTTCAATTGTATTTGATGAGTATATTGAAGAAGTTGGTTTGCATGAAGACAGCGCAAGAAAGGATGAGATGAAGAGTAAGGCTAGTGAAGGACAAGTAATCCTTGTGAGTGATCAGCCCAAGTTTGATAAAGAGAATAGTGAGATAGATGAGATCTTACTAAAGGAAGATTTGAAGATGTTGGAGGAGTTGTTTGGTCATTTAAGAGAGATGAATGAAGGTACAAGCCATGGTGAAGACACCATTGGGAAGAGTGGAACAAGATGGAGCAAAGCAAAGAGGCGAAGACAGTTTTGATCAAGGAGCAAGAATGTGAAGGCAGCCAAGAGGCTTCATGGCCTAAAGATTTTGATTCTAAGGTGGCTTTGAATGTTTTGTATGCAGGTATGAAGGTTGTTAAAGTGAATGACATACATGAGTCATTGGAAAAACTCATGAAACAAGAAGAACAACAAGAAGATCTAGAAGACATGTATGAAGATGAAGAAGCATGGAGATGGGATATAATAGCTGAAAAGGAAATGAGGAGAAGAACATACTAGAAAAGGAAGAAAAGTAAGAAGCTGAAAGACAAAGACCATCAAAGACAAACAACAGCATTGGCATTCACAACAAGACCTTGGGATCCAGGCATATAGTAAAGACTAATGCATAGAGGAAGCATTTCATTCGAACTAAGGTTCAAATCCTTTCTAGAGGGAGAGTATGATGCAGGAGCATCTACATACATCCTCCTGCAAGACATGGTTAAGTTGGGATTGGTCTTCACTAGGCATGCAAGCTCTAGTCATGTTTAAATTCAAATTTTAATTATTATATTTTCCCTCCAAAATGTTATCTAAGGAGGAGTAATTGTAATTGTTAAAAGTAAAAAGAGTGGAAAAGGTAAAAAGTAATTGTTGGGGCTGTTGAGAAAATAAGGGAGGAGTGGTTGAAAATATTTCAACCTTAGTATATTGTTGAAAATTAAAAACTGTATTTGTTTTATCTTGAGCCCAAATTGGGCGTAGAGGTTAGGGAGGAGTGGTTGAAAATATTTCAACCTTAGTATATTGTTGAAAATTAAAAACTGTATTTGTTTTATCTTGAGCCCAAATTGGGCGTAGAGGTTAGGGAGAAGGCTCTTCAAAAGAGCAAAAGAGAGAATTCAGTAAGAGAGAGACAGAGGGACGTAAAGAAGAGAGGAAAGGACCTCTCATTCAAGGGAAGAGATGTAAGAAGAGGAGAGGATGTGAGCCTACCAAGTGATTAGGAGGGCTATTCAGTAAAGTGGTCAGACTTTGAAAGCCACAGGTACTCACCAAGCCATGGGTATCTTTATGTGGTAAGCACAGGTATATTTAGAGGATGATCATAAAGCCTGCAGGGAGCATTCTTTAATGGACTGTGAGTGTGAATAAAAATGATACACGTCTATTAAGAGGCTTCTTGAGCCTTGGATAATGAGAGGATCAACTGCTAGGGAGATCTGAGTATTTTTTTCTTCCATTTAGAGGCACTTGCTATTTATTATCGAAAACCAAGGACATGGTAGGGAAAATGAGGACTCACCAAGCTATTACATTGAAAGTGACGACAACATTTTCTTTTTGAAGGCATGTCAAACTGAATTTGGAAAGACTAGGGCCAGACATTAGAACAGAGTCCAGTTCATATGATACTAGAAATAGAGTGGGCATCGACCAGTCAATCGTTGCCACAAATTAGCCTGGAAATGTCGACAAGATGGGTGGACAAGGATATTCCCCATGTCATTAGTCTTTTGCATTAATATCATCTTGGGGAATGTCAATCTTAGTCTCAATCTCAATATATAGCAGCAAAAAAGGTCATCGACAGCAGCCTGCGAATGTCTGGAAAAGTGCTTGAAATACTTCCACTTATGAATGACAAGAAGTGAGCATTTAAATTTGTAATGCTGGCAATCTTATGCTTTAGAAGTATATACAAATAAGAGAACTCATCTTCGTGTAAGATATGAGAATGAATCAAATCACAGAAAGTTCATTACAGTTAACTTCATTTTTTGGTACATGGAAATGAAATTTATAATTATTGTTTGTGAATCGTGAGAGAGGACTTCAGCAGAATGCTTATCGAGTGACTGGCTACAAATATCAACAAGGTGTTGCATGAACTGGATAACTTTTCTCCTAAGACTGCCCAAGCTATGAAAGATTTTGTAATTATTGAAGATAACTTGAAAGTGGGGAAGGAGCAGGCAAAAGAAGATGCAGATCCAAAGGAAACAATCGCCTATTTAGCAAATGTTTATCAATGACCAATGATGTAGACTGAGACGGGATTTTGTTCAGATCTGAGCCCATGAAGATGCTTGTAAGGCAATGAGACCATGAAAAATGGTATGCATTTGCATAGGGATAAATTTGATCCATTGCATTCAAATTCTCCATTTCTCAAAGCTTTCCAGAGTCTACAGACTCTGCAGGTTCATAACTACGGACTCTGCAGGGTCATTTTTATGATTTTGTATGTAAGGGACGTATGTGTCTAGTATAAAGGTTTTAAAATTGAGTCCCTGGTTTCCGTCTGATGAAAATGCACCAGAAACTAAGGATACAAAGAGGAAAGTTGAGCAAGAAGAAGCCCAGAAGAACAAGTTGAGGAAGAAGCGGCTCATAAAAAATAAGTTGAAGAAGTAGAGGCAAGAAAACATAGCAAGAGGAAGCAACACAAAACAACAAGAATCAAAAGTGATACATTGACAAATAGGGAAGGCAAAATAAAAGGCCAAAGAAGAACAAGCTAAGCAAGCAGTTGATGAGCAAATAGCTAGAGAAAAAGCCAAAGCTGAGGTTGAGGCCATAGTTAAGGCTAAGGCAACTTACAAAGCCAAATTCAAAATTGAATCTAAGGTTTAGGCTAAGGCATAAGCAAAAGCTCAAACTGAGGCAAATACTAAAGCTAAGGCTGAAGCTAAAACTAAAATTAAAAACTCAAATAAGGAAGCAAAGTCTGCAACATAGCATAATCCAACAACATAACTAGGTGCATAGGAGGATCCCTTATAGATAAAGCCTTAGATTAATAGCTAGTGGTTGTGGGATGTTCCCACAACATCCAATTAATGCACCACTTTTTTCTTCCTTTGGTGTAATTCACACCAGCTCCATCTGTAGTTCTTACCACATCCATGGCTCTCACCACTACTACTTTGGAAATAAATTTGGATGTGTCCTAGTTGACATTGTCAAATTAAATTAAAGGTGAAACTGTGTTCTAAGAGTAAATTACACAAAAGACATCAAACATGGAACATGAAGTGCTAAGGCTATGGGATGACAACGCATACCTAACTAATCAACTAGCAAACACATGATAATTGATAGCTCCTACTGTCCCCATTTTAGTTACACAAGTGTTAGGTGATTAGGTAATGTTTATAGACAAATAACTCATAACCCTGTTAACACAACTTACTAAGGATTGGTTGGCTATGTAATGCTTGCAAACACTACATGCATAGGTGTAGGCCTTAAGGATAGAGACAGGCAATTTTTGAGATGTTGGAAGAATATGAGTAGGTTTTAGAGACTGTTGCATAGTAGGCTAAGTAAATAAGCCAAGGAATGCTCAATTAGAGGCAATAACTCAATCAATCTTTGGCTACTGTAAAACCTAAGTTCACATCTGCCAATAAAGCTAAAGCAGTGTTAGATGATCAAACAAATATTGTAGATGCAATGAGAACTACACTCAAGTAAATGCTAGATGTCAGGGACAATACCAAGCAAAAATTCCAAATATGGCATAATGAGATAATACACAACACATTTATGGGCATTCAAGCTCAAAAGGCCACAGACCAATTGGATGAGCTGGTGTTGGATATTTAGCTCAAACTATAAAATATAAAGGCACTAATATCCATTATCGAAGATGATGATGTGCAAAATTTGATATTGATCTAGACCCCACTATGCATCTTGTTTTCCATGGTGAATAAGGCCTTGACAGAATGGAAAATGCTAAAGTAAGATCTTTCACATATCAATATTTCCATTGCTCAACTGGTGGATGTACCTTAATTCATTCCACCATAATAACTCCAAAAAATTATTCAATAGAATAAGGCAGTTGTGCAAACTCAAGTAGACACCCAGCAATAGCAAACTCCTCTAGCACACCCTATACACCTAACAAATCCAACTGTAGTCCAGGTAAAAATAGTAATGCAACAACCTCCACCTCAGCCACTCCAAAGCACACCACCACTATTTCAATAGGTATTATGCACTTTAATTTTATAGATTGCACAAGTTTTATATAAAGAGTATATGATATTCTTAAACATTATAAGTGGGGATATAATGGTTGAAAACTCATAAAGGGTGGCCACTTGGTTATGTTAGTCTATTGAAAACCTTAAAGGGTGGTAGGCTAGTATGCTACTTAGTTGAAAACCTTAAAGGGTGGTTAAGTAGTGTGCAATGGGTGAAATTTAGTAAATGGCACCAGGAGTGATAATCACAACTAGTGTTTATGACTCATCCTCTAAACTTCAGAGAAGATTTCAAGGTGAGACTTTGTCTTGGGATGAGACAACAAATTAAATCTGGGAAAGTGTTGGGTATGGATCCAGGTCATCGAAACTATGAAGTATAATTTTCAAGACATGTGTACAAAGTATATGATTTTGTATTTTGTATAGTCTTTCAGATGTATTTAACCTTGTAAGCTTAAGCAATGGTAGAAGAATGTAAAGAGTCTTTCCTTTTGAGTATATTAAAAAGTTAGAATGCAAAGAGATAATGCTTCCACCACATGGCTATTTGTGTTGGTACCTTAACCACATTGGTAAGGGATTTATTGCTTTGGGTTACCCCCGTCATTTATTTTTAGTACTCTAGTTCTTAATTGATTAGTTTTTGATCCTAGGGTCCTTTTACCCTAACACTTGCTATAATAATTGGGTGTATTCTCGATTCCCATTGACCCACTTTTGGTCATTGATGGACATTAATATAATTTTTTTCTTTCTTAATTTTGAGAATTTTCTAAATGCCTTCACATAATTTTATAGACAATCAAAAGATCTTGTAACAAACTCTCAAATGAAATTATGTAACACTTCATGGGAGACACAAGTAGCCAACTTCTCTTTGAATTAATTCATAAACCCCACCATTATTTGAACTATAAACATACTAAGACAATAATTTTATAAACATAAAGCTGAATAACTAAATATATAACACCTAAATAATCTTGGCCTTAATTAGACATAATGTACATGAAAGACTATTTTAAAGTTTAAGGTGGGGCTATGACTATGCATAAGTAAAGAGCATCATATCACATATGATAGAACACATGATTTCCTTCTTTGTTATGAAATCAGGTAAGGCAAGATCTCTGGGTTGACATCACATAACCCCCCTTCCATCATTATTGACACTATAGAATGGGAAACAACATAGTAAAAATTGACATCAAATATATTTCACATAGATCCATGTGAGGGAGCTTCAACTACACAAGAATAAGAGTACCAATACAATAAAGTCCATTTCCAAATTTGAAGTGCAAACCAAAGACTCATCTTTCAAAAAAGCCAACATGACATGTCAAAGAAATGGAGTCCTTTGGTGAAGCAACAGAAGGGACTGGTATTTAGGAAACACAAGCTTTGCAACAACAACCACACACTAAATTTGTGAAGATATTTAAGGAGACCCTCATTCCTCCACCATTATCAAGAAATAAGACTTTTATGTGGAGAGGTACTATGATAGAACCAGCCTCCTCAGAAGAAACTCAAACAGTCACTAGGCTTAACATACCCAAGGCAATAAAGGATCCTATAGAAATAATTTTACCTTCGTTTGAGCCATAGGAAGAAGTTTCACAATAAAAAGATCTAGAAGAGCAATAGAAGAGGGTTCAAAAGAAAATAATAAAAGAGGAGAAAAAGGAAAAGGAAAAGAAAGAAGAAGTTAAACAAAAAGTAGTTATGTAGGAGGCACAATACCAATAACCTAAAGCTACGCAAAAGTAACAATAAAAATAATAGGCTGAAGAACTAGAGGTTGCATAAAAGTAGGCTAAAGAAGTAGAGGCTATCAAGAAACAGGTTGAGGCCAAAGTTAAGGCTAAGGTAGATGCCAAAGCTAAAGCCAAAATTGAAGATAAGGTTTAGGCTGAGCCACAATCCAAGGTAGATTCTAAAGTTGAAGTTAATATTTAAAAATTCTAATAAGGAATCAGAGTCCACAACATAACATAAGCCAAAAACACAATTAGGTGCATAGGAGGAACCCTCATAGATAAAGCCTCTGATTACTAACTAATAGTTGTGGGATGTTCCCACAACATCCACTTGATGTACCACTTTTCTCTTCCTTTGGTGCAATTCACACCAGCTCCATCTGTAGCTCCTATCACATCTATGGCACTCACCACTACTAATTTGGAAATAACTTTGGATGTGTCCCAGTTGACATTGTCAAAGTAACATGAAGGTGTAATTATGTTCTAAGATTCAATTACATAAAAAACATTAGACTTGAACATGAAGTGCTAAGGATATGGGATAATAACATAAACCTAAATAATCAACTAGTAAACACATGACAATTGATAGATCCTATTTGCCCTAATTTAGTTACATAGGTGCTAGGTGATTAGGTAATGTTTGTAGACAAATAACTCACAACCATGTTAACACAACTTATTAAGGATTCATTGGTCATGCAATTCCTGTAAACACCACATGTATAGGGGCAGGCCCTAAGGAAGGAGACATAGGTAATTTGTGAGATGATGAAAGAATATGAGCAAGTTTTAGAGACCACTACATAGCAGGTGAAATAGATAAGCCAATGAATGCTCAATTGAAAGCAATACCTTAATCAATTTTTGCCTACTATAAAACTTGAGTTTACATCAATCGATAAAGCTAAAGTAGTGTTAGATGATCAAATAACTATTATAGACACAATGAGCACTACACTCAAGTAAATACTATATGCTAGTGATAATACCATGCAAAAACTTGAAAGATGGCATAATGGGACAATACACAACACATTTGTAGGCATTCAAGCTCAAAAGGCCATAGATCGATTGGATGAGATGGTGTTGGATATTTAACTCAAAATATCAAATGTAGAATCACTAATCTCCATTATGGAAGATGATGATGTGAAAAATTTGATGTTGATACAAACCCCACTGCACACATCTTGTTTTCCATGGTGCACGAGGCCCTGATAGATTGGAAGATGTTGAAGTAATATCTTTCATAGATCAATATTTCCATTACTCAACTAGTGGATGTACCTCAATTCATTCCACCATAACAACTCCAACAAATGATTTAATATAATAAGGTAGTTACGTAGACTCAAATAGGCACCCAACAATTGCAAAATCCTCCAGCACACCCTATGCACCCAACAAATCTAATTGTAGTCTAGACAAAACTAATAATACAACAAACTCCACCTTAACCACTCCAAATCACACTGCCACCTTTTTAATAAATATTATGCATTTCAATTTTTTAGATTGCACATGTTTTATACAAAGAGTATAGGATGGTATTAAACATTAGAAATGGGGACAAAATGGTTGAAAACTCATAAAGGGCATCCACCTAGTTATGCTAGTCTATTGAAAAACTAAAAGGGTGGTAGGGTAGTATGTTACTTAGTTAAAAACCCAAAAGGGTGGTTAAGTAGTGCACAATGAGTGAAATTTCTAGTGTTTATGACTGATCCTCTTAGCTTCAAAGAAGATTTCAAGGTGAGACTTTATCTCGGGATGAAACAACAAATTAAGTCATGAAAAGTGTTGGGTATGGATCGAGGTCATCAAAACTATGAAGTATAATTGGCTAGACATGTGTATAAAGTATATGATTTTGTATTTTGTATAGTCTTTTGGATGTATTTGACCTTGTGAGCTTAATCAATGGTATAAGAATGCAAAGAGTCTTTCCTTTGGAGTATATTAAAAGGATGGAATGCGAAGAGACAATGCTTCCACCACATAGTTATTAATGTTGGTACCTTAACCACATTGGTAAGGGATTTATTGGTTTGGGTTACCCCTCTCGTTTATTTTTAGTGTTTTAGTTCTTAATTAATTAGTTTTAAATCCTAGGGTACTTTTACCCTAACACTTTTTATAGGAATTGGGCGTATTCTTGAGTCCCATTGATCCACTTTTGGTCATTCATGGACATTAACATAATTTATTTCTTTATTGATTTTGAGCATTTTCAAAATTCCCTCGCATAATTTTATAGGCAATTAAAAGAGCCTATAACAAACTCTTAAATGAAATTATGTAACACTTCATGGGACACACAAGTAGCCAACTTCTCATTGAATTACTTCATAAAGCCCCATTGTTTGAACTAGAAACATACAAAGACGATGATTTTATAAACATAAAACTAAATAACTAAATATATAACACCTAAATAGTCTCAGCCCCAATTAGACATAATTTACATGAGAGAATATTTTAAAGTTTAAGGTGGGTATATGACTATGCATAAGCAAGGATCATCATATCACATGTGATAGAACACATGATTTCTTGTTCTGCTATGAAATTAGGTTAGGTAAGATCTCTAGGTTGACAACATGTAACCCCCCTTCCTTCATTATTGACACTGTAGAATAGGAAATAATGTAGTAAAAATTGACAGCTAAGATATTTCACATAGATCCAACAAAGGGAGCTTCAACTATGCAAGAAGAAGAACAACTAGTAAAATAAAGTCCATTTCCAACTCTAAAGCACAAGCTAAAGACTCATCTATTGAAAAATGCAACACGACATGTCAAATAAAGGATGGAGTCTTTTGGTGAAGTAGCAGAAGGGACAAATGTGCAGGAAACACAAGCTTTAGAGTGTAACCACACACCAAGGTTGTGAAGAGAGTTAATGAGACAATAACTCCTCCATCATTATCAATAAATAAGAATTTTATGTGGAGAGGTACTTTGATAGAATCAACCTCCTTAGAAGAAACTCAAACAATCACCAAGATTAACACACTAAAGGCAATAGAGGAGCCTACAAAAATAAGTTTACCTCAGGTTGAGACATAGGAAGAAGTTGCACAACAACAATAAGATCTAGAAGCGCAGTAGAAGAGGGTTGAAAAGAAAATAAGAAAATAAGAGAAAAGGAAAAATAAAAATAAAAAAACTAAACAAAAAGCAACTGTGTAGGAAACACAATGCCAACAACCTAAAGGTACACAAGAGCAATAATAGAAACAACAGGCCAAAGAAGTAGAGGTTGTGCAGAAGTATATTGAAGAAGTAAAGGCTTCCAAGAAATAGGCCAAGGAAGTCAAGGCTATGAAGAGGAAAGCTAAGAAAGAAGAAGCCTAGAAGAACAAGTTGGGGAAGTGTAGGTTTTAAATAAACAAGTTGAAGAAGTAGAGGCAAGAAAAAAATATCAAGGTGAAGTAATGAAAAACAACAAGAAACACAAGTGGTGTAATGACAGAGAGAGGAGGCAGAATAAAAGGCCAAAGAAGAATAAGCTAAGCAAGCAGCTTGAGAGAAAGCCAAAGTTGAGGCTAAGGCCAAAGTTAAGGCTAAGGTAGATGCCAAACCCAAAGCTAAAATTGAAGCTAAGGTTTAGGCTGAGGCACAAGCCAAATCTCAAGCCAAGGTAAATGCTAAAGTTAATGTTGAAGCTAAAGATAAAATTAAAAAATCTAATATGCAAGCAGAGTCTACAACATAACATAAGCCATCAAAACAATTAAGTGTGCAAGAGGAGCCCTCATAAGTAAAGCTTCAAATTACTAGCTAGTGGTTGTGGGATCTTGATGCACCACTTTTCTCTTCCTTTGGTTCAATTCACACCAACTCTATTTGTTGTTCCTATCATGTCCATGGCACTCACCACTATTGCTTTGGAAATAATTTTGGATGTGTCACAATTAACATTATCAAAGTAAATTGAAGGTGCCACTGTGTTTCGAGAGTCAATTACACAAAAGAAATTAGACTTGGAACATGAAGTGTTAAGGCTATGGGATGCCAATATAGACTTGGCTAATCAACTAGCAAACACATGGCAACTGATAGATCCTACTTTCCCCATTTTAATTACGTGGTCACTAGGTGATTATGTAATTTCTACAGACAAACAACTCACAACTTTGTTAACACAACTTACTAAGGATTGGTCGAAAGTGCAATGCGTACAAACACTACACGCATAGGGGTAGGCCCTAAGGATGAAGATAGAAAGAATTTGTGATATGATGGAAGAATATTAACAGGCTTTGGAAATCACTGCATAGCAAGCCAAATAGATAATCCAAGGAATGCTCAATTGGAGGCAACACCTCAACCAATCTTTGGCTATTTCAAAATTAGAGTTCATATCAGCCAATAAAACCAAGTAGTGTTTGATGATCAAATAGCTATTGTAGACATAATGAGTACTACACTCAAGTAAATTCTAGATGTCAAGGATAACACCATGTAAAAACTCCCAAGATGGCATAATGAGACAATACACAACATGTTTGTAGGCATTTAATCTCAAAAGGCCACATACCGATTGAATGTGTTGGTGTTGGATATTCAGCTCAAAATGTCAAATGCAAAGGCACTAATCTCCATTACAGAAGATGATGATATGATAATTTTGATGTTGATCCAGACCCCATTATGCATCTTATTTTCCATGGTGTATGAGGCACTGACATATTGGAAGATGTAGTAAGATCTTTTAAATATTAATATTTTCAATGCTCAACAGGTGGATGTACCTCAATTCATTCCACCACAACAACTCCAACAAATGCTTCAATAAAAGAAGATAGTTGCACAGACTCAAGCAAGCACCCAAAAATAGCAAACTCCTCCAGCACACCCTACACACCCAATAGATCCAACCATAGTCTAGGCAAAACTAGTAATGTAATAACCTCCACCTCAGCCACTCCAAAACACATCACCACCTTTTCAATAGGTATCATGTACTTCAATTTTGTAGATTGCACAAGACTTGTACAAAGAGTATAGGATAGTCTAAAACATTAGAAGTGGGGATAAAATGGTTGAAGACTCATAAAAGATGGCCACCTAGTTATACTAGTCTATTAAAAACCTAAAAGGGTGGTAGGCTAGTATGTTATATAGTTGAAAACCTGAAAGGGCGGTTAAGTAGTGCACAATGGGTGAAATCTAATAAATGACACCTGGAGTGATAACTGTAACTAGTGTTTATGACTCATCCTCTCAACTTCAGAGAAGATTTCAAGGTGAGACTTTGTCTTGGGATGAGACAACAAATTAAGTCCTGGAAAGTGTTGGGGATGGATTGAGGTCATCAAAATTGTGAAGTATAACTAGTTGGACAAATATACAAAGTATATGATTTTGTATTTTGTATAGTCCTTTAGATTTATTTGACATTTTAATCTTAAGAAATGGTAGAAGAATGCAAAGAATCTTTCATTTTGAGTATATTAAAAGGCTGGAATGCAGAGATACAATGCTTTGAAATATTATATATAGTGCTCAGATGTAATGGAATCTAGTTTCGATGTGTGATAGAGATTAATAGAATAGTCCTAATATGGTTCTTCTAATTATCTTTTATCATTTCACTATGCATAGTGATTACTATGTTTTAATTTAACATTTGTTATTTATTTAACATATGCCAACTTGATCTATACTTGTTATTTCTATGATTATTCCTTTCATAAGTACACATGTGTTTTCAGGTAATAATATAGAATTATGAAGTATATGTCATGTTTGTATATGTTCTTGTACTACGCAAGCTATACCTATAATTAACATGTTTTGGAGTCTTTTAAGAACATCTGCTAATAATAGGTAAAATACCATTGCCTCATGTCATTAAACATCTTTAAGTGGTATGCAACTGGATATCCATACTCTATGAGCACTGCACCAAGTGTGTAGTTAGATGCATCAATGTGAATTTTGAATGAATGCATAATGGTGGGCATTATGAGAATATGCATTATTCAAAGGTTTTGCTTGAGTGCCTCAAAAGTGCCTATTTTATATGAGTCCAATCGAACTTGGATTTTACATGTGTTATCTAGTTGAGAGCCCAAGAAATGCGTGAGAAACCAAGGATGAACTTGTGGTATAAGTTAGAAAGTCCAAGAAAACTCCTCAATTTTTTGAGATTGCATGAAGTAGTCCAATTTTTGATCATTTTGATATTCTTTGGATCTACACAAATGCCTGTGTGATTAATGATGTAGCCTAGGTATTATATATGTGCAACATTGAATGTACACTTTGTTAAGTTAGATTGAAAGTTGTGTTGACATAAGGTACTTAAGATACATGAGATATGATTCAGATGTTTCTCCTAAGTCATGCTAAAGATGAGAATGTCATCCAAGTAGATGATGGCGAAGGAGTTGAGAAAAGGCCTGAGAAGATCTTCCATCAAAGGGCATGAAAGTGGTTGGTGCATTGGTTAGGCTAAAAGGTATGACCAACCATTCATATAATAATTCCCATGTCTTGAATGTTATTGTATACACATCTTCAAGATGGACTAGAACCTGATGGTAACCTAACTTCAAGTCAATCTTGGTGAAGTATTATGCACCTTAGAGCTAGTTCAAAAGGTCTTCAATGTATGGCAGTGGGTACATGATAGCCTATACAAAGTTATGAGGACCCATCTTTATTGGGTATGAGGACTATTAAACTCATGTAAGGAGAAGAGATCGGCCTGATCTTACCCTGATCAAGGAGCTCTTGTATCTAGTGTTATATTTTGTCACTCTCTTAAATTGATCTATGATACAGGGGCTATTTAGAAGATGGGATCTAGTAACCAAATTGATGCGGTGCATTGAAAGGCCTTTAGGATCTACAAATACTTTGCTTCACTACTTCAATAACTTGTCAAGTTGTTATTGTTGTGACTTTATATGAGTGGTATGCACTATCAGAGTGTGCTTTGTCATCTACACAGGTGTGTCAGGGTAAACCATGAGCAACACAAACTTCTACACATACAAGACAAGTTTATAACATTGTTTGGCAGAGACCAAGGTGATTTTGGTCATGGGTGTTAACTCAAAGATATTACAAAAGTTATTTTTCTAGTCCAACATTGTGGCTTGATATGTAGCTTCTTGGTCATATGAATATGGTCTCCCTAGCAAGATGTTGCAGACCTCTAGAGGTGCGATGTCACAAGTGACATTATCTTCCATAGGCTTGACTTTGTACTGAAAAGTGCAGTGTGGCTGGACCTGTACATATTTCCCCTACTGTAACCACCCTAAAGAATATGGCTTTGGGTGTGCAATAATGGTAAGACCAAGGCATTGAGTTGTGGATTATGTAATGATGTTCTTTTGACCACCATTATCTACAATGAAATCAAGAGGCTAAACCTTCACCCAAAACTTGGTGTGGAAGAGATGTTCATGCTCCTTAGAGACATCAATCATAATGGTGTTGATACTTAGATAAGATACCCCTGAATCAATGTTTTTTTATCAATGTGGGTCCTGATGTAGATTGTGCGAATAAGGATTATTGTGCACAATATTCAAAATCATCATGAGTGAATGAGCAATGGTAATGGTACCACTTATCACTAAATTTCTTATTTATTTTATTCAAAGTAGAAGGCCAAAGAGCCTTCGACTATTTAGTGATCTTGTGAGGCTACTTATATATTATGAGAAGTGTCTTACTTTCATGCAGAAGGCTGAAACGTGGAGTTGTATGAGGGTGAGCCCTTACACACTACATTAGATGAAGAGGTGAAATGTTACTTCATATTTACCTTGGCTTCAATATCGGTGACATTGTGTTATGCTTGCCCTAATGTGTCAGAATTTAATAACTCCATCTTCGCATGAATATAAGGTGAGAGTTCATTGATGTACTTTAATACTTTATGTTGTTCACTCAAATTTTATCGTAGGCATGCATATTAGTCATTAAATGTGTTGGTGTAGTCTTCCACTGACTGATCCTTACACTGACGTAGTTGTTGGAACTTCATGTATTCATATTTGAAGTGTTTGATAGGATAGTATTTCTCTTTCAGCACATCAATAAAAGTCTTTCATGATTTGACATGAATGCACTCTTGCTCACACTGTGTATTGAAGTTATCCTACTAATGAATAATTGAAATAGACATCTTCAATACTACAAAGGTGATCTTCTCAACATCAGTGAAGCAATTAACTGATAATTATGCCTTGAATTGTTGAATCTAGGCATCATATGCTTTGGCATCGATCTTACCTTTGAATAAAGGGATGTTGAGATTAATTTATACTTTCAAGGGTGTTTGTTTTTGAAACTATTGTGGAGTCTACTATGGAGATGAATGGGAAGGCATTGGGTGGAGATACATCATCAATTCATAGAATTGACCAAAAATTATGGTGCATTGTGCCTCCAGTGCATTAGTGATGAGCCTTCAAACTTTTGGGGCTACCTTAGGGTGCTTCTAGGTGTTAGACATCTTACTTTTAATACGACATTCATTTGGAATTTATAAATTAGAACTAACTATTAAACCTTCTCTCTCATTACCCTTATGTGGTTACATGCATAAAAAGGATAGAGTTCTACTCTAATACCAATGATCTACACCATGGGGTTGAGGACCAAGTGTGCGAGACTATAACTAAGTTATGGTTGTGTAAAGTGAATGCACAAAGATATATTTAGATAGAATAATCAAAACACATTCCATGGAGTAAAAGTCTTATTTGCATAAATTTAACTTCTATTTAATAATAAATAATAGGGAGAACTTGTACAATGTGTTATAGTGCATGTATTATAGAATAGATATACGGAGCATGCTATACGTCTTATGCTTATGTATTGCATCGACTTAGCTTAGTAAGGTCAAATGTGTATGTTATATATTCAACATGCATGATTATAAGGGAAGTTATAAATGATTTTTGTAGAATACAACAAAGGTGGACTTGACACATCTCATCTTCTTTGCATGCCAATGATGGAATTCCCACTAGGCGGTGACCACTAATTCGATCGGGCGATTCTTGACTATTCACTAAGAACCATGATCTCAAAAATCTAGCATGACAACTAATGACAATCAATCTAGGAGTTTGGGCTGATTTGGGACCATTAGTCAAGGCACGTGATTGGGGTAGCCCATCACATAGTTGTGTTGAAGTGGGGCCTGACAGAGTAGGCTACTATGTGATTAAATGCTAGTGAGGTGTGTAGGACTGCAAGATGTAGAGTACATAATGAATTATGTAGGATGTGATTTGAGGTGATCAATGCGTAAATGTTTATGAGCAAGTGCAACCCTTGTATGTGGGAGTATGAATAAGCTTATCATAAAGGATATCATGAGAGGTATGAGTTCTATGTAGAGGAACAAATGCGGAGTGTGTTCAGTTACATAGAGGATACACACAGATCAGTTATACCTACAAAATTGAGACAAAACATTATCCAAAGTACCAAAAAATCCTCCTCATGAGCTAATGCATGGGAGGTGGAGTGGGGCTTGATCCCCTCACCCCACTTGGCCTATTTTTAAGGCCCAACAACAAGTCATGCCATATTTGGCAAACCAAATGCAATACTTTCTATTTATCCCTTAATTTTAAGATTTTTTCCTAAAAACAAAGGATATGAGGCATTTTCAAAGGTAATTTGAATCATTAACCCTATGCAAAAGGGATAAGGCTTAAAACCATAAATCAAGGGCCTTGGAAACACTAAAAGGCTCAATATTGTAATTAAAGATAGAAGAAAACTTGTAAGCTTTAAGCTCTTGTAAAGGATCACAACACAAGAAACCTTGTAAGCTTTAAGCCCTTATAAAGGATAAAGTAATGTTTTTATGTCTGATTTACATGAGTAGCACATTGAAGTCCAAACATCTATTACACAAACCTCCTAGAGATATTACAGAGAAATTTTAGCTCCTTATTGGGAAACAAAAGCAAGTTTGTATGTTTATCTTGTCAAAGTAACAATTATAGGCCAAGAGCCATTAAACACACCTTTGAGATACATTAAAAAAAACTTATGTAGCCCTTCATGTGGGAGAAACAAACAAGGGATAGTCTATAAGAGCCAGAGCTAGACTTCCTAGAGGTGTTATGAACCCGTGATATCTCTTCTCTTTACTTTGTTAGTATAGTAGTTGTTATGGACACATATGCTTTGCAAGTCATCCCATGAGCATTTTATTTTATCCCACATGCATGGGAAGTAGTAGTTGTTTATATTAGAATTCATATTTAAGCAAGTGTTGAAGCTAATGAAGGCATCCACAAATTTATTGTATTGAACTTGTTCAATGGAGGTTACCCCCTCGAAGTGGTCTACAATCAATAGAATCATTTCAGTGCTTTAGCTAATTTTATAAATTATTTATTTCATATTTATTTATCAATTATTATAGGAGGATCCTCTCATTTGGTATTAGAATGCTTTCTAGGGCCAAATTTTTTTTGCTGCATAATTTCTTTATAGTATTTTCCTCAAAATTTTCTAACTTTGTTTTACTACGTAACTCTATTCTATATCACCATAATTATTTTTGAATTAGGGTAAAACCTGACTGCATAACTATGGGAAGTGCTTTGGTGAAAGCCCTAAAACTAATTATGAGTACCATAGGAACCCCAAAATAGTTGGCCCATTGAGAGGACCTACCAGTGAAACAAGCAACGACCCCTTCCTAATTGAGTAGTTCCCATCTGTGAGGAAAACCAAGAGCTGTCACTAAGAGATAAATCCATGGCCAAAAAATTTATGGAGAGTGGTACTCGCTTAGATGGCATTGGTGGCCAAAGTGTTATTTTCAAAAACCCTTAGGCAACCATTGAAACAATGGGCCCATTTCTAATAGTTTAAAATATTTTTAATAGATGAATCACTCCATAAAATATTCATATACTATTAGAAAACTTTCAAACAGATGTTTGACAAAAATTAGAATCTTTAAACTACTCGCAGAGTATCAATAGACTCAGAAAGGACTTACAGCCAGATAAAAAATAGAAAACAAAGAGTAATTTTTCTATTTTTTGCAATATCTCTCAATCTATAGCCCCGTTGACCCTCAAACTTTATCCAAACACCTAAAATTTCATTATCTACCTTTTCTTCCTTGAGGTCTCATATCCCAATTCCACTCTTACTTTCCTCAAATCTCAATTTACTAATTTTTGGGGTTTTGCCATAACTTCTATTTTTGTTTGTTTGCCTCAAAAAAATTACATAGTGTTCCTCTCGCCTATCTGTTTCTTTGACTCTCTTTGATACATTTTTTAGTTTTTCCATTTTCACCCCTGAAATTGCCCTCATCTTGTCAATCACACTCCCACTATGCTAAAAACTTATTAAAATCCCCTTTACCCCTTCTATTTTCACCCAATTTCAATACTTTCTTTACTAAACGTGTCTTAACTATAGTTTTCCTACCCATTACAAAAAAAATGTTATTTGGGTCATGGTAGTAACCCAAACAAGAGCAAAGAACATGGAGGACGAAATTGCCACCCTCAAGAACCATATCAAAGATCTTGACAAAAAACTTCTCAGCCTCAATCTGTAATAGACCACCATGAACAATAGATGACATCTAGAGTCCTCTTCAAACACTGGGTTTTCTTCTTCCAACACTTTTCATGGGATAAAGCTTAATTTTTCTTAATTCAATGGTGTAGATCCAACTGGATGGATTTATCAGACAGGGCAATATTTTAGTCTGCATAATACTTTTGATGCCAACAAAGTCCCACTTGCATCCTTTCACTTGGAACTTGAATCCCTTTAATGGTATTGTTGGTATACCAAGGCTCATGATGAGCCCATGTAGACTGATTTTTGCACTCTTATTTTGGAACGGTTTGGCCCTAGTGTTTTTAATGACTTTACTGGAGCACTCACTAAGCTTTGCCAAATAGGGATTGTGTGAGAATATCAAACAATTTAAAAAAAAGGCCAATCACACAGAGGGATTGTTCGATGAAATTTTCAGGAATTATTTTATCAATAGACTGAAGGATGCAATAATGGAAACCTTAGGGTTGGCTAAGTTGGTAGAGGACAAGATCACAACTCAACAATGATTCAAATCCAATTTTGCTTCATTCAAAAATCCAGCTCCATAATGCACTCACACAATGCCCACCCCCAAAACCACTCCTATCAAATGTTTGACTGAAGCGGAGATGCAAACTCATAGAGAAAAAGGACTATGTTATAATTGTGATGATAAATTCACTTGGGGACATCGATATGTCAAGCAAAAGTTGTACCTATTGGATGTGAACTCTCCCCTTGAAACTGAAGATTGGGAAGATGTTTAGGATACAACTGATGATCAGGAAGAAGCCCAACCAATTGTGAAACCTGCTTCTTAGGAAGACCAACCAGAGCTCTCTCTTCATGCCTTAGTAAGAGTCACTACCCACAAACTATGTCAGTCAGAGGTTACTTCAAGAAGCTCCTTATCACAATACTCATTGATTCAGGTAGCACTCACAACTTCATTGACCCTCAGATCGCCAAATAAGTTGATTGTTTTATCCATCCTTGCTCTAATTTTGAAGTCATGATTGCCAATGGGGTCACCTTACCTTGCAAAAGGAAGTGCCATAATGTGTGTATATCTACTGGAGATTATAATTTGTGTTCTAACATGTTTGCCTTGCCCTTAGGTGGATGTGATGTTGTTTTGGGAGCCCAAGGGTTACGCACACTTGGACCCATATTATGAGATTTTACTGAACTTTGGATGCAATTTTCAGATAATGGGCAAAAACACACATTGAAAGGCTTACAATCAGGGTCTCTTAGCATCATAAATTCACATTGCATGGAAAAGATTCTTAAAAATAATTCACATGGCGTCATTGCCCAGCTCCATTCCATTCAAATGCAACCATCGTCAATCTCTACTACTCCTTCTGATCTACAAACCATTTTACAAAGGTATGAAAGTGTCCTTATCAAACTAGTGGGATTGCCACCTTTAAGGCTAGAGGACTATTAAGAATAAATCCAATAAGTGTGCAAGAAAATAAAATAAAAAATAACAACTATAAAATCAAAAACAAGAGTAACACATTACACAAAGAGTTTACGTGGAAACCTTGCAAGATGAAAGGAAAAACCATGGGGTAAATGGTAGTTGTATCTTCTTATTAACTTCAAAACTAGCAACAATACATTCCTCTTTCAACACCCTCTCCTTCTCTAATGATAACTTTCAATCATACAAGCTTTACAAAGCTATTTTACAAACTAGAAATAATCACTTATTTTCTCAACTTCCACCTCCTACTAAAACCTCTCAAATGTCCTCATTATATAGAAATTATAGTGGATGAATTATTGAGAGAAGAGAAAGAAGGGGATGGAGGAAAAATATGCCACACTTAGGTGGCCACCTTATTTGACTTGTGTGAGCCACCTTATATGAGTTTTGTGAGCCACCTTATATGACTTGTGTGAACCACCTTATTTGACTTGTGACTTTCACCATGTGAGCCACCATATTTGATAGGTGTGCAGCTACCTCAGTTGAATTTTACCTGTGACTAAAGAATTATGTCCCACCTTCACATGGGTCAAGAAGGGAATGAAGACTTACACACACATGCCTTTTGACTTTGCTTCCCAAGCCAAAACCATGTGCCTTTTGAAAATGGCATTTCATTTTCTCTCTCCCACATCTTTCAACAAAGAAAGATTCCAAGTGGGTCATGCCATGTCACTCTTATGCCACATCATATGTCCAATAACCTAGGTCTCGCCATGGGTCCACCACCTAGGCCCCACTATGGGTCCCACTGCCACATCACCTACATGCCATGTCACTTACATGTCTCGTCATTACACACCCACATGCCACATTACCCGCATGCCATGTCACCATGAATAGTACTTATAAATAGTAATCTATGAATAGTGACCTATGAATATTGGCTTCACATCCTAAAAATATCCCACTTGAAGTCAATATACACAGGCTTTTCCATATCTGTGTATTTTATCATCTAGCTACCTACCATGCCCGATGTTGCCTTCATCATAATTTCAACAAGCCCAAAGAAGTTTTGCACCAATTAAACTTCTCTATCCTGATTGGCTTTGTTAACATGTCTGTAGTATTCTATTCAGTGTCTACCTTTGATAACATGATCCTACCATGGTCCACCACACTCCTGATGAAGTGGTACTTGATGTCAATATGTTTTGTGTGATCATGAAACATTGCATTCTTCACCACGTGAATTGCACTCTGACTATCACAGTGCAAAGTAATATTTCCTTGCATCTCCATGAAGTCACCCAATAATCACTCTAACCATATTGCCTCTTTGTAACCTTTAGTTGTAGTCACATAATATGCTTTAGTGGTTAATAAAGCCACCACTGGTTGTAACTTAAAAGCCCAACTCACAGCTCCACCAACAAGAGTAAAAACATATCTTGTAGTGGACTTTCATCCATCCCTGTCACCACCAAAATTAGAATCTAAAAAACCTCTTATCTATAAATATGCTCCTCCATAGCAAATTACAGCATCTAAAGTGCATTTCAGAGATCTGAGTATCCACTTCACCGCAGACTAATGATCCTTTCCATGAACCAGCTCACAACTCCCACTACTTGGGAAATATTTGATCTTGTGCTTACCATAACATACATGAGGCTCCATATTGTTGATGAATAAAGTACACTAGACATACTTGCATTCTCCACTTATGTATTAGGACATTGCGTGAAAGACAACTTAAAATGTGCAAGAAGTGGGGGTACTTACTAGTTTGGCATTCTACATATTGTACCGCTGCAGAACCTTCTCAACATATGTCTTTTGAGATAACCAGATCTTCTTAGATTTCTTATCCTTGTGTCTCTTCATCCCCAAAATGTGGTTTCTTGCTCCTAAATCCTTCATCTCAAGTGCCCTAGTGTTGGGGATCAACCAACAAACTCGATTACTATGTGTAAGCAACTAAATGCGGAATTAAACCAGAATAATAAGTAACTAGAATCAGAAACAACAAAGAATAAGAGATATAAGAAACCACCCTGAAAACTTGTATTAAACTCTTCCAAAAGGAAATACAATTGAAGAAACCACACTTTCTTCACACACCTCTCAGATGTATAGATCTCTTTCCCTCAAGAGTTCTCTCTCTCAATTACAATCAACTCTAACACTTCGATTGATACACATATACAATTCTTGTACTGTTCTTCTCTCAATAAGCTATGAAGAATTATCCCTATTATATAGAATTAGGGATCATGAGCTATACAATATCAACCATCAAATATACCTCTTAATCTAAGGCTTAAAACAGTCCTACCAAAAATAGAAACGCGGACTCAACACCAATAGTTCAACTAATCATGCAAATAATCCGTTCATCCACAAAAATAGACTTGCTGGACGCACAGGTAACCGATGTCGGTCCCTGTCTGTCTGCATATGACCGATGTTGGTCGATCCATAACCGACACTGGCAGCTCTTAGTTGACTCCTGATCGACGTCGGTCGCTCTTGACCGACATCAGCGATTGTGTAACTCTAGCAACCTGCAATTTACTCATTTGGTGAAGCTTTTAGCTCCACAACTCAACAATCTCCCACTTGGAGATAAGCAGCTGCACTAGTACTTGTACAGCAACATCTTCTAGCTTCTCCATCTTCAAACTCAATCTTGAAGACCAACAAAAGTTGAATGAAGTTTCAACTTCTCCTTTGTTACTAGCTTGGTTAACATATCAACAGGGTTCTTATCTGTATGGATCTTCTCTAGCTTCAACTCACCATCCTCCAATACCTATCTAATGAAGTGGTACCTAAGCTGTATATGTTTGGTTCTTGAATGAAAGGCTGAATTCTTAGCCAAATGAATTACACTTTGACTATCACTGTATAATCTGCAACTCTCTTGCTCCTTTCCTAGCTCTTCCATGAACCGTGTCATCCATATCATCTCTTTGCTAACCTCTGTGACTGCAATATATTCTACCTCTGTAGTAGACAAAGGCAACAACCTTCTGCAACTTTGAAATCCAGCTAACCGTCATTCCACCAATAGTGAAAACATATCATGTGGTGCTTCTCTTGCCATCCAAGTCACCTGCCATATCTGAATCTACATAACCATGTAGAGAAGTGTTTGACCCACCATAACATAAATGCCTACTGCTGGTCCCTCTCAGATATCTGAGAATCCACTGAACTGCTTTCCAGTGTTCCTTTCCTGGATTGGCCATATACTTGCTAACAACTCCCACTGCTTGGGCAATATCTGGTCTAGTACATACCATTGCATACATTAAGCTCCCAACTGCGGAAGCATATGGAACTCTATTCATGTACTCTACCTCATCATGTGAATTAAGACACTGTTCTTTACTCAGCTTGAAGTGTCCGGCCATAGGTGTGCTTACCGGTTTTGCATCCTGCATATTGAACCGTTTCAACACCTTGTTCACATAATCCTCTTGAAAAAAAATCAACCTGTGATTTTTCCTATCTCTCTTAATACTCATGCCAAGGATTTTCTTTGCTGCTCCCAAATCCTTCATGGCAAACGTGTGAGCTAATTTCACCTTAAGCTCAGAAATATCCTGCATGTGTGAACCTGCAACAAGCATATCATCTACATACAACAACAGGATAATATATCTACCATTATTCAATCTCTTAAAATAAACATAATGGTCAGATTGACATCTATTATAGCCATGCTTAATCATAAACCTGTCAAACCTCAAATACCATTGCCTAGGAGCTTTCTTGAGACCATACAAGCTCTTCTTCAATCTGCACATAAGTTTCTCCTTACCTTTGACCTCATATCCTTCCGGCTGATCCATATGTATTTCTTCATCCAAATCTCCACGAAGAAACATTGTCTTAACATCAAGCTGCTCAAGATGCAAATCCTCAATAGCAACTAAAGACAATACAGTCTGAATAGAAGTCATCTTTACTACAGGAGAAAAAATTTCACCAAAATCAATACCTGGTTTCTGTGCAAATCCTTTCACTACCAACCTGGCCTTATATCTCATCTGTCCATTCTCACCTTCCTTCAATCTGTAGATCCATCTATTTTTCAGTGCTCTCTTTCCAGCTGGCAACTCAACCAAATCCCACGTTTGGTTCTCTTTCAAAGAATCAATCTCCTCATTCATGCCTAGCTCCCACTATTTCTTGGAATCTACCTGTATTGCTTCATCAAAACTCTCTAGTTCTCCACCATCAGTGAGAAATAAGTAAAATAATGAAGGAGAATATTGAATTGAAGGTTTACTTACCCTTTCTGACCTCCTGATGGGTGTCTGAGACTCATTCACAACACACTGTCTGCCTAAATTCTCTGACATTGACCGACCTCGGTCACCTCCAGGCCTGTAACTGACCGATGTTGGTTCCACATGATCGACTTCAGTTCATGCCTGACCGACGTCGGTCACTGTCTGATCGACATCGGTTCTTGTATTGCCGACGTCGGTTCCTGTCTGACTGACGTCGGTGTCTATGTTTTCCTGTCTGTGATTATATTTTCCCGCGAGCTCATTTTGGATCGTCACCTCGTCCAAATCATCATGGCCCTGCTCAGAATATTTAGCTTCCTAAGCTGATCACTATACATCACTTTTTCATTGAAAACAACATCATGACTTCTGATTACTTTGTTAGTTCCTAGATTCCAAAATCGGAATCCGAAATCTCCAGAGCCATAACCAATAAAAGTGCACCTCATAGACTTAGCATCCAACTTCTTTCTATTTTCTTTATCAATGTGCACAAAAGGTTCAGAACCAAAAACTCTGAGAAATGAAAGATCTACTTTTTTACCTGTCCAAACCTCTTCTGGAATTCCACCATCTAGAGCAGTAGAGGGTCCTCTGTTAATCAAGTAAACTGTGGTATCTACAGCTTCTACCCAAAACTGTAAGGGCAAACCAACATGCAACCTCATACACCGTGCACGCTCCAATATTGTTCTGTTCATCCTTTCAGCAACTCCATTTTGCTGAGGTGTCCTTGAAGCCATCCTTTGCCTATGTATTCCATTCATATAACAATACCAGTTGAACTTATAGCTGCAAAACTCACCACCATTGTTAGATCTAAGGCACTTCAATCTATTGCCTGTTTCATTCTCAACTAAAACTTTCCAAATCTTAAAAGTGTCAAAAACATTAGATTTCTTCTTTATACAATAGACCCATACCTTTCTTGTAGCATCATCAATGAAAAAACAAAATACTGTGATCCTCCAATAGAAGCAACCTGAGCTGATCCCCACACGTCTATGTGAACAAGCTCCAACTTGTGCTTCTTCTTTGTTGACCCAGTCTTGAGAAAACTCACTCTCTTCTATTTCCCAAAAATACAGTGCTCACAGAAATCTAGATCTATGCATTTCAAATCTGAAGGCTTACCTTTTGACTTAAGAATAAACATTCCCTTCTCACTCATGTGGCCAAGCTTGTGGTGCCACAACTTTGCATCTACATCTGAAGTAGATAATACAAAAGGAGAATTATCAGTAATACAATTACATAAACAAAGAGTACCTACTCTCTTACCTCTGGCTAATACAAGTGCACCCTTGGTAACCTTCCAAGATTCAGCTGTGAGAGTTACTGTACAACCCTCATCCCCTAACTTTCTTGCAGAAATCAAATTCCTCTTCAGGCTGGGTACATGCATGACTTCTCTCAACACCCATGTGTTGCCATTCTGCATTTTCAGCTGCACTTTTCCTTTGCCAACAATTTTACAAGGCTCATCATCCCCTAAATAAACTATTCCAAAATATCCATGGACATAGTCACTGAAATATTCTCTATTTGGGTTTGCATGAAAAGAGGCACCAGAATCTAAAACCCAAGATTCTATATTATTATGCAAAGAGAAAATAAGAGCATCTTGTGCAATAATACCTACAACTTTTGCTTCTTCTTTACCTTCATGCTGATTGTCTTCTTTAGGTTTTGACTAGCAATCTTTGCTTACATGCCCTATCTTTCCACAATTCCAACAGGTTATCTTCCTGCCATTTCTGGATTTGGATCTACCTCTCATCTTTGACTTAGACCTTGATCTCCTATTCTTGCTCTTCTCTTTTTGCCTTCCCCTGCTTTCAAAACTTAAAGCGTTCCCTGATGTTTCCTCTGTGCTTTTCCTACAAATTTCTTCATTCAAGATTACACTAACAACATCATCTACTTTTAAAATATTTGAAGCAGATGCAGTATTACTAACTGCCATTACCAAGCTATGCCAGCTTTCAGGTAATGAGCATAAGATTAATAGAGCTTTAATTTCATCATCAAAAACTATTTTGACTGAATTTAATTTATTTACAATTCCATGGAAATCATTTAGATGATTAGATACAGATCCACCTTCGTGCATTTGCAAATTAAATAACTGCTTCATAAGATATACTTTATTTGAAGCTGAGGGTTTTTCATATAAATTTCCTAAAGTAGTCATTAACTCTACCGTTGACTTTGCCTGTGATAAATTAGATATCACAGTAGATGCCAGACTCAATCTTATAGATCCCAGAGCCTTTCTATCAAGAACTTCCCGTTCTTCATCTTCCATGTCTGTGGGCTTCTTTGCAGCCCCACCTAACAGTAAGTATAGATCTTTCTGATACAGATAATCTTCTATCTGTATTCTCCATAATTGGTAATTCTTGCCATTAAACTTCTCTATTCTGAGTTTACTTTCTTCTGCCATTGCTTACTCCCACTCAAACAGAAACCCCTGTGAGTAACCTGTAATCAACACACACTAAACAGATCTGAACCGCCTGTTAGTGAACCTGAGCTCTGATACCACTTGTTGGGGATCAACCAACAAACTTGATTACTATGTGTAAGCAACTAAATGCAGAATTAAACCAGAATAATAAGTAACTAGAATCAGAAATAGCAAAGAATAAGAGATACAAGAAACCACCCTGAAAACTTGTATTAAACTCTTCCAAAAGGAAATACAATTGAAGAAACCACACTTTCTTCACACACCTCTTAGATGTATAGATCTCTTTCCCTCAAGAGTTCTCTCTTTCAATTACAATCAACTCCAACACTTTGATTGATACACATATACAATTCTTGTACTGTTCTTCTCTCAATAAGCTATGAAGAATTATCCCTATTATATAGAATTAGGGATCATGAGCTATGCAATATCAACCATCAAATATACCTCTTAATCTAAGGCTTAAAACAGTCCTACCAAAAATAGAAATGCGGACTCAACACCAACAGTTCAACTAATCATGCAAACAATCCGTTCATCCACGAAAATAGACTTTCTGGACGCACAGGTAACCGACGTTGGTCCCTGTCTGTCTGCATATGACCGACGTTAGCCGATCCATAACCGACACCGGCAGCTCCCAGTCGACTCCTGACTGACGTCGATCGCTCCTGACCGACGTCGGTGACTATGTAACTCCAGCAACCTGTAATTTACTCATTTGGTGAAGCTTTTAGATCCACAACTCAACACCTAGCGAATCGATCCTTTAAATAATTCATCCTCTTCATGTTGGGGCATGCAACTAACATGCCATCAACATATAACAGTAAAATAATAAAGCTCCCATCATTGAATTTTTTATGATATGCACAATGATCAACTTCACTTCTACTAAATTATTGGCTCTTCATGAAGATGTCAAATTTTTTGTACCACATTCTTGGTGCCTATTTCAAACTGTACAGAGATTTTTTCAATATACAAATCATATGTTCCTTTCCTTTTACCTCATAGCCCTCAGGCTGATCCATATAAATATCTTCCTCAAGATCACCATGTAGGAATGTTGGCTTCACATCAAGCTACTCTAGCTCTAAATTTTGTGAAGCTATAAATGCAAGTAACACTCTGATAGTAGTCATTTTTACAACATGAGAGAAAATCTCATTAAAATCGATACTTGATTTCTGCACATAACCTTTTACCACCAAATGAGCCTTGTGTTGTTATGACAACCCATCACTATTTTTCTTCAGCTTGTACAGCCATTTTTTACCAACACTCTTTCTTCCAAGTGGAAGATTCACAAGCTCTCACGTCTCATTCTTATGGAGTGATCTCATTTCATCCTCCATGGCTTTCCTCCATTCTTTTGCATTCTCAGATTCTCTACATTCTTGAAATGAACTAGGTTCACCCATATCAATAGACAGAGTAAAAGATGACTAAAATGCAAGAGTATACCTTTTTGAAACCTTCTTGGTATGAGTGGACCTTCTAACTTGTGGTTGTTGTACTTGGTGTTCTTCTTGCTCTAAAGCATCAACTTGCTCTTTTTTATTTTCTCCTTCCTTGTCTCCTTCCTTGACTACTTCAATTGGTACAACTTTAGGTGTCTGTTTTAGCTCTTTCCCTTTCATAGATTTTCCATTAAACACAACATCTCAGCTAACAATAATATTGTGGTGAGTAGGATCCCACAATCTATACCCCTTTATAGTATCTTCATAGCCAAGAAAAATACATTTCCTAGATTTCAAATCTAGCTTGGACCTTGTTTCTTTAGGCACATGGGCAAATGCATCACAACCAAAAATATGTGAATCAAAATAATCAATTGGCTTACCATGCCAAGTTTTTTATAGAGTCTTTCCATCCAATGTAGTTGTAGGAGATCTATTAATGAGATATACAACTGTATTAATAGCTTCTACCCAAAATCCATTTGCTAGCTTTGATGTACTCAACATGCTTCTTTCACATTCCATGATAGTGTGGTTCTCCACTCAGCTACACCATTCTGCTATGGAGTATAAGGGATATTCTTTTGATGTTTAATTCTTTCCTGCCTATAAAAGTTATCAAACTCCCTAGAGCAATATTTTCCTCCATTATCTGACCTTAGACATACAATAGATTTGCCCAAACTCTTTTCTACCCATGCCTTAAATTCTCTAATTTTTTTTAAATATTTTGATTTCTTTCTCAAAAAATACACCCATAATCTTCTAAAATAATCATCTATAAACGAAATAAAATAAGTTCTACCATTTATAGATTGAGTAGGGATAGGTCCAAAAATATCCGAATGGATAAGTTGTAAAAAATCAAAAATTTTACCTACACTTGCAGTAAATCTTACCCTTTTTTGTTTACCAAAGATATAGCGCTCACAAAAGCTTAAATCACAAGACTTAATCCCAACCAACATATCTCGATCATGTAATATCTTCAAGCCTTTAACACTCATGTGTCCAAAGTGTTGATGTCATAACATCACAACATCCTGTGCATTCTCTGTAGTTGTTGTTGCAATACTTGTCACTGAATCTCCACACAAATGATATAAGAAGCCATAATATTCTCCTTTTGATACCACCAAAGATCCTTTGGTAATTTTACATTTACCATTAGAAAAAGTACAAGAATATCCCAGCTCATCCATCACCTTGATGGACATCAAATTCTTCTTTAAATTAGGAACATACCACACATCTTTCAATCTTTTGACTCTACCATCATCCAACTTGATCCTTACATCTCCTCTTCCCACAACATCCAAAGGGTGATCATCACCCAAGTAAACATATCCTCCATTATAAGGCTGGTATCCAATGAACCAATTTCTATGTGGAGACATGTGGAATGATGCTTCTGAGTCCAATACCTAGGTGTTTGAAAGTGATCTACTATTATTGAGGCAGAATGCTTCTTGTGTGGTTTCTTCCTCTGAATTTGTAGTGTTGGCTTCAGCTGAAGGTGGGTTTTCTTTTCCATCCTTCTTTTCCTTCTTTAAATTCCAACAATTTTTCTTCATGTGGCCTAGATTTCCACAGTGATAACATTTTCCCTTACATCCTTTAGACTTTTATCTAGAAGGTGATCTTACATGATTGTTCTTCTCACTGGGTCTCCCTCTTATAGATAATGCTTCATTGCTTGAGGATGCATCATAAGACTTTCTTCTCATCTCCTCTCCAAGAAAAGCTGTAACTATATCTTCAAAATTAAGAGTGGATGATGATGAATTATTTATAGTCATCACCACATGTTCCCAGCTATTAGGAAGTGAGCATAACAAGCTAATGGCCTTGTCTTCATCCTCCATCTTCACACAGATGGAGACTAGTTTGCTAACAATAGTGTTTAACTCATTTAGATGCTCAATAATGGATGAATTCTCCTTCATCCTCAAATTGTAAAGTTGCTTCTTTAAGAAAACTGTGTTTGTTGCTGACTTTGTCTAATATAACTTGTTTAGTTTCTCTGACAAAGCTTTTACAATATTATCCTCAACAACATTGAAGAGCATAGAATTTGCAAGACACAAATGAATGGTAGAAACAACCTTTCTATCCATCTTATTCCAGTCTTCATCTATGATAATATTGGGCTTGTTTGAAAGCCCCTTCAAGGATAGAGCTTGGTCATTCTGCACTAAGAGATCATCCGCCTTCATCTTCCATAAGGAGCAATTCTTGCCATCAAACTTCTCAACTTCAAATCTGGTTACTCCACCTGTCATTGTTGTAGCTCCTTCTTGCACACAACACCCTAACTCAATAGAAAAACACTCACAAAAGAAAATTTCAAAGAGCCTAGCTTTGATACCAGATATTAGGATTAAATCTAATAAGTGTGCAAGAAAATAAAAGTGGAAATAACAGCTACAAAATCAAAAATAGGAGTAACACATTACATAGAGAGTTTATGTGGAAACCTTGCAGGATGCAAAGGAAAACCATGGGGCAAATGGCATTTGTATCTTCTTATTAACTTCAAAACTAGCAATAATACATTCCTCCTTCAACACCCTCTCCTTCTCTAATGCTATCTTTCAAGCATACAAGCTTTACAAAGCTATTTTACAAACTAGAAAATAATCACTTAGTTTCTCAACTTCCACCTCTTACTAAAACCTCTCAAATGTCCTCATTATTTATAAATTACAATGGATGAATTATTGAGAGAAGAGAAAGAAGGGGATGGAGGAAAATTATGCCACACTTAGGTGGCCACCTTATTTGACTTGTGTGAGCCACCTTATTTGAATTGTGACTTTCACCATGTGAGCCACCATATTTGACATGTGTGTAGCCACCTCATTTGAATTTTACCTGTGACCAAAGAATTGCGTCCCACCTTCACATGGGTCAAGAATGGCATGAAGACTTACACACACATGCCTTTTGACTTTACTTCCCAAGCCAAAACCATGTGCCTTTTGAAAATGGCATTCCATTTTCTCTCTCCCACATCTTTTAACAAAGAAAGATTCCAAGTGGGTCATGCCATGTCACTCTTGTGCCACATTATATGTTCGGTCACTTGGGTCCCACCATGGGCCCACCACCTGGGCCCCACTTTGGGTCCCACTACCACATCACCTACATGTCTCATCACTGCACACTTGCATGCCACATTACTCGCATGCCATGTCACCATGAATAGTGACAAGTGAATAGTGCCCATGAATAATACTTGTGAATAGTAATCTATGAATAGTGACATGTGAATATTGGTTTCACATCCTAACAAGGACAACCATATCTAGCTCCTTTCTAGAAGTATTCCTCCCAACATCAGGGCTTATTGTTTCCCATTTCAGTAAAAGAATGAGATTGAGATACTCATTTGAGACTTATTGAAGCAAAGAATTTTTCATCCCAGTACCAGTCCATATTCTTCCCTAGTTCTCTTTATCCAAAAAAAAGATGGGTCATGGCACCTTTGCATTGTTTTTTGTGCACTTAATCACATCAAAATCAAGGACAAGTTCTAGATCCCTGTTATTGATGAGCTTCTTGATGAACTTCATGTCGCTCAATTCTTCTCCAAGTTAGATCTTCACTCTAGATATCACCAGATTTGGCTTCATAAGGATGATATCCCTAAGACAACTTTTTGCACCCATGATGGCCACTATGAGTTTATGATGATGCCCTTTGGCCTCACTAATGCTCCTTCAACATCTTAGGCATTGACAAATAAAATATTTTGGCCCTACCTATGAAAATTCATTCTAGTCTTCTTTGATGATCTCCTCATCTATAGTCAAACATGGTCTGAGCATCTCCAACATCTAGAACTTGTATTGCAACTTCTTTATGAGCATCATCTTTGTGCAAAATAATCCAAATGTACTTTTGGCTAGAACGAAGTAGAGTATCTCGGGCATTTTGTTTCATCCCAAGGGGTTCGAGTGGATCTTGAAAAAATAGCTGCCATGGTAAATTGGCCTCATCCTCAAACACTCAAGAGCCTCCATGGTTTTTTGGGGTTGGCTAGATACTATCATAAGTTTGTCAAAAATTATGGGAAGATTTCAGCTTCCCTGACAACTATGTTGAAAAATAATGCTTTTAATTGGACACCAACTACTGAGTGCACATGTAAAGAACTAAAACAAGCTATGTGTACTACCCTTGTTCTAGCCATGCCAAATTTTACCAATACCTTCACTATTGAGAGTGATGCTTGTGGTAATGGACTTGGTGTTGTTCTCCTTCAAGAAGGATGCCCCATTGCATTCACCAGCAAAGCCCTTTTTGGCAAGAATTTAGTGCTCTCTACTTATGAGAAGGAAATGATGGCCATTTTATATGCAGTACATAAGTGGTGTCCATACCTATTGGGGAATCATTTTTGCATCAAAACTGATCACTAGAGTTTGAAATAATTCCCGGAACAATGGGTCTTCGCCCCATCATAATAGAAATGGTTCAACAAACTCATGGGTTATGACTATGAGATTACTTACAAAAAGGGTAAGGACAATATTGTGGCTGATGCTCTGTCTCGCACATTTGTGGATCAAGCTTCCTTTTCAGCTCTTTCTATGCCTATTCTGAATTGGTCGAATGATGTATAACAAGAGTACGCTAATGACTCCTCATTATCTCAAATCATTCAATAGTTGGCTAGTAACCCCTCTATTATACCGTATTATTCATGGGATGGTGATTCTATGTGATACAAAGGTCGTTTGGTGCTTCCCCAGAGCACATATTTTCAACAAGTGATATTCTATGAACTCCTTACTTTTCTTTCCACAAGGCACTCAGGATTTCTCAAAACTTTCGAGCAGGAACAATGCAACTTCTTTTTGAAGGGAATGAAAAAGTTAATTCAATAGATGGTGGCTAAATGTGAGACTTGTCAATGCAACAAGGGTGAAACAACACTCATCCCTAGGTTGCTTGAACCCTTACCCATCCCTATCAGGATTTGGATAGATATTTCTATGGATTTTATTGAAGGGCTCCCTAAATCTAGAGGGAAAATGGTGATCTTGGTTGTGGTTGATCGCCTCTCCAAATATAGTCAATTTTGTGCCCTCGACCATCCCTATACCACCTCCACAATCACATAAATTTTTCTAGACCATATTTTTCGTCTTCATGGTATTCCTTCATCCATTATTTCAAATCGTGATGCAACCTTCACTCATCATTTTTGGAAATAATTATTTCAGTGGGCAAAGTGGTTCCCTCTCACTGAATGGTGGTACAATACCTCCTATCACACTACAACAAAAATGACTTCATATGAAGTAGTCTATGGTCAAGCACCACTAGTGCTCCTTCTGTAGTTCATCAGTCTAAATGATTGACATGCTTTTTTGAACCTGGGATCAGATTCTCACTACCTTACGGGAAAATATTCATATGACATAAAATCAAATGAAACAATAGGCTGATCAACAACATTCTGAGTGGACTTTTCAAGTAGGTGATATGGTTTTTCTTCGCCTGTAACCATATAAGTAATCCTCCCTGAAACTCAAAGGGCATCATAAGCTAGCTCCCAAGTTCTATGGGCCCTATAAGGTTCTTTAGAAGATTGGGTCAGTTGCTTACAAGTTGGAACTCCCACCTTCTTCTTGAGTTCACCCAGTATTTCATGTCTCTTGTCTGAAGAAGGTTCTTGGCACAAACAAGGTTCTTTAGAAGATTGGGTCAGTTGCTTACAAGTTGGAACTCCCACCTTCTTCTTGAGTTCACCCAGTATTTCATGTCTCTTGTCTGAAGAAAGTTCTTGAGTGTAAAGCGTAGACTATTTTACCAAAACCTGATAATGAAGGATCCATTCTTCTTGAGCCAGAGGCAATCTTGAACAAGCGCACACACCAACTTCACTCCCGTTCCATCACTGAGGTTTTAATTCAATAGCATGCAATGCAACCAGAGGATGCAACATGGGAACCACTATTTAAGATTCAACACCAATTCTCACATCTGAAGCTTTGAGAATAAAGCTTTTTCTAAGAGGGAGGGGATGTCATGAACCTGTAATATCTCTTCTCTTTACTTTGTTAGTTTAGTAGTTGCTATGGATACATATGCTTTATAAGTCATCCCATGAGCATTTTGTTTTATCTCACATGCATGGGAAGTAATAGTTGCTTAGATTAAAATTCATATTTAAGCAAGTGTTGAGGCCAATGAAGGCATCCACAAATTTATTGTATCGAGCTTGCTCAAAGGAGGTTGCCACCTCGAAGTGGTCTGTGATCAATAAAATTATTTCAGTGCTTCAGCTAATTTTATAAATTTGTTATTTTGTGTTTTTTTATCAATTGTTGCAGGAGGCTCCTCTCAAGAGGACATTGGACACTTGTTTTTAGATTGGAGCCCCTTATCAAGAGAATTTGATGTAAGAAATGATATTTTTGCATCATTTTAATTGATCATTTCAACATTTGAGCTGACCCGAAGACATAGCCCGATTTTAGGTGAACTCTGTTATCAACTCAGTTTGTGGATTGTCTATGTTCTTCATTACTTATTTTTAATTTTAGTTTTTAAATACTGAATTTTAATCATTTAAGCTAATTTTCACATAAAAATATGAAAAATTGTCATAAGTATTCAAAATAGATGAATTAGTGAACAATTGCATTAACTAACCATTTTCGGATCACCCATCCACCATCATCCAAATGTTGGCAAAGCCACTCTTGCAACTGCTTCTCCATCCCTCTTCCTTAGTCTAGGGGGAGAGGGTGAGGGAACGGGGGGGATGGACCCTATTGTTGCAAGGAAAGACTTATGCAGGGCCAATTTGGTAGACCTTACATATGTAAGGTGATAAACCGATGAGATACTACATACCTCTGCCTCCTAGTTGGGAAATTACTGTTTCATTGGCTTCTTCTAAAACCATGTAAGATGGGTGGGTGATGCCTAATCCTCCCTTGATAGAGTCCTTTTCTTTACCTATTTAGCCTCCTAAAGATGATCTGCCTCCACCACCCTTTGGTGTTATTCCCTGTGCTTGATTTTCTTGCATGCCTTAATGACATATTTTTTGATAATATTATTATATAACTATATTTAACTAATAATTATACTATATTGATATGAATTATATTTTGTATTGGCATAAATACAAACCAACCATCTTTTTATTATAATTACCTATATAATATTATTTTGATACGAATAATTGATATATCAATGAAAAATGCACTTTAGACTCTTTATAACTTGCTCAACCTTGAAACATTTCAATAATAAAAATTGTTATATCGTAAATACAAACCAATCATCTTTTTATTATAACCATCTATATAATATTATTTTGATACAAATAATTAATATATCAATCTAAAATACACTTTAGACTCTGTATAGCTTGCTCAACCTTCAAGCGTTCCAATAGTAAAAATTGTTATATTTAATGAGCCCCTCTTTTCCACGATACACGGATGACAAAGTAACACAAGTCAAAAAAACAAAAAACCCATAGATTGTGGATTTTCTCCCTTGGAACGCAAACATGGGAATTCAGATCTCCTTGTGAAGCTAAGTTGGTCGGAAATTTCGAATTCTGAAAGTATTTCAATACTTGTAGTGGAAATAAACAATGGCAGCAGCAGGGAGGCCTAAGGCAAAGTCAAAAATTGATCCGACCATTCTGAGTCAAGTGAAGTCGAAGTCATGCGATGCCGTGATGGAGGAAATCGAGAAGGCGATTACAACTGTGGAATGCGCACAGGCTTCTCACCAACTGAAAGGAGTGGTTTATACTTTCGATGCGGAGGAGGCAGACCGAGCTTACAGATCAGCTTGCGCTGCCATCGCACGAGGGGACTTTGATTTTGGTATGGAGTTCTTACAGACTGCTTTGGTTAAATGTCCTCCCCATAAACATAACGCTATCTCAAAGATTAAAATGTTAATTTCTCATGCCAAGCAACAACAACGACAAAAAGCTACGAATTCGGAAAATTAGTTCTCAAATAGGGTTATTTCTCCGTGCATTGTAAAGCTATAAGCACATATTGAAGGTGTCACCTAAGCAAGGGTTTCCTGTGTAATTTATACAAAATTTAAGGTTATATTGAAGTTCTGATCTATGTCAGGGTTTCCTCTGTAATTTATGAAAAAATCAAGGTTGTATTGAAGTCCTGACTTAAGTCAGGGTTTCCTCACTGTAATTTTTGCTACATTTAAGGTTATATTAAAGTTTACCTAAGTCAAGGTTTACGAGCTCTAAAGGATAGAAGCTGCTGTTCAGAAGAGCTTTGACAAATGTCTTACTGTGAAAATATTCCTTTTAAAATTTAAGGTTATTCCTGTAGTTGGAGGGCAATTGGATCGTAGGTTAGCTTTTATAAGTGACGCCGTGGTTCAATTTCCTAAGTCAAACCCTTGGGAATGTCCGAAATGAGCGCATTCGTAAACTTTCGGATATCCCTGCCAAGGACAAAATAAAATTTAAGGTTATGGTGAAGTTCTGACATGTCAAATTTTTACAAAATTTAAGATCAAATAAAGTTGTGGCCTAAGTTAGGGTTTCAGCAGTGTAAGTTTGATGCAAGTGGCAGCTCAAACTATGACAGCCAGTAAGGCTTAACCAAGTTCTATGATTTGTGGTAACGCCAAACTCAGTTCTGTTTTACCACCAAGATCAATGTACTACTCAGTCAAGGCCTACTCATTGCTCCACCATACACCGCACCAAAACTTTCAATGCAAGATAGTGACAGTACTAGTTGACCTTTGGCCTTGGCTCGATCTCTGTTCCCATCTTTTGTGGTGCAGGTCAAGTTCGACTGTTACATCATGACACGACTTGATCATAACCGATAGAAGGAGAAGAGTCACTCATGGAAGAGAAACCGTTTCATCTTCCATAGCAGCTCTATTTTTCCTATGGCATTGTATTTTTATTTATCTATACATACATTGAAACATATAAAGAAGATAGAGAGGAAGATAGATAGCCATTCATCTCTTTCAAAAGAATATAGTGTAGAAAATGTTCAGATCAATGAAATTCTTTTGCAGTGCTATATCTTTATCTATTTCTTCTTTTTTAATGTTATTTACATATCTGAATTCTTATTTAATATTTGCTTCCGTACATAACAGGTCTGAGTTCTAGCAATTTAGATTGTGATCCACGGGATAACTCTTGATGATCTTGATTAAAGTTTTCAAAATTTTAAGATCATATCAAACTTCTGAGCTAAGTCTGGGTTTACATGACATATTTTGTTGCAGCTTAAGCTCTGACCTAAGTCTCTGTTTTCTCTATGTATATCTCGCAAAATGTAAGAGCATGGTGAACTTCTGACTGAAGGAGGGGTTCTTTGTGTAAGTTTTGCAAAATTGACTATCATATTGAACTTCTGATCTAAGTCGGTTCTCTTTGTGACTGTTACAAGATTTAACATGATATTGAAGTTCAGATGGTTTACTCTCTATAAATTTTGCAAAATTACAGTGAATATCCAAACTATGTCAAGTTTCCTTTGTGTAAGTTTTCCAAATTTTAAGGGCATTTTGAAGTTTTAATCTAATTCATTATCTCCCTGTGTAATTTTGTAGAATTCATGGCATCATTGGAGTTATTACTTATGACGAGTTAGGGTTTCTCTCTGTAATTTTAGCAAAATTTTAAGATCAAATTGTAGTTATTACTTGAATTAGGGTTTCCTGTGCACAATCTTAGCAAACTTTATGGTTATATTTTAGTTCTGATTTATGTCAAGGTTTAACCAACATATTTGTTTGCAAGATTTAGGGTCACAGTGGTTATATTTGAGTTCTGATTTACATCAAGGTTTAACTAACATATTTGTTTGCAAGATTTAGGGTCACAGTGAAGTTTTGATCGGAGTTCAGGGTTTTCTTTATGTAAGGTTCGCAAAATTTATAAACATGTTAAAGTTTTGTCCTAAGTGAGTGTTTGTGTAAGTTTTGCAAGATTTAAAGGCCATTTTGAAGCTATGATTTTTGATAGGTTTTATTCTTTTTTTTTAGCAGAATTCAAGGTAATATTGGAGTTATTGTCGGAGTCAGGATTTATTCTTTGCAATTTTTTGCAAAATTTTAGGTCATACTGAAGTCCAAAACTGAGTCAGGGTTTCTTCTAAGAATTTTATGCAAAATTTAAGGCCCTGATCTGAGTCAAAGTTTTCTTTGTGTAGCTTTTGCAAATTTAAATTCATTCTAAAGTTTTAAACTATGTCCAAGTTTGATCTATGTTAGTTCTTCCAAAAAATTGATCATGTTGAAGTTTTGGCCTAATTCTAGGTTTCCTCTGTGTAAATTTTGCAAAATTGAAAGTTTATAATGAAGTTCTAATTTAAATCAGTGTTTCATTTCTGTGAAAAAATTGCAAAATTCAAGGTGTTGGATTTTTTGAAATAGGTTGGGATTTTCTGTGCAATTTTACAAATTTTACGATCATGTTAAAGTTCTGAGCTAAGTCGGCATTAACTTTGTTGGATTTCTGAGCTGACATAGTGTAACTTGTAATTTTCTCAAAATTCAAAGCTCATATTGAAGTTATTACCTAAGGGTTTTCTCAATGTATGTTTACAAATCTTAAGGTTGTAGGGAATTTTTGATCTGAGTTAGGGTTTTCATCTGCTACCCTTAATCCTTTTTGTGGATTTGTAAGATTTTGCCTGCTCTGATGTCTATTGAATTTCCTTTACTGGGCAAAAGATTTAGCATTTACTTTTCCTTTAGGGTTTTTGTATGAATACCAGGTTTTGCCTCATTTCCACTTTGTATACAATGTCATTATTTTGATCGTGTAACTAGCTGGTTGATGTGTTTTTATTTGCAAAGTGGACTAACTAGCTGGTTACAAGGGTTTGTTTCCATTACTGCATTTTTTAAAAATTCATATGACATTAGGCAAATGTTTCTATAAGCTATTCATAGTGTAATAATTTTGAAAAAAATAAAGAAAATGTTTTTTTCCTGCAGTATAATAATACCATGTTAATTGTCAAACTTTTCCCTTATCGTGATATTAAAAAAAAGAATAGATGTTTTGATCATTTTTGTATGTAGATTCTTTAAGAATGAGAAATATAAATATAAAGTATATTAATGTCCAAGAATGACCGAAATTAGGTCAATGAGACTCGAGAATACACTCAATTACAATATAAAGTGCTAGGGTAAAAGAACCCTAGGACCAACGACTAACTAAATAAAAGAAGAAGAACAAAAGCACTAAAAATAAACAAGGGATAAACCCAACATGGTAAAGTCTCCAACCATGTGGTTAGGTTACCAATACAAATAGCCATGTGGGGACGGGGGCAAAGGGGGGCGGAGCAAGAACCCCTGAAGAGCATGGGCTGAAAAAAGTTAGAAAGATTGGCTAGCAGTCCCATCAATCATCTCTGACCATGCTTGAGATAGAGGCATCATTTATCACTATGAAAGGGCCAATGCAAAATCTAATAATGTTCAATGAGGAGTATCTAGGGTTGAGGGGGCCAAGTTGGGTAATCCTAGGAGGAAGCAAAGCACTCCCTTTAGAATCCCTCCTAACATCCTAGGCTGAAGAAACTCCTGTGGCAGCGAAGAAACTCGTAATGTGTGCTTGTCCCCACGAATTGGTAAGTAGTTATGAAGGAGCAAATCCATGATGCCGAGGAGTAGATTCATGACGCTGAGCAATGGTAGATACATGTTGCTAAGAACTAGTGTGTTGGGGTAATTTAGTAGTAGTGTTGAGTAGAGATGAGCGTCACCTCATTGATCTCCCCCCTCAGTGTGTGAAGCAACAATATCCGAAGGGCGCTTAATGCTGTCAACATCCCTGATGTGCTAAAAGAAAGAGGTGATCAGTCTGGGGGCTCTAGGAGCTCCTTTCAGGACCCTGTGTCAAAGGGTGACAACTTCATGAAAAAAACAGGCCAAGCATTGTTGGTTCAGATACCGATAGAAAGTGGATAGAATTACCCAAGTCTTTATAAAGACTATGGTATTTCTCCCTGATCTCATAGTAAATAAGGCATCTGAAAATGATTCCCTAGCATTTCCACTCTTTTATAAAAAATGGGTTCCTTAAAACTATTCTTGACTTGGTGCCAAGATCCTTTAAATCTCATTTTATTCTTATGAGCTTGGATCTATTTCTGTAAATTTTATTTCCATTCCAACATTAAATGTATAACAAACATGCTTCAACCGGTATATATGTCTCTTTCTCAAGCATTTAGCATGAGTTGTTGAACATGTTGCAGCGTGTTGCTAAATGTGGGTGTCTTTGTATGTTGTGCAATTATTTAAAGATTACCCCTGCTTGGTACTAACTGTTGCATTATTTGTCAAGATCATTCTTGGTGTTTTTTGTCATTGTCATTTTAATTTAGATGTATTAAATGTTTCTTACTTTATATCACAAGGGGAAACATATTGTGATGAATTTTTTTTGAACCAGGTATCTTTTCCCTGCCCCTGCAAGGGTTTATTCTGCTTCATTTCAATTGTGCCTTTCTTGCATATTTCACATGCATTTTCCATAACAAGGTAGATTTCTTAAAAGTTTTATTTTTTGAGTTTGGAATGAGTCTTTGATCATTTATTGGCATGTAGGGTGTTTTTATAATATCATAATAGATTTGTATAACTAAGCATGTTTCTATATCTACATATAAATTGGTTATGGCTACTTCCTTTTATGTTGTTATTAGTTTGTAAATAAAGTGGGTATCACAACTTTTTCTTTATAGTTATTCTTTGCATATTTATCATGGGTTTAACTATATTCTAATGTCTGAGAGTTACCAGATGTTTCTTACATTTTGAATTTGGTTGAAGAGTGTTTCCTAGTTTATTAACATGTTGTGGCAAAATTTGTTATTACAATTTTTTTTTTATGAGCAATGAGTGTTTCTAGTAATGCTTTTAAAATGTCCAGACTAACTTTATTTCCTATGTAGTCGATACGGATATGGGTACGAGAATTGGATATGTGGATACAGGGATGTTTTTGGGCCTTGAATACGTTTTTGGATATGGCCATACAAAAATATATATAAAAAATTAAAAATTAAAAAAATAAAGGCATATAAACAAAATTAACCACATAATATGCATAGAGGAAACAAAATAAGTTAAATAACCACAAAATATACTAATAATTCAATCCAAATATCATAATATTCAATGGTTGAACTTAGATTAGTCTTATAACAAGTACATAGTGCAAATGTTACAATGTATGGACAAAACTAAAGACAAATCAACATTTTCATTATTCAAATTTCACTATATTCATATTTGTCTTCAACTTCAATGTCTTCATCGAGAGCATTATGTGGTTCATTAGAACCACAAGCAGTAGCACAACCACTCCCACTAGCTCCACTAAGCAGTGTGTGTGAAACATTGTCTAGCTCTGTGTTGAGCAATGAAAGGTAGGCAATGGAGGCATCCAAGTCAGTAGTCTTTGGGTCAACATCCCAACACTTTATTACTCCTTGCTTGTACTCATCTTGCTTGTGTGTGAGAAGATGCAGGTTGGAATGCACATAGACGAAATCATTCGCCTTTTTTGCTGCCAATTGAATGCACTTAACTGAGTGGATAAAAGAGTAGGTATATTGATTTTGTTCAACTGAGGAGGAACTCGCAACCTATTGAGACAAGCCGCAAAGTCAATTAGAATTTATAAAAGTGAAAAGTTAAAACAAAACGTCGAAAAGAAGGGTAGAGAGTTAAAAAGAAATTAAAATCTTGTGATAAAATTTTTATTGGAAGTGGTTGGACGTGGGTGGATGCTTGCCCGTGGAGGTACCACCACAAATGAGTGTCCTTGTACTTGTGATGAATAACGCCAAGGGAATGACCCACAGAGGTTATGAAATGTGCAAACTCTTTCATAACCGTGTCTTCTATTTCTGGATCGGAGAAGAGTGTAGAGAATGCGGCCTTATATCCCTCACAAACCTCAACATCCCTATATGGTGTGAGGCTCCTAGACAAATAAAGGATCTCTCTATTGTAGTATTCGGGCGTTGAGGCAAATACAAGAAGATGCAATTGGGTGGTCATCTTGTTCCACCTTTGCATGAGATGCCACTGCACTTACTTGAAGAACCTCTTCATAGGATCTTTTTATTTGGCATTTATGATGGACCTAATCTTCTCAATCATTGAGTCGATTCCATCATAAATATCACCCAAACATGGATGATCCATATCCACAAATCTCAACATACTCATGATAGGTTTGGTAAAACTGAGCAAATACTCCATATGTTCACAACACATATCATCAAGAATCCACCCTTTCATCTATGCGGCCCTCTCACTATTTGTTTGTTTCCATACACTCCAAAGGTTGTTGATAACCATGCTGCTCAATGCCTAATGCACCTTAACAAGTTGTCTCAAGACGAGTGTGTGGGAGGCAAAACGAGTCTTAACAACCTAATACAAAATTAAAACAAATAAAATTTAAAAAAATGTTTGAAAAAAAATCTTACAAATTGCAAACTTACAAAATTAAATTAAAAATATACATCATTCATGAATGATTAAAAAAAAATCACCTTCAACAACTGTAACTTAGGTCTTGAAGATGCATTGAGACATGTGATGGTTGCTTATGAACATTTGGATCTTGCTCACCTCTTCATATGCTTGTTTGATTCAGTCAATTTTGGTCCCCAATTTTTGCAACATAAGGTTGAGGGAATGAACGCCACAAGGAGTCTAAAATATGTGCTCATACTTTGCCTCAACCAACATGTTCGCAACTTTGCAATTTTTTGTGTTGTCCATTACAACTTGGACAACGTTTTGAGGCCCCACCACCTCACTAGACTCTATTAGGATGTCGGCAATAGATCGTGCATCCTTCACTTGTCTCTTACAATCAATGGCCTTAAAAAAACATTGTTTCTTTAAAGCACATTGTGACCACATTAATCAATGGCCTATTTGCTGTATCTTTCTATCCATCGAAAACGGTGGACACCCCTGTTTCGATCCATGAATCTTTATTGGGCTTCATTGCATCTTCAACATGGTTTCTTTCTCTTGTCAACAAGGTGGTGCACACCTTTTCATACACTGGGTTGGCGAACCTTTTAGAGGCATCATTGATAGATCTCACCATAACCTGCCTGTATGGTGATCTAACAACATTAAACGACAACCGCATGCATAAACACAACGCGTAATGCTCTGCTTCGCTATGTCCTTGGATTGATTATGGAATGCCCTTTCCAATGGGCCTGAATCTTTTGTTCTCTTGCGACTAAGAGGTGAATTCTCTTCCTTTACAACCACGACGAATGTATCAAGAATTGGGTGTGATGGGGTCACGACATTAGCACAAGTTGGATCAACAGGTGGCTCAGTAAATGTAGATCCTTTCTCAAAGGATGATTCAATCTTGACCCAACAATGGCATCCGTTTCTTCTTGCTCTTTGATCTATGCAAGAATCTTTGCTTGTGGCAAGCCCTTTTCTGGATTTCCATCTATGTTTGGCCCGCCACAAGCTTTGATCTAGGGTTAGGGATCCCACACAAATGGGCTTTCACCTGATTATATGAGCTCTTGCATTTATAGTTACACTGTGAGCAAAGCCAAAGGAAACACCCTCCACCTAGTAGTGGTTCAAACATTGTCACATACTTTCAAAGGGGTGCTTGTGATTGGCTTTGAAGGCTATCCTTTGGCCCACTGAACTAGCACTTGTAGCACAAGACATTTTGGGAAATCCCTATAACCCTCGGTCAAAAAATAATAATATTGCTATTAAAATTTAAAGCATGGCATTTGTTGAAAGAATGTTTAAAAGAATAACAAAAGAAAATTAAAATTAATTACAAATATTTAAAAACAAAACAAAAAATAAAAAAAAGCCACAAAACTAAAAACCCATTTTAAATCAACAATCCTCTTTGTTGCAAGCTCCTTAAACTCCTTGGCGCCAAATGGGTAGAGGCAATAGTGTAAGATTAGCAAAATGAAGGAGTTTCAATCTTAAGCAATTGAAAAAATGAAGATGAGAGAACAAATGTGCAATGGGAGGTAAAAATGCAATGAAAGGTAAATGTGTTATTGTTTTGACAAAATGAGTGTGAACGCTGCTTTTAGGGTTCAGGGTATAGTTTGTTTTAAATTTTTTTTGAAGCCCATGTTTGACTTTTTGTTCAACGAAATTGAAAATAAAAATAAAAACGTGTATTTCTTGTTGGATACGCAAGGGATACCGGTAGGGTACGTCATGCCCCTGCGGATATGCCCAAATACGTCAATCAAGGTGTATTTGCAAGGGGCAAGGCATATCCTCCCTGTATCCCCGCATATCGCTCCACTATTTGTACCCATTTTCATGTTGTATTGTATCGTATCCGGAACCCTAAACAACAATATCCGGTAACATAGTGGGACATATCCGGGCGTATCCGTAGGGGGCGGGGCATACCCTACCTGTATCCCTTGCGTAACGCTCTAGTATCCATATCCGTTTGTGTATCGTATTTGGGACCCTAAATATCAATATTTGGTAACATAGTTTATTTTGTATGTTTGTTTTGGTATATTTCATTTGGTCCTTTGTAATGCTCTTTATCTGCAATCTTGTAGATGATTTCTATTGTTTTCGCTTAATGCTTGGCTACTTATTTGTTTTCTACCATGCATTCAATTTTTTTGTGTATTACCATGTCTTTCATTTTCTGTGATACTTGTATAGGGCACTTATCATCTAAGAACTAAATCATACTAAATTACATAGGGTTTGACATGAAACCAAGTATCAAAATAAATTGAGTAAAATTGAATGGGTCCAATTTAGTTACGTAAGTATCGCAGATGGGGGGACGGGGTATTCGGGACGGCAAAAAAATTGCTAGATTTTGGGGATGGTTGGAGGACGGATATTAAAATGATATATAAAAATTAATATTTATATATTTTAACTTTATTCAATGAAATCTAGGTATAATAACTTTATTCAATGAAACCTAGGGGTATAAATTTTATATAATATTTTTTAGGATACTTTTAGGATTAGGGTTCAATGTTTTTGTGAAATTAACAACCTTTTTTGGGTGGAGGGTCATGTTTTAAAATAAAAGCATCAGATTTTTTGTTTTAAATTATTTAAAAATATCAATTAAATTGGAGATGTCCCCTTCAATTCCCTAAGTCCGCAAAACTTTGGGACTCCACCAAAATGTAGGGTATGTGTCCTTGTGTGACCTGGACCGTCCAAATTACCATGGATCTGGTTCGAAACAAATAGTGAAAGCTAAACCAATAGAGTCTTGTGCATTGATATCTAAATGCAACCATCCACAAGAACTAAACCGGTGAAGTGCTGATGTAGGAGCATTTGGGGTCGATGAGCAATCTTGCATCCCCCAAAAACATGTCGTGTGTCGGTGCGTGTTTGTGAATTTGTTCTTTGTGTTGCTATTGTTTCACTTGTTGAAGTTGATCATAATGGGCCTAATCACGTCTCAAGAGCTCCATCACTCTAGGAACATCAAGTACACAAGATTTTAGTCAACAATCAAGGTTCAATTTGACGACTCCTTGTTAGATGATGAAATTGTCGGTTAAAAGAGATTTGGTGGTTGCAAAATCACCAGTTTGTGGTAAGTGGCAATTTCACTCGAGACGGTTGTAAAAAGTTAGCAATCGACTAGAATGAAGACTTTTTAAAAATCTTTTAGTACGAACCCTGTCTCCTAGTCACACTTTGCAAGGGATATGCCTCCCTTCCTATCTTGAAGCGCCAATGTTTCTAGATCCACTTCCAAGATATCCCTTTGAAGATGTGCCTCTTCAATACACTCATCAAACCTATGGTTCTATATGGGTTGAGGTTTGGGGATCTAGTGTTTGATCTGTTGATTGGGCTTGTATTGAGAAAGTTCACACTCATGATTCAACATATAATTCGTTCCAAACAGACTAATCCCCAATGCATTGTCCAAATTGAGTTGGCTACCCAACCTCTTTACGTTGAGAATATCTTCAAGCTTACTTTCCACATTCATGGACTTTGAACCAAGGGGGATTTAACTTCAAGGTGTGAGAGTTATCCATAATTTTCCGTCTGTTCTTTAGAGAGGATTGCATCCTTTGGTCCCATTAGACACCGACGTTGTTGGTACTTTGAGACTAGTTTGCTCCTCTAGTCTATCATCTTCTCTATTGATAGGCTACCTTCTTTCAGATACTTCCTGGGCACTCTTTTTGACTTCTTTCCTTAAAGGAGGTCATCATTAGAGTTGTTAGAGAGGATATCTATAGGCAGTACATTCAAGTCACTTGGAGCTCCCCTCCTCAGTTGCTCAACCCAAAGCTTGCCTTATACTGTGAGCATTTCTTACAAGTGGTGGATGGTGATATTTTTTGCCCTAATTATCTCCAGTGCCAATAATCACACGGTTTGAGGTTTCCCATCAATCATTTGAGGGTGTGCACCCACCAGTTGTGGCTTGAGATTGATCATCATATTCCATGTGGAGACCAAATATGTTGTCTTTGTTCCCTCCAAGAGGTGGAGAGAGAGCATTTCATTTTCAGATGCCCCATTTATTATGAGATTCGGGGGAGATACCATTGTATTTACAGAGACTTGGGTGACTCTATCCATTTTATTTTGGTACCAAGAGCAACGATGCTTGGCCCTTTTATTTTGATAGGTTGTCACTCTTATACATAAGACCCTACAAGTGGGCCCTAAAGCTACCAAGATGATCATCTCTTTGTTTCAGCGCATCATGGAGGTTGGCAACATTAAGCGTCCTTTGAATACTACTTCCTCACACACAAAGGAGGGTTGGTCAGTGAGGTGACGCTTTTATTTGCACACTACTACTACAAGGGTGCCGCAAAAAAAGTCTCTCTTGCTGTCATGGATTTGCTTCTTGGTGTTGTGGATTTTCTCATCAACCACTTCATGAACTGTGGGGATAGGCACACATTATGAGTTTCTTCGTTGCCACTGGAGTTTCTTTGAACTTGGTTGTTAGGAGAGGTTCTAGGGGAGTGCTTTACTTCCTCCTAGATTACCCAGCCTAGCCCCCTTAGCCCTAGATACTTCTAGATGAGAGCATTATCAGATCTTGCATTGTCCTTTTTGCAATGATAGATGATGACACATATGATTCCTCTACAAAGATGTATGATGGAACGAGCTTCTAGTCTTTCTGACTTTCATGAGACCATGCTCTTTGGGGGGTCTTGCTCCCACCCCATGGCTATTTGTGTTGGTACCTTAACCACATTGGTAAGGGCTTTATTGCTTTGGGTTACCCCCCTCGTTTATTTTTACTACTCAAGTTCTTTTTTAATTGGTTTATGATCCTAGGGTCCTTTTACCCTAACACTTGCTATAGTAATTGGGTGTATTTGGAAAGTCCCATTGACCCACTTTTGGTCATTCATAGACATTAATATAATTTCTTTCTTTATTAATTTGGAGTGTTTTCAAAATGCCCTCACATAATTCTATAGACAATCAAAAGAGCTTGTAATAAACTCTCAAATGAAATTATGTAACACTTCATGGGACACACAAGTAGCCAACTTCTCATTGAATTACTTCATAAGCCCCCCCATTATTTGAACCGGAAACATACCAAGACAATAATTTTATAAACATAAAACTGAATAACGAAATATATAACACCTAAATAGTCTCGGCTGTAATTAGACATAATGTACACGAGAATATTTTAAAGTTTAAGGTGGGGCTATGACTATGCATCAGCAAGGATCATCATATCACATATGATAGAACACACGATTTCCTACTCAATTCATGTATCCTTTCTTTTTCTCTTTTTTTTCCATATAGAATAATCTTTACATCTGCCACTACATATATCTCATCTCTTCAAGGTCATTCTTCTATGCTAGCTTTCTGTTTTGAGATTCTGACATAACTGCCGCTACAAGACCATGCCTCCATAACAAGCCATTGATCAAGCTTTTATTGTGAAGCAATGCATCAATAAATTGAAGTTGTGAGTTATTGTAGATTCTGCCACGTTTATCGATCCTCTGCCAACTCTGAACATAGTACAAATGTATTGGAAATGTGTTACATGGGGAAATTTGTCAGTAATTGGAAGCCCACAACATGATAAGCTTTGAAAGGCTTCAAATAGTAGCATTTAGGCTTGTGAATCTAGCACAAGCTTGCAAATCCCATATAGGCTATAAACTTGTGAAGCCCGCACAGGCTTGCGAAGCTTCATTATGCTTATGAAGCTCTTGCAATTTTCAGAAGCATCAACATGAATTGGGAAGCTTGAAAAACAAAGAAAAGGCTTGCGAAACTAGAAATAAGTCTTGCAAAGCACAATTTCTTGCATCTACAACTATATTCTTTGCCCTGAAATGCTTAACTCTTTTGAAAGGTAACCATTTGAACCCCAAATGCAGGATACTCCAAAGATCCAAGGATGCTCTTGTAGCACTTTGGAACAAGATCACTAGGATGACTTTGACCGGGGTTGAAAACATTTCTTATCTGACAAAATAACAAAACTGAGTGTCCAAAAGGAAGTTGAATTGGTTGCTCTTTTGTGTCTTCACATGGGAGGCATTTCAAATCCTTTGTACTCATTTCATTTTCTCACCCTTTAGCACGTATATACCCTTTAGGTGTAAGTAAAGGTATTGTAGAGGTGCTGGTAAAAACAACAATTCATTTGAAGGTTCCAATTAAGAAATTGGCTTGTAAGAACTTTCAAGATGATATGGAGACGAGGAAGCATAGCTTCATTCTTCTGGAGTTTTCCCACATTGGGGTTTTCCAGGGCAAATCCTTGTGATTATCTCTCTTTAATGTGTGTTTTGAGTTAATAGTTTGCTTATTTTCTTTTAATGCAACTAACTCACATACAAAAGCACTTAATAAAGGATAACAATCATCTGAACATAAGATTACAAGCATAGCACATGTACATAGCAGCCAATAGAAGTTGAATTCGATTCTCACATAAGTTAGAAAATTACCTTACTCTTTATTGCGATATTGGTCTCATGTAATAAAGGAGTGTCATACATTGATAGTAGCATATGAGGAGTATGAATTCTGATATGTAAAGAATGTAGGCATGTAGACAATTGCTTAATGGATATGTTATGTAGATGGTAGCCATAGAGCTGTAGTAACATCAATTTTCACCCTCAGACTGTTGTTCCAAGAGCATAGAAAACGGGAGTAACACATCAAGAAAAGATATATCCTTTACCAGAAAGATTTATTTCGAAGCAGCTACCAAGAACAATAAAATTCAGATTTGAGCGCAAACAATCAAATATGAAAGCATTGCCTTTGGGTGTAGAATATGCTATGAAATGGGTCATGTAACAAGGGATTGTCTAAGTAAGGCCATGCCACAAGAATCAAAGGAGGAACATAAATAGGATGGAGAGGAGGATGGATTTATAGCGGCTAAAAAGTGACAAGAAGGCCAATCCCTGCTCACTTGGGTTCGAAAGCAGTGATAGTAAGTCACGAGGAACAAGCAAACCCAAATTAATGGAAGAAGACACAAGGCAACAGGCAAAAGATAAGGATCATGAAGGAAAGAGAGTTGAAGTGGCCTAATGAAATTAGAATACGGAGAGCTCAACAAAGCAATATTAAGGCAAGGAGGGAGTAGCAAACAAATAAAACTGGATAAGAGATTCAAGGCTGAAATCACAAGTACTAGAGAAACAAATAATGGGCTTCAAAAATTGTAAAAGTCGCAAGAGGAAGAAAATGTGGAACGAGAATTATATGATGACTTGGAACTATCATCTATCCATAAAGATAGGAAGGCCTCACCAAATAGTGGTGCTTAGCAGACAAATATTCATGAATTGGATGTTGATGATGAGGAAGATGCATGCATAGTTATGGGATCCAGAAGAAGGTGAAGACCAAGGAAAAATGAAAAAACTATAAGGAGACCCAAAAAGACAACAATAGGGCATCAAAAGAGATTAATGCAAATCCTTCAAGATGCTGGGGTTAAGTCCACTTCTAAAGAGTAAGAACATGCTCCAAAACAATGAATGATAAGAGAGATGATAAACTTAGACCAACAATTTTTATGATTAAGGAAACTAAAGTAAACAAGAAGGATTTTAGTAGAGTTTAAAGAAAAATATGGGATCAAGTAGAATTGCAAATAGTGCCATCAAAAGGAACATCAAGAGGATTAGTAATTGTTGTCAACCTGGAGTTGCACCTTGAATCGAAGACGTGCTGAAATGACTAATCCTCTCTCCAGTTGAAATACAATGGGATCTTTTCACGAGGGTGGATGCCTCAATGATGATAAGAATCTCTAGAGAAGGCTGGTTCCTGTAAGATGTATCAATGAGGATCAAATAGAATTGCAAATAGTGCCATCAAAAGGAACATCAAGAGGATTAGTAATTGTTGTCAACCTGGAGTTGCACCCTGAATCGAAGACGTGCTGAAATGACTAATCCTCTCTCCAGTTGAAACAATGAGATCTTTTCACGAGGGTGGGTGCCTCAATGGTGAGAAGAACCTCCAGAGAATGCTGGTTCCTGTAAGATGTATCAACGAGGATCTCAACTTTTACGCTACAAACTGCTTGGGAAAAAGGGAAGAAAGAACTTGCAAGGAAATCCTATCTAAAGCGGTGATGCACCTAATTTGCTTGATCCTCTCAAATCGAGCTTCTAAGAACACTAATTTAGACAAGGAAGAGGTAGAACTTCAACTCTAATTGATCAATATACAAGTATTTCACGAAAAGGTTCTATTTAATGATCTAAGCTTGAGGGAAACGTAGAAATAGGCTTGATAAATGGCACTAAACAACCACTAATATCCACTATAAACTCAACAAAAGACAATCCAACACAGAACGTGACTAGCATAAATGATCAGCTAGTAACTAGGTACAAATCCAGATTTGACAAGGAAGAAAGAAAATCTATCACTTAGGCAAATCTATAACAATAGTACACTATACCAGCTGCTGGAAATTGAAAAAACAGTCATTTTCTCATTGATTTGAAAAAAAGTTCCAGCACAATCTTTGACAGAAGTTTTCTTGCTAAAAGAGGAATGATTTTTACAAGGTTGAAAAGCCATTAATATAGAAAATTATAAAAAGCTAAGAGATTGGCGTTTGAAAATAGAGAGGGAGTAAACTCAAACCAACTTAGCCCTTACAAAAGTCTATTTTGTCTTGCATGAAAATTCCTTGCGTTGAAAAGTGGACGATGGGCTCAAACATTTGACTTTGCTTATGCATGATCGGTTGAGCCATGTCTAAAATTAGAGACTAGCTCTTTGGCGTTTGAAAGTGGACCGCTAGGTTTATTGAAACACCCACCTCTCTTTGCATGGAAATCCATGCCCACCTCTAAATTTGGCTTCTTCATGCGCTGTTGGAACGTTTGAAAGTATGAGATGACAATAGCATGCATGAAATCCAATGCCAATGCCAATTTTAGAACTCTGACTTGATTCGTTGGAAGCTGAGTTGGAACGTTTGAAACGCTGAGTTGACCTTGGAGATAAACTTGACTTCAACAACTAGTCAACTGAAGCTTTGACTAGTCAACTATAATTAGCTTTTGCTTGCATGGAATTCCACGTTGACTTCGTCTTTTGTTTGTGCATGGGTTTCTCTCGGCCCAATTGTCCGTGATTTCTCTTGGCTAAATTTAGAATTCTTCTTGACCTTTGTCTGTATTTGTCTTTCCATGGACTTTCCCTTCTCACTTATTCCTTCGGCCTAATGTTCATTCTTTTCGGGTCTTTATTATCTCGGACCTCTCCCTTTTGTTTTGTTTCTTCAGATAATCCATTGGGCTATTTGCTAAGTCATTTTCCCATGGATTATGTTCATTCTTTTCGGACTTCGCTTTTGTCTCTCTCTGCCCTTGGACTTTCCTTTCTTTGACCAAGCTTTCCGAAGGAATCCTTCGGACAATTTGTTCGAAGGATATCCATTGCTTTCGGACTTTTTGGCTTCCCCTTGGTTTTATCTCCCGCAGACTTTATTTCCTGTGGTCTTTCTCTTGGGCCGGGTTTTCTTCAGATCTTTTGTTTTGCCCCTGAGTTCCCTTCGGGTTTTTTTTTGTTTGCCAATTTTTCCGAAGGATATCTTTCCTTCTTTCTTTGCCTTGTTTATATTTTATTCCCTTGGGCTTTTTGTGTTCAACTTCCCATGGACAAAAGTCCACGGGAATTGTCCCTTGGCCTAAAAAACAACTCATTGAAATCTTGTCATGGTCTTTCCTTGAAGGGCAAGTGCCCTTCGAGCTTTTGTAAAGCCCTTAAAATCATGAGATGAACCTTCTTGAAGGGCAGGTACCCTTCGGGTTTTTTGCAAACGTCCCTTTCGATTTTGAAATGAGCCTTCCTGAAGGGTACCTACCCTTCGGGTTTTTTGTCAATGACCCTTTCGAAGGGTACTTGCCCTTTGGGCTTTTTTAACAGCGCCTTGGACTTTTCAAACAGCCCCTTCCTGTCGTATGACCCTTAATAAAAAGGAACCCGCGTTTTTTGAAGGACACTCGAGTTTTTTGGAGGGCACCCGGGCTTTTTGGAAACGTCCTTTTCGAAGGGTACATTGCCCTTCAGATTTTTTAATTTGTCCTTTGAACTTTTCCGAAGGAATTCCTTCGGGCTTTTTGTCTGAGTCTATTTGCTTGTTTTGCAATGTCTGCAACTTCGGACTCTTCACTGGCACCTACTTCGGATTCTTCACTGGTACCTACTTCGGATTCGTCACTGTTTGTTACTTATAAAAAGAGATAAGTCATTCACCTTGAGAAACCCGAAATGCACTATCCTGAGTAATTTGGGTTTTCCAACCCGGATTACTTTTGCTGAAAAAACTTTCATAAGCAAAGCACTTCTCAAGACCCGGCTTGCATTGTCAAAAATAATCCGGGTTTTCCAACCCCGATTACTTCTGCGGAGGGGTTTCAACTGCTGATTACTCATAAAGTGAAATAAGTTGTCTCTCTTGTAAAACCCGAAGACTTCTTCCAAAAACCCGAAGTCTTTTGCTGTATAAAATCCGAAGTCTTGCTTGAATGCCCACCCTCTCACACTGAGGCAAAATTTTGGTATGTAGGCCAAAAAATGGCCAACAGTAATAACATGGAATATGAATATGCTAGAAAGAGAAATTTTAGGTCAAAATTAGTAGTGGAATGCAATTAAAATATAATGCAGGATAACAGGAGAAGCTGCCAACATTGTAAATCTGTATGGGCCCGCAAATTTGGCATGATCAAGGAGGCTGTTGGGAAAACATCATGGACCTTGTCCAAAGATTCCAAGAAGATAGATGGATTTATAGAGGGATGTTTTAATACAATTCTTCACCCTTGTGACAAGATGGGATGCACAAATGGTCTCACTGATCAATGGAGGACTTCAATGATTTCATTAATGATTTGAATGTATGGGATATTCAGCCATGAACAAAGGGCTTCTCTTGGGATAACAGGAAATTTGGAAGGCCCTATGTATCTGTAAGGTTGGATAGATGTTTGTTATCCAAAAATGGCTACAATCGAGACTCAACATTTCCTCGAGCATGCTTCAAAGGATATGGTTTGACCACAAGCCAATAAGTTTGGTGTTCAATAAGATGTGGGGACAAAAAAAGCCTTTGAGATTTCAATTAAAATGGACCTTGAACCCCAACTTGGAGGAGTTAATCATGGAATGGTGGGAACCTCAAGTGTAGGGTACAAGAATGTATGCATTTGCTCAGAAATTGAGGATGGTCAGGGAAAACACAGAAGCCTGGATCATAAATAAGTTTTGGACCATATTTGAGAGGAAGTGGCAAGTGGAGCAAGAATTTTGAAGTATCAAGGAGACAATTTAAAGATCAGGGATTAAGCAATTAATCAATTTAGCAGGAGAAGGAACACTTAGTAAAATTTCATAACATGTTGTGAATGGAAGAAGTCCACTAGCAACAGAAATTGAGAGCTATATGATTGAAATAAAAAGACACACACATAAAGGTTTTCCATATGACTTCTCTAGTCATCAAACATAAGAATAAAATATCTTCTCGGACTCTCCCAGCTAGTCAAAGGATTGAGGATCATGAAGATATTTAAAAGGAAACAATTTCATTCTGGCGATCAACTTGAAGAGCAGAAAGTCTGTTGGGGAATATCCCAAGAATAATACCACAACAAAATATCGAATTGATGAAAAAAAGTGAGGGGGTGGTATATATACAGGTCATTGCATTATTGTTTGCCTGGTTAAATATAAATGCCATTGTAATGTAATATACCTGGCCCATGGTTTAATCTTATTCAGTATCAAAGCCTCCTTGAGGCTAGACCTGTTGGGTGCTGAGTTTTGTTGACGATTGCATTTATTATTGAGTTGAGAATGCAAGACAGTGATTCAAGAAGACCAGGATAATAATTATGTGCAAAGTATTACGAGAGTTCATTCTAAAGTTTACAGAATAAGATAGTAGTATGCTTAACATTGAAATCCATGAATGTACCGCATACCAGCTAGGAAAAATACATCAGAGGCATTGGAAGAAAATAAGAGAAGTGCATCAACAAGAAGCATGGCAAAAAAATGAATAAACTCACACAACCTAAGAAGCACAAACAAGTACAAAATGTTCCCTGATGGATGATATATGTTGGGCCAGAAGAGCAACTTGATGGAGAATTTACAGTTAAGTAACCTGCATTCATCATTGGAAAGGAACATACCTCCATCACAGGAAGGGACAAAAATGTCTTTAATACATCTCACATGCATTAGATGGATGGTTCGAGATGTTTTTAAGGTTACCTTTCCAACCTTGAATACATGGCATGGTGGTTGTTTTGATACATATGAAGCGCATTGAAGGCAATTTTATCCAAGTTTAGCATGTCCCACAACAAATTGCGGGACATAAACATGTGAATAGATTGGCACTACCAATGTGGTGTAGTTTGTGGGTCAAATATCCTACTTGTAATTGCCTTGCAGATAGTTTCTACCAAAGGAAACAGGGCAACATCCACACACTTGCCAAAAGGAAACAAACAAGAGTCAGGATACTAAGTACAACGTATCAACCAAGGGCCTTGCACTGTAAACTCTGCTTCTACACTAGCTAAGGTTCTAAAATATTTTTGCAAACCATTAAAAAGATCATTTGTATTTGGTATGAAGTTAAAACAAATCCTCATTTTCACAAGGCATTTAGGATAAAATCATGTAGATGCAACAAAATCCTACAGGTTGACAAAGACCTATCAACCTTGAAAGCTTCACACTAAAGCATGCTTGTGAATTCACCAAGTTTCTATACCAAAAATTTAACCATTTTGAAAGGCATCAAGCTTTCACTCCGAATATCCTAAATCAAAATAAAACCATAGATAGATATTGCAAGGCTGGAAAAAACAACCCTTGTACTCTTTGCATGCAAATAAAAGGATAAGATAAATGCTCATTGCTAACTGGAATCCTGTTTCATGTAATTAGACTTTGTAGGTTCAATCAGACCATTCTTTTGGGTTGTCTGTGTTCTGCATAGTAACTCCTTTTAAGTAATGAAAAGAAAAAGGGTTTTGTGAAATTCAGTGAGGCTTGGGGTCTTTAAATGCATCTACAGGCAGGTATAAGCCAAGGAAAGACACCTACAGCAAGTTCAAAGGCCATATCTCTTGTTCAAAATGTCACATACAGTCTTAAAGCTCCAAGCCTGTAGAAGGAATGACTTTGTAAGGTGTATAAGAGCCAATGAAGAATTAATAGCTACAACCATCCTTGAAGTTAACCTACAGCCTTGTAGGTTCACTTTCAATGAAAGCTCGGGATCAAAGGTAGCATCATGCAGGTTTATTTTCTCGGATTTTTTTCTAGGTGGACTCTTTCCCCAAGTGTTTTATCTCCTAGGCATTGTCTTTCTCATAATTTCTTTTGGGCTAACTATGGGAACAATTTCACTCGGACTTTTTGTCCAAGGGAAAAAGTCCAAGTGAAATAAGATTTCAGGGACCTTATAAAAGTCCAAAAGAAGTCAAGGGGCAGTTCTTTTTGAAAGGGAAGGTCCATTCCAAAAATCCCGAAGGGTATGTACCCTTTGGGAAAGTTCAAAACCGAAGAGAGAAGACCCTGAGGGGCACTTACAGAGAGCCGAAGGGTTACTTACCCTTCGAGATGAGAACAATTGCAAAAATCCCGAAGGGTATGTGCCCTTTGGGAAAGTTGGAGCGAAGAACATTAAAGGGCAAGTAGGAGAAATCCGAAGGTCTTTTGTCCCTTCGGATAAGCCATTGGCAAGAATCTCGAAGGGTATGTACCCTTCGGGAGAGTCACTTCAAAAATCCGAGGGGCTTGACAATTTTTCCGCAAAAAATGGCTAAGTCTATCAAAGAGAGGACACTTCCATGTTTTCTGAAAGGCAGAAAAGGACAAATCAAAAAACCCGAAGGACAAGGTACCCTTTGGAGGGGTCATTGACAAAAAACCCAAAGGGTGGGTACCCTTCGGGAAGGCTCATTTCAAGATCGGGAAAGTCGTTTGCAAGAAACCTGAAGGGCATGTGCCTTTCAGGAAGGTCCATCTCGCGAGTTTAAGGGCTTTACAAAAATCCCGACGGGCACCTGCCCTTTAGGAAAAGACCATGACAGAAAGCCCGAAGGGCTGTTCTTTGGAAGGCCAAGGAACAATGCCCGTGGACTTTTTGTCCGCAGGAAGTTGAAAGCAAAAAGCTCGAGAGAATAGAATACAAAGCAAAGGAGATTTGAGGAAGAAATCCTTCGGAAAAATTGGCAAACAAGAAATTCGAGACCAAGGGGAAAACAATAAAGCCAAGGGAAATAAAGCCGAAGGAAAAGAAAGGCCCAGGAAGGATAAAGTCTCAGACTTTTTGTCCGAAGAGCGAAGTCCGAAGGCAGAGAAGGACACACTGTCCGCAGGAAAGTGGACTAACAAAAGATCTGAAGAAAATCCAAGACCAAAGAGATATCCGAAGGGAATAGACAAAGGAAATGGACCAAGGGAAAAGTCCGAAGGGCTTGGAAGGAACAAATCTGAGAAGACAGTCTCATAAAGTTCGAAAGAAATCTATTGGAATGGAACTTTGCAAAAATCCGAAAAGGGGACTTGGAAAGACAAAGGCACTTCAAATAGTTTTCGAAAGAAGGGTCCGTAAGGAAAAGCTTCAGAGAGACAAAAGCCCGCGGGAAAGTGAGAAGGCATAAGCCGAGACAATTGCATGAAGAAAAACAAGTCCGCGGGAATAAACCCAAGAGCAACGCATGCACAGAAATAGAAACACAGAAACAAAAAATAGATAGCCAGGGAATAAATTCAACCTGAATTTATCTCTCACTCAGCAAGATAGTTTACCATGAAAGCACTTTCGTTCGTCTCAAGTTTGTAACGTTCCAACGGTTCAACCGGAGTTCCAAATTTGGACGTCAAGTTGACTGTTCTAAATTTAGAATTGACTAATTGTTAAACGCCACATCTACTAGGAGATTTCCATGCAAATGAGAATAATCTCTTCGTCCAGCTCAGCATTCAAACAACTCACGAGCTCTATTTTTGGAGGTGGGCATGGATTTCATGCATGTGAGAGAGCAGCCCAAGATGAGCCCATCGTCCACTTTCTAATGCCAAAGAGCTTTCATGCAAGCACAAGACAAGGAGATTTTATTTTTAGATCTTTGGACAGTTGTAGTTTGACTTGGGCTCATGAAAGGTTGACTCCCTCTATTTTCAACGTCAAGCTCTTTTGGCTTATTGTATTTCTTCTATATACGTTGGCTTTAGCCTTGTAAAAATCATCTTTCTTTTGGCAAGAAAACTTTTGCCAAAAATTGTGTTACAACTTTTTTCAGAATCAATAAGAGGACTGTGTTTTTTCAATTTCTAACAGTTGGTATAGTTTATTTTTGTTATTGATTTGTCTAAGTAATAGATTTTTTATTCCTTGTCAAATATGAATTCGTACCTAGTTACTAGCTAGTTATTTATGCAGGCCACGTTCTGTGTTTGAATGTCTTTTGCTGAGTTTATAATGGATATTAGTGGCTGTTTAGTGTCTTTTATTAGGCCTATTTTTCGCATTTCCCTCAAGCTTAGATCATTAGATTAAACCTTTTCGTGAAATACTTGTGTATTGATCAATTGGAGTTGAAGTTTTGCCTTTTCTTTGTCTGAATCAATGCTCTTAGAAGCTCGATTTGAGTGGATCAAACAAATTAGGTGTATCACCATTTTAGCTAGGATTTCCTTTCAAGTTATTTCTTCCCTTTTTTCCAGGGAGTTTGTAGTGTAAAAGTTGAGATCTTCATAGATACATCTTACAGGAACCAGCTTTCTCTGAAGGTTCTTTTCATCATTGAGGCACCCCACCTCGTGAGAAGATCCCATTGTTTCAATTGCAGCGAGGATTAGCCATTTCAGCACGTCTTCGATCAAGGTGCAACTCTAGATTGACAACAGTTTTTGGCATGCCCGGTGGGATCATGAAGAAATTTTTTGTATATCTGAAGAAATTTTGTAGCAGAAGAAGATATTATTCAGTTGTAGAGCTCATAGCATCATTCAGGGAACTCTCTCATGCCAAAGGTTACTACAAGGTCAACAAGTAAAGGTATTCTTTTTGAATTTGTAACTTATAAAAGATAAGGTCTAGGAGGGTAAATCTATATCCTCAAAGAGAATGTTTACCTCCTCATCCTATTGTTCTAAACATTGCAATCCCCACTATCCAGATGGCCATTAGAAATCAAGTGTTTGCTCTATTCAATAGGGGAAGTCCACTGAGTTGAGCCCAGTTGGATGATATTCCAGTGTCTGCCCTCAAGAGCATTCCATTCTTTTCAAGAGAAAATCAAACAACCCCTATTGAACATATCCAAGATGTTGCTAATCTCTATTCAGTCCATAATGTTGTTGAAAATAATGTTGCTATTAGATTGTTGGCTGCCTCCTTCAAAGGAAAAACGTTGCAATGGTATAGAAATTTGCCACTTGATTCCATTGCCACCTGGGACAAATTGGGTGCAACATTGGTCAAGCAATTTGAGGACAAATCTGATCATCTCTCTTTGGTTGAGCAATTGACCACCATAACAAGGGCTCCTCATGAAGTGATGTCTGATTTTAACCTCAGATTCCAAATAACATGGACTATGATAGCTGCATTGATTAGGCTATCCCCTCAATATGCATTTTTGTACTATTTGAAAGCTTTTAATTTTGATATTAGTGTGATGATACAGTCAATGGGTGGTACTACTTTGTCGGATGCTTATGAGGTTGCAATTAAGGTTGAAAATAGTTTGATACAAGTTGGTAAGCTTTCTTCAAGACCTCCAATGCCCATATTTTCAGAAATAAGTTCTATACCAGTGCCTCAAGTTCCTATTGCAGTCCCTACTAGTCAAGCTTGTGAGATAGGAGAGTTGAAAAGTTCGCTACAGTCTTTTGAAAATGAAATAGTATAGCTCAAAAGGTAGCAATTTCAGTCAAATAGGTCCTGTCAACAGCAAAATCAGAACACCTATCAGTCCTTCAAAGATCAAAGGCCTCCTTATCAGGGTTTCAGAGAAAATAGACTACCTTATCAAGCACAAGGAGCCATAACTCTAGCTAACCCATATGCTACTCTTGATCCGAATGCTCCTTCCACTTCAAAAGCCATTGTTCCAACCCCATCTCAAAATAATTTGGTGTAGGATTCAAGTTGGCAGCCTTCAAATCTCAATGATGCTCAAAACCAAGCTTTGGTATCACAAAACATTATCATGCCACAAATAACACAAGAAGAGTTTTCTTTTCACGGAGGTCAGTATCAAGACAGGTTTGGCATCACAAGGAGAGACTCATCAAGTTCAAGGGCAATTTGATGCTATTACTTTAACTTGGCAAGTAGATGATCGTGTTGCTTTTACTTAGGATGTTAAAACTAACGATACAAGTGGTCAAGTTGCAGCTATAACATATCAGAGAGTTAAAAGAAGAGCTATTGATGAGGCTCAAGCGATAACAAATACTTCAAGTACTAGTATTGTTGCTAAAAGTACAAAAGAACTGCTTGCTGCCCCTACAACTCAAAAAAATCAAAATACAAAGGTTGGTAAGTTAATCAATTACTTCAAATTCATGGACAACCAGTGCATCAGAAGGTACAACCAAAGGTTAGTGGATTTCATTTCAGTATAGTTGATCAAATTAAGAAATCTAATATCAGCATTAGCATATGGGGTTCTCTTTCAATTTCAAGACAAAAGGATAAGCTTATCCAAGAGCTTTCAGCTCTTGAATTGTCACCAAAATCGGTTGAGAAAGGTGTTGTCTTGGCTAATTCGGATCAACTAGCAAAGCAATAGGTACAACAAGCAATTAAGGTGACAAAGGTAGACAAAACTGAGATAAAGTTAAAGAAAACTCCTCTCTTTTACCTTTCTTTGATAGTGGGTGATACTTTGGTTCATATTTGTATGGTGGATAGTGGAGCTAGTAGTACAGTCATGCCTAAGCAGATTGCAGATAAGCTTGAACTTGTTTATAAGCCAAACATCAAAGGAGTTTTGCAATTGGATGGGTCACCAACAAAGACGGTAGGCATCATCAAAGATTTGAAATTGACATTACATGCATGTCCCAATGTTACTATTCAGCAGGATGTTGTTATGGTAGAATTGCCTCCCTATTTTGCTATGTGCTTTTCAAGGGGTTTCACATCAAAGATTGAGGGATACTTATCAACTGATTGGACTTATTTGCTATTCAGAACCAGGTATGGTACTAAGGTAACAATTTATTTTTGAGCCTATTGCATGTTTTCATATGGATCCATACATGCCTAGTGTTGTGAATACTAACTGTATCATCTCAGATGAAACATTACAAACTAGTGATGTAGAAAAAGACTCACCTTTGGATGGAGTTTCAGATTTGTTTCTTGATGAGTGGGCTTCTACTTTGTATGAGCATGATTCCTACACACTGATTGAAGAGAAAGGTCTTGGTGTGTATTGTCTTCATGAGAATGATGCACCAATTCTAGCCATGGTCAAAGAAGACGAATCTATTGAAGGTTTGTGTCAATTGTACTTTGATGGATCAAGAAATAAGCATGGAACTGGAGCTGGAATGATGTTGGTTTCTTCTATAGAACAAAGGTATTTCTCCTCTATTAAATTTCAGTTTGCCTGTTCAAACAATGTTGCTGAGTATGAAGCGCTAGTTCATGGTTTGTAGTGGGCTAGGAAGATGAAAGTCAATTGTTTGCAAGTATTTGGAGATAGTGAACTTATAGTTCATCAAGTGAGAGGTTTGAATTATGCAAAAATTTGTTGCTTAAATCTTACAAGAATAGAATATTGGAATTTGCTTGAAGATTTTCAGGGTTTTAACATTCAGGGAATACCAAGAGATAAAAATAAACATGCTGATAGGTTGGCTGCTACTGGGGCAAAATTTTGTATTCCTGCTGATGTAAAAAGTGACAAATTTCAGTCACATATAAAGGTAGTTGTAAGGCTTTCTGTTCTGGATAATCATGAGAAGTGGCAGGTGTTCGAAAGTGACAAACAAATTGTGAGATTCTTGCAAGAGGAGGTTGAGTTTTTCTCAAAAAATCAGTCAAAGCACTTGCAACTATGACGATTAGATTGTGCAATTAAAAACGAATAAGCTGCCCAAAGGATTGGTCACTCTCGAGAATATTTTCAGTGGAGATAATGAACTAAGTAAAGAGAAGTCATCCTTGTCAACGAAAGAAGAGCACTATGCCAACGTAGAGATTGCAGCTGGTAAAGTTTTGAAATTAGGTAAGGTATGCACTCCTTCCCAATAGAAAGATTTTATTGAGTTATGTACAATTTCTTCTGATATATTTGCATGGCAATATAGTGATATCAAGGGGTTTGATCCAAGTTTGGCTCAACACACCATTGAGTTAGAAGTTGAAACTAAACTGGTAAGGCAGACAAAGGCCAATCAATCCAAAGCTTGAGCCTTTGATGAGAGTTGAACTTCACAAGCTTATAGAATCAACTATCATATTTCCAATCAAGCACTCAACTTGGGTGGCCAATCTCGTTCCAATACGAAAGAAGAATGGTGAGATTCGTTTGTGTTGATTTTCGGGATTTAAACAGGGCTTCACTTAAAGACCACTATCCATTACTATCAATGGAACAAATTTTACAGCTTATTGTAGGTTTAGAGAGGTTTTCTTTGTCGGATGGATATAGTGGCTATAATCAGATTTTGGTCAAAGAAAAAGACCAATTCAAGACAGCCTTCACAACTAAGTGGGAGACATTTGCATATAGAAAGATGCCATTCGGTTTGTTTAATGCTGGAGCAACTTTTCAGAGAGCCATGGATATGGCCTTCGAAGGCCTTTTTAACATGTTTGTACTTGTTTATTTGGATGATATAACAGTGTTTTCAAAGAATGCAAAAGATCACATGGTTCATCTCATGCAAGTTTTCGAAAGGTGTAGGCAATTTGGGATATCTCTAAATCCTAAAAAGTGTGTATTTTTAGTTCATAAAGGTAAGCTTCTTGGACATGTTGTTTCAAAGCATGGTTTAAGCATAGATCCTGAAAGAGTAGACTCCATTCTTGCACTCTCCTTGCCTAAGCACAAGAAGGGTTTGCAAAGTCTTTTTGGAAAAAATAATTTCATAAGGAGATACATTTCAGATTTCGCTACTGTAGCTAAACCAATTACAACCATGCTAAAGAAAAATCAGAACTTTAGCTGGTCCAAGGAGGGAGTAAAAGGGTTTGAAGATGTTTAGAAAGCCATAGCATGTGCTCCTATGCTTCTAAATCCAGATTTCACTAATGATTTTATTTTGTACACTTATGCTAACATGGACACTATTTCAGGCATCTTTATGGAGCAGAATCATGAGTCGTTGGAGAAGCCAATAGCTTTCTATAGCCAAGGCTTGGAAGAGTACGAAAGAAGGTATTTTTTTGTTGAAAAACATGTCCTCTCAGTTATAAGATCTCTTAAGAAGTTTAGACACATGTTGTCTAATAATAATATACATCTAATGTTTGCCCATCTGAGCATCAAAGAGTTTCTCTTTAACAAGGATATAAATGAGAAGAGAGCTGGTTGGATAACCAAGGTAATGGAATATGACTTAGAGATTAAGGTGACAAAGCTGATTAGAGGCAAAGGGCTTTGTGAGCACCTAGCACAAGACTTGCAAGAAGCTAATGAGCTTGTTTTGGTGTCACATGAAGAAGAAGTTGCAGCTGTTCACACTTCACGTTCCAGCTGGTTTCATGACTTGGTAAACTATCTCCAACATGGTATTTATCTTTCTCATCTAATTGCTTCAAAAACAAGATATTTTAGGTTGCAATCAATTTCATTTTTGCTTGTTGATGGTGTCTTGTTTAAGAAGGATATCAACGGAATGCTGCTAAGATGTATAGAGCCAAGCCAAACTCAGAGATTGCTTGAAAAATTCCATGATGGACATGGTGGAGGACACTTTTTCGCAAGAACTACAACCCTTAAGATCATGAGAGGTGGATACTATTGGCCTACTATATTTGGTGATTGCCATGCATGGGTTAGAAAGTGCAAACAGTGTGCTATGTTTGTAAGAAAAGTCAAGTTTGCAACCTTACCTCTTCAGTGAATTGTAGTGGATCAACGCGTTGTTCAATGGGGATTGGACTTCATTGGCCTCATTAATCTTCCTTCGAGTTCAGCGCATAAGTGGATTCTAACAGCTATGGATTATTTCACACGTTGGACATAAGCAATTGCATTAAAAGAAGCAAATGAAACTAATGTTCTTGATTTCTATGAAGGTTTGCTTACTAGGTTTGGAGTTCCTTCAACTATTATCTCTGATAATGCAATGGTTTTCGTGGGATCTAAGATCAGCCAATGGGCTGTCAAACATGGAGTTTATTTCAGCACTTCATCAAACTATTATCCACAAGGCAATGGCTTTGCTGAATTTACAAACAAAAACCTATTGAGGATCATAAGGACTATTGAAGATAATCAGAGGTCATGGCATCTGAAGTTGAAATCATCTCTATGGGCTGATAGGATCACCTATAAGAGGTCAATAGTCAGCGCTTCATACAAGCTAGTATATGGTAAGGAAGCAAGGTTACCCATTTCTCTTGAATTTTTAGCTTTAGAACTAATGCATCAATTTGAGTTGTTGGAGAATGAGCCTATGGAAATCAAGTATGCAGAGCTTATGGAGCTAGAAGAAATAAGAAATCAGTCCATGCTAGCCATGGAGATTCATCAAGTATAGGTAAAGAGAACCTTTGACAAAAGAGCTTGCTCACGAAGCTTCAAAGGAGATTTGGTCCTCAAACACAAAGTTTGATTCCCTTTGGAGTGGCCCATACACAATCTCCAACTGCAAATCCGACAATGCCTTCCAACTTGCAAAGATGGATGGCCAGGAGCTTCCAATCCCAATCAATGGGATACATTTGAAACATTGCTATTGAAGAGCAAAGCTCTATGTATATAGTTTGTTTTGCTTTCCTCCAAGTGCTGTTCAAGCACAGTAGTTTCTTTCAATTTTGTTCCAAAAAGTGCTTGTTTGCACATTTGTTTCTTAGTTTTCCTGCTTTCGTGTGTTTCCCTTCTTATTTTGGAGGAAGGAGGAAGGTTACTTCAGCAATGATCAAAGGAGATTTGCAGTCATGGGCCAAGTTTACTTGTAGTCATGGGCTAGGTTTACCATTGTTTTATGAGTTCGAATATCATGTTTGTGGCCGAGTTCTCAAGCATAGCAGACATGCTTCTCAGTTGAGTCGCCAAAAATGTTGACAATTTTGCCCCACAGGCCAAATTGTCACCCCTACTATTCGGAACTCTGCATATGGTGCCGGTTTGTCTTGTAAATCCGTTTTGGATCTTGAATAATGAAAAGAAAAAGGGTTTTGTGAAATTCAGTGAGGCTTGGGGTCTTTAAATGCATACCTACAACCACCCAAAGAGCCATCTACAGGCAAGTATAAGCCAAGGAAAGACACCTACAGCAAGTTTAAAGGCCATATCTCCTGTTCAAAATGTCACATAGTCTTAAAGCTCCAAAACCTGTAGAAGGAATGACTTTGTAAGGTGTATAAGAGCCAATGAAGAATTAATAGCTACAACCATCCTTGAAGTTAACCTACAGCCTTGTAGGTTCACTTTCAATGAAAGCACGGGATCAAAGGCAGCATCTTGCAGGGTTATTTTCTCAGATTTTTTCCCAGGTGGACTCTTTCCCCAAGTGTTTTATCTCCTAGGCATTGTCTTTCTCATAATTTCTTTTGGGCTAACTATGGGAACAATTTCACTCGGACTTTTTGTCCGAGGGAAAAATTCCGAGTGAAATAAGATTTCAGGGACCTTATAAAAGTCCGAAAGAAGTCAAGGAGCAGTTCTTTTTGAAAGGGAAGGTCCATTCCAAAAATCCCGAAGGGTACACAGGACCATTCCAAAAATCCCGAAGGGTATGTACCCTTCGGGAAAGTTCAAAACCGAAGAGAGAAGAACCCGAGGGACACTTGGGAAGAGCTCGAGGGCACTTACAAAGAGCCGAAGGGTTACTTACCCTTCGAGAAGAGAACAATTGCAAAAATTCCGAAGGGTATGTGCCCTTAGGGAAAGTTGGAGTGAAGAAATTTGAAGGGCAAGTGGGAGAAATCAGGGCTTTTGTCCCTTCGAATAAGCCATTGGCAAGAATCTCGAAGGGTATGTACCCTTCGAGAGAGTCACTTCAAAAATCCGAGGGGCTTGACAAATTGTCTGCAGAAAAGGGCTAAGTCTATCAAAGAGAGGACACTTCCATGTTTTCTGAAAGGCAGAAAAGGACAAATCAAAAAACCCGAAGGGCAAGGTACCCTTCGGAGGGGTCATTGACAAAAAACCCGAAGGGTAGGTACCCTTTGGGAAGGCTCATTTCAAGATCGGGAAAGTCGTTTGCAAGAACCCTGAAGGGCATGTGCCCTTCGGGAAAAAACCATGACAGAAAGCCCGAAGGGCTGTTCTTTGGAAGGCCAAGGGACAATTCCCGCAGACTTTTTGTCCGCGAGAAGTTGAAAGCAAAAACCCTGAGAGATTAGAATACAAAGCAAAGGAGATTTGAGGAAGATATCCTTTGGAAAAATTGGCAAACAAGAAATCTGAGACCAAGGGGAAAACAATAAAGCCGAAGGAAAAGAAGGAAAAGAAAGGCCCAGGAAGGATAAAGTCTCGGACTTTTTTTCCAAAGAGCGAAGTCCGAAGGTAGAGAAAGACAAATTGTCCGCGCGAAAGTGGACTAACAAAAGATCCGAAGAAAATCCAAGACCAAGGAGATATCCGAAGGGAATAGACAAAGGAAATGGACCAAGGAAAAACTCCGAAGGGCTTGGAAGGAACAAATCTGAAAAGACAGTTTCATAAAGTCTGAAAGAAATCTACTGGAATGGACCTTCGCAAAAATCCAAAAACTTCTGCCAAAGATTGTGTTGTAACCTTTTTCAGAATTAATAAGAAGACACTGTGTTTTTTCAATTTCCAGCAGCGGCTATAGTGTACTTTTGTTATTGATTTGCCTAAGTAATATATTTTTTTTCTTCCTTGTCAAATCTCGATTCGTACCTAGTTACTCGCTAATTATTTATGCAGGTCACGTTTTGTGTTTGAATGTCATTTGTTGAGTTTATAGTGGATATTAGTGGCTGTTAGTACCTTTTATCGGGCCTATGTTTCCCATTTTCCTCAAGCTTAGATCATTAGATTAAACCTTTTTGTGAAATACTTATGTGTATTGATCAATTAGAGTTGAAGTTCTGCCTCTTGTCTGAATTAGTGTTCTCAGAAGCTCGATTTGAGTGGATCAAACAAACTGTGTCACTATTTTAGCTAGGATTTCTTTTCAAGTTCTTTCTTCCCTTTTTCCCAGGCAGTTTGTAGCGTAGAAGTTGAGATCTTCATAGATACATCTTACAGGAAACAACCTTTTCTAGAGGTTCTTCTCATCATTGAGGCACCCACCCTCGTGAGAAGATCCCATTGTTTCAACTAGAGCGAGGATTGACCATTTCAACACGTCTTCGATCAAGGTGCAACTCTAGGTTGACAACACCAACCATGTTGAAAAAGACTTGAAAGTAAATAATAATACTACATCAATTAATTTAACCCTACATTTGGTTAACATTAGAAAGTTTGTATGGGGTCAGAAATCAAGTCAAACCTGTTGAAAGCTGGAATATAGACTGATTCACAGAACATGGGAGACACAATGAGATTCAACCCAATGAAATCGGAGCTAGATACAGTTACATGTTCAAGAGGGGAGATTAGAAAGGGCAAAGGGATTTATGACCAAAATTTATCCTAAAAAATTGACCTGAAACAAGAAAGAACAGTGAAAGTCAATTTCCCAAATAATCAAATTTAATCTTGCTGTCCTTATACATTTCTTTGTGTACAGTCTCCCTTTTACATCCTTCATTAGAATGTTATTGGTGGTCTCTAGATCAAAAAATCCTCCATTTCATATAATCTTGGTGTGTTGGAGATTAAAATTTTGCTAAGACCTGATCACTTCCAGTATATCTATCAAGTTTTGTGGCACCAAAATCGATTAGCTTCTTCCCCTGGTATGTTTATTAGCCCCCATTTGGCATTTTGAGTAATGTAAATCTAGGTGATTATAAAGCAAACAATCAGGCAAACCAAGTTGTTTGTGATTAAATTGTCTCTCTCAAGTTCAACCAAGTATAACAGCAGTTTATTTCATGACTTAAGGTACATTGTTCCTTCCAAGAAATTGGCACAACATAACTCTTATCTAATGATTGTAATCCACCAACATAACAATTGAATTGGAAACTTTTTATCATGACATTTGGCAACTGAAGACACCATTACTCTGGTTGTCCGCCCTTATCAACTCAGTGACAAAGCCAATCATAAATTTCTCCAAAAACTTTATCCAAATCCTCCTTCGACTCACTAGCTAGCTGGTGTTACATGCCCTTGTGAATCCTCAGCATCTTATCCACACTCTCAGCATTGTCATACAAAGCCCTAGCAGGCTAGCACACTAGAGATCGCACACAACATCATCTACCCCATGCACTATCAGCAGTGGCAACATCACCTCACTGAATCTAGTCTGCAGCTCACCACAAATCCTGAGGAGATCCGGTGCAGTGGCAGCTCATGGCTGTGCCATTGACCTGCACAGGAATAATTTTAGTGGCCACTATTAGTCAAAAAATTCCTATGCATATTCAGCATTTGAAAATAAAGATTCACTTCAATTTCTAGAATACCCTAGTCACTGTTGAAATTGAATATTTCTTTTGATTTCTACAAGACAATATTCCTTAAAAAATTTCATCAATCGAAAATGAAGATTCGTTCCAATTTTTACAAAACAATATTACTTTTCTTAAAAAAAGGAAAGACCATTTGGTGAATGCAAATATTTGTGGCTTCATTCTGCCGTCAATGGCTTTCCAATATCAACTGGTGTCTGGCTAAGGACTTCTACAAACTTGATGAGATACCTGACACCATGAAAAGGGCAGATTGGTTGCCTGGTGGTTGGTGCAGCAGTGGACACAACCTTGTGAGCTTGGAGGTGCTGGTTTCAAAACTCTGTGGCAGCAGCACATATGTTCCAATTCGTGCAGCATTCAACCTCTATAAAAGCTTCTCTGCAAATGCAGCCTTCTTGGAAGCAGCAACGGTAGCATGCTTCTTTTTTGATTTTTTTTCTCTCACCAGCAACTTCTCCATTATTACTCGGAAATATTCATAGCTGCAACATCTCTTCACAGCAGCAGCCTTTTCATCACAGCCACAGGATCCGAGATGGCTCTGATACCACATGATAGATATTAGAAAACACAGAAGAATTAATAGAAATGATATTGTATCAATTTTGTATACCTGCAAGTGGTATTTATTACAACAGAAGTTCTGTTGGGTTGGTATAACTGACAACCCATACCTTAACCATCAACTAACTATTACTAACTAATAACTAATTAGATATTCTAATATTCCTAACAAACTTCTCTTAATAAACAATTAAATTGTTTTCCCCATTTATGAAAAAAACACCGAGGCAGAATTTTTTTACAGTAGTGTCCTCTAAATTTGGTGAACATTTTCAGAAGACAAAATAGAAACCGATATTCCTGATTTCTGGTTACTAGAAAATATGCGTATGAGAGGAAAAGACTTATGGCAACTGAAGCAGAGCAACACAAGTTAAAAAAAATCTATTTTCTCATCAGTCTAAGATAAAACATTTTGCTCGGTCTTTCTAACCTGGATGTCATTGATTCAGCACTCTCCAATAGCTCACTTGCAACAGGATGAAACTTGGGTTTCAGTAAAAGTTTCAATGAAGATGTTCCATTGTGCATCCCTGGAGAACCTTGCTCCCTGGCAGAACCCTCAGGAGCATGTCTTAAAGCTGCCTACTTACCAACAAGAGTCTGGGGCTTCTGAATTAGCTTCACGGTACTTCAATTTGGTCCTTTGACTGATCCATTTTATTAGATCAGATGTGGCTGGAACATTTGAGAAGGTTTTTGCAAATTAAACTCCCCAACTGTGCTCACCCAACAACCTGTAAATATGGCCACCACCCCTAGTATTGCAACAGAAAAGCTAGAGGGAAAAATTACACATTTTAAGTTTAATTCAACTTGTGTGTAGCCGGTTATTTTTCTTACCCGAACAGTTCAACAATATTGTGGATTAAAAACAGCCTACTCGAGAGTTTATTTTTTTTAATCCCCAACAAAGTTCAAGTTCTGTACATCATTGAAGCATGCAATCTCCAGATGCAATGCATTGTGCACTCACCTCTCCATACATTTCTAGTAATAGCAAGACAATGCATGCAATAACTTAAATTATTATTGTTCTGGTATATCTGCGGTTCAAACAGTGGGGGCATTGGGAAGAAATTCAATGAGAGATTAGCTGCTTGTTCATCTTATGAAGTGTCACGTAAATTCATTTCTGAGCCTGTTAATTAAGTGGAAAGGTTTGCTGAAAGCATTGGTTTCTTTCTTTGAAAGTTAAATCAAGTCCTGGATAAGGAGCTTCTGTGAGGGCAACTAACCAAGCTCTTTTGATTGTCTAATGGAGGAATGCAGGGCAGCGATGGGGTGCCTTCCGTAGTTCCACTGCAACCCCTCACCTCTCCTCCCAATTCCACACCTATAGGAGGTCAGACAGACATCCTTGAGCAAGCCTTCAGGAGCAGAGCGGCAGCTGCAGTTACAAGGAATCCTTATCAGAGAGAGTGATGATGAGCTGAGGGTAAGATTGTTGAGGGAGTTTGTGAGATGCTTTGCAGCCAACTACAGATCCCCAAGAATGTGTTGTATATGCTCATTACCCCTTCAAGACTTTCCGGTGAGGAACAAACTACTCGGTTAGTCTCTGTCCCAAACAAAAGGAGACACTTTGAAGAAGTTTGCCAATGGCAAGAAGATTATGCTTCAGGAGGACGACCTAGCAATTGTCCCTTTTCTGTTTGATGTTGGTTGCAAGCTAAGGCATTTACCCAGTTTTGTCTTTTGGTCTTCATTTCTTGCTTACAATTCTGTTAGTGTTATCTGATGTAGACAGTTCACTGGTTTAGTTCTTGTGGATAGTTGCAGTCAAATATCAATGCACAAGACTTTGTTGGTTTAGCTTTCATTATTAGTTTCAAACCAGATCCGCTGTAATTTGGATCCGTTCAACTTTACTCGGTTTATTTTGATACTTGGTTTCATGGCAAATTCGGTGTTTAGATGATAAGGGCTCCTGTGAATCCCTTAAGTATTAAAAAAAAGGAGGATATAGCCATTCACTTTTCTTTAAAATTAATTGAATGCATTGTAATAAGCAAATAAACAGCCGTGTAGTAAGCTAAAACAGTAGAAATAGTCTTCAAAATTAATTGAATACATTGTAATGAACAAATAAACCACCATGTAGTAAGCATTGGAAAGGTCCACATGAAATATTCCATAACAAACATACAAAATAAGGTTATTCTGGTCATTTTAGAAGCATTACTAAAAACACTCCTGATTGTTAAAAGATCGTTGTAATAACAAGTTTTGCCTTACCTGCTAATGAACTAGGAAACACACTCCAACCAAATTCAGAATGTAAGAAAAATCTGGCAGCTCTTAGACGTTAGGATATGGTTAAACCCATGAAAAATATGCAGAGAATAGCTATATGGAAAAAGTTGTTATAACCACTTTATTTACAAAAAAATTAACAATATAAAAGAACGTGGCGTGGATGTGTTCTACGGAAGGTTTTTGTTGGACGGTGTGACTTTCGTTTATCACAGTCAGAGGCCAAGGAGGATGACCTAAAATTGGCTAGGAAAATAAGTTTTTCAGTGACTTCAGGGTCGCAAATGTAATCCATCACCGGTTAACACGAAAAGTAACGTTTGAAGTGTAGCTTTGTGATGCCCTAAGCACATGTGCCCTAAGCTCCGTGTATCACCATATTTCCCTTGTCTCTCCTTAGTCAGTGGCCATAGTTGTATATTTGTGAGGTGTGAATCGGAGTTGTATAAAAGCATAAAGGACATGGCTCTTTGAGTCGGGGGCTACCCTTCTAATGGATGAACCGAGTGGGACATCTCCAAGTTGTTATACTCTTGTTAATCAACTTGTGGATCATAACAATGGCAAGGTTTTTGATTCATTCGGACTGCAACCAAACATGGGGTCCCTTGACAAACCACCTCGTATTGAAAAAGGAAAGGCTCTTAAATTTCAGCTGCCAAATGAAACCCTTGATGTTATTACTGATTGTAGGCAAAGAACATTTTTTTTTTCCCTTTGTGGTGTGCCCTTTGCACAAGACTTTTATAAATACGCTAGAATGCATTGGGAAAACAGGGGATGGGTTTTAGAATCATGAGGGCGCTGGGAAAGGGCCGTCTCATGCATGTTTAGGAACCCTCGAAATGCACAAGCTATTTTATAGTATGAAACTTGGGTAATTTGTGGGCAACTTTTGTTACCTACAAGCATGATTTTTTTTAGTTTTATGTTTTCGAAAAATGCATCATATATTACGCCAAGGAACAAATGGTTACCTCATTTGGGAAAAAAACAAGAAAAGTAAAGTTTTACATCCACTGAACATAATGTTAACATGAAGTATCTCTCTCTACATAGGCAAGGAAAGAAAGCACTTGGACTTGCGCTCCAATGGGCAAAGAGTTCACATCTCTTCGAAACTACTCAAACTTAGCGTGTACAATCAAATTTAACTCTTGTTTGAAAAGCCTCAACTTCCCCATACAAAGAGGGGAGGTGTCGTTTTGAAAGACGGCTTAGCATCTCATCCTCGAAAGAAAGTTGATTTCTGCCAACCGTGTTGTATGCCATAAACTCTTGCAGTTGTCCCTAACCATCCAATAATCTCCTAAAAGAGGCCCTTTCTAGGACCCAAAGGCCTCTTGCTATTGGACATTTCCAAAAGATATGATCCACTGTTTCTTCTTTCCCACGCACCATGCAAAATGCATATGTAAACTCGGTCTCACTCAATCTTACTTTGATGGCTAGTTTCTGATGTACTACTAGTGATCCTATCACCTTATGGTTGAAGGATGTTCTAGTTTTCCAAATAACTTGACGTTGTCTTTGCCATCTCACTTCCGGTTCTTGAACCTGCCATTGTTTGTTCAAGCGGGCAACAATGAAATTGGAATGACATACTTGCTTAGACAAGTCCTTTGATTTATAGTTGAGGAGGGCTTTTCCCGAGTTCCACTTCTAATCCCTCCAATAGGGGCCTACACTTTGTAAATACATTTTGAAAAGACATTCTTTAGGTATCATGTTACAAAGCTCTTGAAAAATAATTTTGTCTACTGGTGACAAAACTTGAGCCCTATTTAAGTCCCTCCAAGATTTCCATAGCTGCCTTCCATTGTTCCAAAGGTCTCCCCAACAAAACATACCCTTCCTTGCCAATCTTTTGCTTGCAAAGAAACGTTGAAGTCCAACCTGTCCATGCTGCGAGATGAAAATCCAAATAGGACATGCAACTAGATCCCAAGCATCCCATGGTCCCAAAAATTGCCAATGAAGAAAACTTGAGTATTTGCCACGTAGCCCATATTCTCTTAAGCGGTGTTGAGCCAACAATCGTAAAGCACTAGCATTGCCAAGTATATCGCAAATTTGGAAGGGCCCCATAATTTTATGAGTATGGTGTGCGTTAAGAATTCTAAGTTGAATAAGGATCTGCCAAGGAGAGTCCCCTTCCATTGTTTGAACAATCCACTTCCCCACAAGAGCTATTCCCTGCACTCTTATGTGTGGAATCCCCAACCCCCTTTATTCCCTTGGAAGAGCGCAAACATCCCAAGAAACAAGGGGGAACCATTTTCTCCTCGTTTGCCCCATAAAAAACTTCTAAGAGCCCTTTCAAGCGGTCCAAATGTTTTTTGGGATGGTAACAAGCAAGAAACATAGAACATATATCATGTTGATAGGATTTTGTCAGCAATGGTCACCTTCCCAACAAGAGGAGGGTCAAGTTTATTCCACATTAGCAACTTCTTTTTGATTTTTTTCTATAATCCATCGCCATTGTTCAGCGATAGAGAGATGGCTACCAACAAAATCCCCAAATAGCAAATAATTTCACTTGGTTTTATGAGTTTTCATCGTTGGTTCAACAAGGATGGAGGGTTATCTTGTCTAATGAGCAAAACCTCGCATTTTTTTTTCACTTACAACTGCTCCAATAGCCTCAACAAAAGTCTCTAGACAAAGCATCGTACCTTCAACGGATTGTTGAATTAGCTTAGGAGTTAGAGTTGAGTTAGCAACAAAGTGAACATTGAGGAGTTGACTGCCATCTGGGAAAAAAACCCTCTAATTTGTCCTTAAATTCTCACCGAAATTTTGAGTTCTATTTGAAAGGGCCCCCTCGATCTCGATATCCTGTGGGTTTAGTTACCCTTTCTCAACCTCGCCTTTTAGCACTTCCTAAAAATTATTTGCTAGTTAGCGAGGCAAAGTCATTTGGTGTAAAAACAATGTTGACAGGGTTAGTCTTGTGCATGCATAGAGATGTAACTCACACAACGCCTTCTTGATTCTATTAACCTAGTTGGCCCCCGTTTCAAAGTCTCATAGCTAGTGTTTCTTAATAAACTTAATGCATGATGTTATTGTCATAGAGAAAGGTATCTCATCCGAGATTGTACTTTCTGTAAACCCAAATCTAATCTATCCCATCATCAAGAGGAATCTAAAAGGCAACATAAAACCACTAAAGCTATTTCTCAATCTAATAGGATTAATGTTATCTAGTGAGATCTTTCGGCTAAATCAACTCACACCAAAAACCCTCCATTGTGCCCAAAGAATGCCATGGTTCCCCTTCTGGGTGATTCTCTTCTCAACCTTGATGATATTCTTATCGGTCAAGTCTTGTGCCCAAATTGCCTCACTTCAATCAATCACCCCTAACACCTTGCCATTGTCCCATTTGAACAAATTGAACCCACTGGGTTTGTTACTTCATACAAGGATGATGTTATGGAGGATGGTTGGCATATACAACTCATCATAGAGGCACCATCTAGGGGTCACATTCTTTAAGAGAATCATAAGCTGCAGGGAAAACCCCTATTGTGCACAATGATTTTTCTAATATGTTTAGAAATTTGTCTCATAAACATTCATAGCCATAATATTTCCCATAATGTGATTGTTGAGTCATTTAGACAATGGATTATCACCCACTTGTGGAAGAATAGATGCACTGTTGTTTTCAATAACTCTTGTATTTCCATTGAAGTTGTCATTCAAAAGCTTTACTCTATCTATATTCCACATATGCATAATCTTTTTAGGATGCAGATTTTAACGGAAATTGTAACTTTTATTGTATTGTTTCGCTTGATGTTGGCCCTGACTTCTTGGTTTTCGCAATTTGTAATTCTCAATATTTTCAATTAAAAAACAATTAAAAGAAAGTAACTATAACCAATTTATATGTAGACATAGAAACATGCTTCGTTATAAAAACATATTTTGATATGAAAAACACCCTATTTACCAAAAATGATCAAACAGTCATTCAGAACTCAAAAACAAAACTTTTAAAGAAATCTACCTTGTTATGGAAAAGGCATGCGACATATGCAAGAAATAAACAAATGAAATGACGTAGAAGAACCCTTTCAAGGGAAGACAAAGATAACTAATTCTAAAAAAAATCATCGTAATAAGTGTCACCTATGTAAAGTAAGAAGCATTCAATACACCAAGCACGATCTCAACAACTAATGCAAGAGTTAGTACCAAGCATGGAAAATCTTTAAATAATTGCACAATATACAATGACACCAATGTTTAGCAACAAACTGTGACATGTTCAACAACTTAAGCTAAATGCTTGAGAAATATAATGGCATGCATAAAGCATCTTGAAGCATGTCTGTTATACATTTAATGCTAAAATTGAAATACATTTTCCACAAATAGGTCCACGCTCGTAAGAGTATAAAGAGAATTAGAACATCATGGCACCAAATCAAGAAAAGCTTTAGGCAACCCATTTGAAATGCTAGTGAATCATTCCCATTCTAAAAGAATCTCCATCCAAAAATTAGTAAAACTTTCTATTCTAGTATTTAATATCAAGATTAGAAAGTTTGACAAATGACGTGAGATTATTATATTGCACGAAAAAACTGTTTTATTATATGAAATAAGAATTTTTTGCAAGCATCAAGACAAACCCTTATAACCAGCTAGTGATGAGGGTCATCAATCCCTTTCATTTAATAATGTTAATCCAAGGTTGGTGTCCGAAAGCAATATGCAATAGGAGAAAAAGATCTTTGGCAAACGGTCCCTTCTACCACACTCCACACTTGCAGAAATTGAAAAACACTTATAGAAATTAAATCACACATGTATGAAATTAAATCACACTTGCAGGGAAGTAAATAATTGAATTGAAAATAAATGATAAATAAATAAAACACCTAGAGGGTCACAATAAATTGTAAAAAAGAATAGTTATAGACACGGAAATAAAATAACAATTTACAATAAAATGATAATTATAAAACAAAGAAATAAACAACAATACATTGATCCATCGTACTTGGAATGAGTGGCCAACTCATTCCTTGGAAGATGATTTATTTAGGGCACAAGCTTTAGAATAGATCACTCAGAATGATGGAGAGAAAAATATATTGATTGATTACATTCCGTTGTGGGAGGTTGCATTTATAATCTCATATTTTCAACCACCACCTTATTCCAGAATAACAACTTAGATATTCTAGCCTATCTGAATTTCTACAAAACATGGAGAGAGATATTTATTATAAGAAAACAATATAATCTCAATCTCTAGAAAATATGGAGAGCTATTTATTGAAATGAAATTATACAAATCTTTATCTAAATAAATGGAAAGTCGATATATAGAAAGACTTTGATTGGAAAACATTTTTGTGATAGCTGGAAATGATCTTGGTCATCTTAGAATGGGCCAACAATAATTAGAATGTTTTAAAATGCTTTCCAAATGAGTGTGTGGCGGTTCTGTCGTAGTTCGTAGCAAACCTTTCAAAGTCTGTAGCAAACCTGTCAAAATCTGTAGCAGTCCTGTAGAAGTCCGTAGCTCGTTTGTGGAAGTATGTAGCTCCCATGTGGAACTCTGTAGCTGCAGATTGGGTGAGTTCGTAGTTGTAGACTGGATGACTCTGTAGCTACTAGGCAAGTCCGTAGCTTGATCAAAATGCTAGATCTTCTTTAGGAGCTACTGTAGAAGACTTTTGAAACTACTCCAACATTGTTCTTGAATGGTTACTCGTCATACTCCATTTTTTTTTAGCTTAGTCTGGATTGCATATACATATGTTGACATCTTTTTCTTGATAATCATTAGAAATAGGTAATAACAATGAATTTTAAGGAAATAACCATGATATATACTTTTTATTTTAGTTGAAATAAACTATGAGTTCAGAAACTACACTTAGATTCACTTCTTATGGAAGGAAAGGGAATGTTATTTCATGGATATAATGACCCATTTTTGGAGCTCATCAGCTAGTTAATTCATTTTGTAAATAAAAACCTAACGACAAACAACTTTCTATTTTCAAATTTTACTTTTAAAAATACTTTCTGGTATTGTTGGCATTGCTCATTCAAAATATTTACTTATTATACAAAGCAAAAATGAGGCAATCCCTGGTATTCATTCAAAAACCCAAAAGCAATTGTAAATCCAGTAAAGGAAATTCAATATACATCAAAGCAGGGAGCATCTTACAAATCCACAAAAAGGATCAAGGGTGGTAGATGAAAACCTTAACATAGATCATAAATTCCATACAACTTTGAATTTTGCAAACATGTACAGATAAAACCTTTAGGTAAGAACCTCAATAAGAGCTTGAATCTTGATAAAATTAGAGACCAAACCCTATCTCAGTGCAAAAATACAACAGATGAAACCTTGGCTTAATTCAAAACTCCAACATGATCTTAAAATTTGCAAAACTACATAGAAAATATGTGACCTTTGTCAGAGAATCCAATACCTTAACTTTTGCAAAATTTTCAGAGACATGGAACACTGACTTGAATTAGAACTCCATTGTGACGTTTCAATTTTGCAAAACTTACAACGAAAACTTGAAAAAAGGCCAAAATTTCAACATGATCACAAAATTTGAAGAATATGTATAGATCAAACCTAGACATAGTTCAAAACTTCAACACGATCACAAATTTTGAAGAACATATATAGATCAAACCTAGCCATAGGTCATAACTCCAATACGACTTTAAATTTGCAAAAGCCACACAAAGGCAACTCGCACTTGATCAAAACTTCAAATTTTGCAAAAAATTAATAGTAAAAAACATGATGGGTTCTCAACTTTTGTATGAACTAAAATTTTGAAAACTATATAAAGAATAAATTTGGGCTCTGACAATAATTCCAATATTACCTTAATTTTTTCTATAAATACAAGGAATATACCCTAACAAAAATCAAAGCTTCAGAACGACCTTTAAATTTTGTAAAAGTTACACAAACCCTCACTTAGGTTAGAACTTCAACATGATCATAAATTTTGCAAACCTTACATAGAAAAACTCTGAATTAGGTTAGAACTTCACTATGATCCTAAACCTTGCAAACAAATACGCTTAGGGAATACTTAAACTAGAACTCAAATATAACTGTAAATTTCATTAAAATTATGCATAGGAACCCCTGACTTAGGGAAGGCGGACGTTGACTTAGCTTAGAACCTCAATATGACCTTAAAATGTTGAAAACTTACACAAAATAAATCTTGACTTGGGTTGGAGCTTTACTTTAATTTTGTAATATTTATAGAGTAAACCCTAACACAACCTAGAACTTTGATATGAAGTTAAATCTTGTAAAAATTACACAGAGAACTCCGACTTTTAGAGAAAAGATTCAATATGATAGTGAATTTTGCAAAAAATACACAGAAAAACCTTCTCTTGTTTAGAAGTTTAGCATGATATTAAATTTTACAAAATTTACATGGTGAAAACCAGACTCAAGTCAGAGCTTACGCTACAAAAAATATACAACGAAAAGCTTGACCTATCTTAGAAGTTCAATATGATCTTCAAAGTTTGAAACACTATGATCCAAATCTTAGGGAATATCTAATGCACAACACCCTAAATTTCTAGGAATCAGACCGAAGTAAATATTAAATAAGAATTCAAACATGTAAATAACATTAAAAAAATGAAACACAGGCAAAGACAAAGACTGTAACATAATTTTTAATTTGAACGTTTTGTACATGCATTATTTTGAAAGAGATGGATGGCTATTTATCTTCCTCTCTATTTTATTTATGTATTTCTATGGATGCATATAGATAAACAAATACAATGCAATGAAAGAAAAATAATTGTTATGGAAGATTAAATAGTTTTTGCCATGGGTGCTCTTCGCCTTCTGTCGGTTATGATCAAGTTGCATCATGATGTAATAGTGGACCTTCCCCTGCGTCACAAATGATGGAAATGGAGATACAACCAAGGCCATGGCAAACTAATATTGTCGCTATCATGCACATGTCATTATCTTGCGCTGGAATTGTTGGTGCAATATATGATGGAACAAAGAGTAGGCCCTGAGTGAGTAGAACATTGGTCTTGTTGGCAATGTGGACCTTAGAATTGAGTTTGACATTACTGTAGGTATAAAACTTGGTTAGGTGTTATCGATAGTGATACAATTTGGCATTCTCACCTCTAGCCTAAATTTTACTCATACAATTCTGCATTCTCACCTCTAGCCTCTCCCCTCACTGAGTTTGGTATTCTTAAATTGGAGCCTAATCTTGAAAAATCCTTTCATCCAATTTTTTTCCCACCTTTTCATCCTTCTGCATATGAAGTAATTTCTTCAACAACTCAGTATGACTCTTAGATTTTTTTGTCTTCCACTAGACATTGAATGTGGCCCATTTGTTCAAGCCCTTTAGTTTTACATGTAATAATGTTACCCATAAAATCTTTCATTTCTTTGTTGTTATTTTGGTTGATATAGAAACTCTCTGAATTTCTTAAGATCATCTATTATGTCTGACTTAACATAATTTTCTACAAAAATCTTACATACATGCGTACCTTTGCATAATCATCTGTGGCTTTATTTGCTGTATTGATGCCTTTTTGAGCATTATTAATGCCTTCTTGTGCAGTGTTGATGTCTTCTTGTGCATAGTAAATGCCTTCTTGTGCACTATTGATGCCTTGAACAACACAAAGAACAACTTCCTTCATAGTAGGAAGGCAAGGAGTGACTTCCTTTGTTGCAGGGGTGCCTTCATTCCTTTGTTAGAAGAGTGTCTTCCTTTACATCACGAGTGCCTTCCTCTATTGGTTGAGTGACATTCCTTTGCTGGTTGAAAGCCTTATTTTGTTAGTTGAGTGTCTTCCTTTGCTGGTTGAGTGACTTCTTTTGTTAGCTGAGTGCCTTCCTTTGCTGTAGGAGTGACTTCCTTTGTTGTTGGTGGAGTGACTTCCTTTACTGTAGGAGTGCCTACCTTTGTTGGTTGAGTGACTTACTTTACTATATAAGTGCCTTACTTTGCGGTAGGAGTGCCTTTAGTGCTTTCATTTGCTACAAAAGTGATTTCCCTTGCTGTAGAAGTGACTTCCTTTGCCTTTGCAATTATACTCAGCTGTTCTAGTTAGGAGTGACTTTCTTTGTTGCACGAGTGACTTCCTTTATCGCAGGAGTGATGTCTTTTGCCTTTGTAGTTCTAGTATCAACATTTGTAGTTAGGAGTGACTTCCTTTGCTGTCCTTTGTAGTCAAGACTAACCACTTTTGTAGCTGGGAGGGGCTTCCTTTGCTTCCTTTTGTATTTAGGACTAAACTCTTTTGTAGTTAGGAGTGACTTCCTTTGCTGCCCTGTGTAGTCAGGACTAACCTCTTTTGTAGTGAGGAGTGACTTCCTTTGTTGGTTGAGTAACAACATTTGCTAGTTGATTGATGTTTTTACTAGTTTAGTGACTTCCTTTGCCTTTCTAATTTCAGTGTTAGATTTTGCAGTTAGGAGTGATTTCCTTTGCTACCCTTTATAGCTAGGAGTGATTGTCAACTTTTGTAGTTAGAGATCCATAGACTCTCAAGTTACTAACTTGATAGAATTCACATAATCACACCTTGTTGTTCTACTCTAAATTCACTTCATAATGACAACTTAATTCATACAATGATCTAGAATTAGTGCACTTTGTTGTTGGACGATTATATAGAACTTAAGAACTGAATTCTTAACTTAATAACATGAAACATAACTCAGATCAATAGACACAAGACACAAATATTTTTGGCCTAGAAAACCTCACAGATTGTAGGAAAAAACTAGTTGGAAGAGGCAAGAACTCTACTTCCTATCTTCTATTGGCCAAAGGCAGATTACAATGAGATATAGAACAAATACAAAATACAATTATGCTTCTCACAAAGCTTTCCTCACCGTTTCCTCTCTTCAATCCTTCCTAAAAATAACTGAACGCTTGTTCTACTCTGTTCACCAATGCCTTCTGTCTCATCATCCTTATCATGTGTGAAGATGTATTTTTATGCACTAAAAAATCCTCAATTGTTCAATAATTTGAAGAGACACTTTTGTCTTTTTTAATATACCTATTTGGTTGCCGTAGGGGAAACCACCAGTTAATGCAGATTGATGGTTTCAAAATTCACCACCATTGCTAGAACTCTCTTGAAACTCCGATGATGTTTGAAACTGGGTCTACTATTTGTTCCCTGATTAATAGATTGTTTTATGGATCATACCTTTCAATGATCCCACAAAAGCTTTCTTAGTGGGGGAGAATAAGTGAAAACAAATCTTCCACCTTCTTCTTGGGGTACCATCTTGCTTGGTCTCCCCCTTGAGTCCAACATGTCAAGATTCTTGTGGTACCCTTCGTGTCTCTTTGACTTTCTACTACTACATCTTCCTCCAACTCTCTTTGTGCATCCACAACCAAGTCTTCTATGGAAGGTAGCAATTGTTTTTATTATTCCTCATTTAGCATGGATGGTTCATACAAGTGCAATTTCTCACAATTGGCAACTAAGTACACCTCTGTATGAATGAGGGTACATCAAGCTTGAAAGCATTCTCACCATTTTTCTCCAAGATGATAAACAGGGCATGACTTAGTGGCTTATACTTCCTAGCTTGTCCTTGAAGTCTCTATTTTCTCAAATACAAGTCACCAACTTTGAGTGTGTGCTTTTTATGATGCTGGTCATTCCTAGCCTTGTACTTTTATTGAGACTTATCTAACCGATCTTTCACTTTGAGATGGATTTGCCTAATCCTCTCAATGGAATTTTCAGCTCTTGTCACCTCTTAAATCTCACTTCTCTATCCCTATCTATTGTTCCAATGCAACATCAAGTGGATTAGTGGAAATTAACCCAAACATGCTTCAAATGGTGACTTATTAGTGGATGTGTATTGCCCTGTTGTATGAGTGGTGAATGTACGTAAAGACTCGTTGCAAGTACTTGGATACTTGTTATAATCTCTCTATTAGCTGCACCAAAGTCCTATTGACCACTTCAGTTTGTCCATCTGTTTAAAGATGGAAAGAAGTACTTCATTGTAGTTTAGTATCCATCCTTTCTCACAAAATATTCCAAAATTTGCCTAAGAATCTTGAGTCTTTATTTGAAACAATGCAATCAAAAAACACATTTTGATGAACCTATCTACAACAACATATAAATAGTCATGGGCGTGCTTGGACATAGATAATCCACCCACAAAATCCATGGAAATGCTTTCCCATGGCCTAGGAGGTATAGGTAGTGGTACAATCCTTCATTTCTAACCTTAGGCTGGTTTGTAAAACATAGTTTACATCCTCTAATAAAATTATAATTTTTTTCTTGCAGAATGGGCCAATACATATACGTTTGCAAATGTGCATTAGTCTTACCAACACCAAAGTGTCTTGAAACCTTGGAAATGTAAACTTCCCTCATCAAGATTAGTCTTTCCTCATTTGGAACATACATTTTGTTCCACTTGTAAAGTAGCACGTCCTTGAGATAGCATCCATCCTTGCCTTCATTTTCTGCCTTTTTGGTTTGTAATGGCTAGAATGTCTTCTCAAAGTTTGCATCTTGTGCACATGTTTTTACTCAGAAGCCTCTTTTGTGAAAGATCCTATTTGTGAGATTGTTTTCAAAGCTAAAACTTGTCTTATTAGTGGTATAGATAACATATCATCCAAATCATTTGTGCTGCCCTTATTGTACTTGATCACCAAATGGAATTGTTGGAGAACTTCCATCCATTTGTAATGTCTTTCCTATTAAAATTAAGTTTGTGATTACAAAAATTGAAGAGGTTTGTGGTTAGAGTGCACAAAAGTTTCTTTACCCAATAAATAATGCTTCCATTTATTTATTGTTTGGACTAGTGCATACATTGATTCATAGTAAATAGGATACCCCCTTACTATTGAAAAAAATATGATAACAAGTGGGCTTATCTCCTTGCAGCAAAACTGTCCCCGCAACGTATTTGCTTGCCCGTTTTCACTTAAAATGGTTGCTATAAATTAGGAAGAGCAAGGACTGATGCATGGATGATTTAATATTTCAAAGAATCAAAATCACTATCATGTTTCTTACCCCATTGGAAATTCTTGCTCATTGTTGCAATTGAAAATGTAGATGACAACATTTGTGCTTTCATTGTATCATGCAACATCCTAATAGTTGCTAAAGAAAACATATATGTGAGAATTTTTGTTAAAACTCTTATTGGGTTTACTACTGAGTGGTTCCAACACCTAAAACATAGATGCATTGTAGACTGAAACACCACAAAAAATAAGTTTTGGATAGATTCAGACCAGCTATAGATGTATGTGAGTTGTTGTCCTAGTTTTTACAACTTAAGAAATAATAAGAAGAGAAATGAGATAATTTGTGGCACACTTCAACAAATTGCTAGGGTTGATTCCTCATGCTAATCAGAGAAACTCCTATAGTCAACTTTGTCTCTTTACTACTGCCCTTCATCCAGAAATATGTTTCACCTTGATGAGAATCAGAGTATGTGATGTAGAAGACGCACAATAAGAAGCAATCGAGATTGAAGATGATATGATTGCTTGGTAAATTAAAGAGACATGTTGTTAAATATATTTCAAACATTACAAATAATGAATACATAATTGGGCCTACCATGAAGAAATAAAAATTCATCACGAAGAATTTACTTCCTCCACATAATACAATCCGAGAGAAAATTCCCAATCATACACAATAGTTTTAAAAAAGAGACGAATTAAAAACACTATCAACATCTCTCGATTGTTTCAATTTCATAGTTTTTAGTGAACAAGATTTGTCTCTGGAATCATTGATTGAACCACATGATGGAAAAGATGCCGAGGATAGTGACGATGAATTAGAGATCTTTCTCTATGACGAAGAGAATAACACTCGTTTAGCTCCATGTGAAAACAATGATCACTAATGTACTCAATAAGAGAATGCAATGGCATGCCCCACTTCTACAATTATAGCATTTGAAGAATCTTTCAACAACATAACCTGCAAAGAAGATAATGAAATTGATTCTTCGCTAATGCTCTTTTCTTCCTCAAAAATGAAAATCTTTACTTTTGAGCTTGATTAAGAATTCTCAGTGAGCAATACGATGGAAAGAAAAAGAGAGAATCATTTGAACTTGATTACTAGATTTTGTGAATATACTCTTGGCTAGTTGAAGAGTATGGAGACGAATCTAAAGAGATTCTTCTCTCAACATACATGCAGCCTGAATATGAGACATTTAAGGTTCTAGAAGAAGGTGAATAATATGAAGCTTTATGGAAAAAGGTTAGAAATGATCTTATTTTGATTTTTTCTATTTTGAAGATCTCTTTATGCCAGTTCCTATAGTTTAATTACAATACTCCTCAATCACATCCCCCATTCCAAATAGTAAATGGTCTGATTAAATTTTCTTCACTTACCTTCATTCCATGATAATTTATTTGTCATGATTCTTATAGAGAGAGCTCCGCCGTACGATTGTAATAAAAAATTCAAAATGTGGTCAACATTGTGTCTCATATTGAGTTTTGTTAAAGTCTTCATCTTGTCTACTCAAGCAAAGTTGTCTCATTTGAGCTCATACTTCTCTAAACCTGTTAGTGGGTTTGTGTAGTCCTATTGTTCTCCTTTGACCCTTATAAGTATTTATGAATTTATCCAATTTTGGTTTGCTTTCCTTTCTTGTTCTTGCTTTGTGTGTGTATGTTTTCCATAATTCCAATGACATTATGGTGTTTTACCCTTTCCCATGTTTGTCTCTTGTGCTCGCAAGAGGTTTATGGTTTGTGTTATTTGTTAGAAAGATCTTGTTTTTAAAAATAGAGTATTTGGAGGGTATACATGGTTGTGGTGAGAGTGTTAATGGAAGTAAAACACTATCAATAATTGATTTTTTTAGGGTTACCTTTGTTGATGAAAATGCAAACAAGCTTTATGCAACTGACCTAATGGTCAAGGAAAACCTAATAAAAAAGGCATCGAGATTCTCTCTATTTTTAAAGATGGTATTTTGATAGGAAATAAAAATTTTGAGTTGCTTTCTTTCTCAACTCAGATAGTTGAAGAAATTCAACGTGGGAGAAGACTACCCTATGTTTGATGCATCGTGTAATTTCTGCCAGACTTATGTAGGAAGCTATGTGGGAACAATTGTTAAACTGAATAACAGGGATGTAAATTACTTTCCTAAGCACCATTTAGTCCTTTGTGAATGTATTTATTGATAAACATGTGTGGGGTGTTGTTGACATAGAGGCCAAATATGTAAAATTCCATCATATAAAGCTAGTTTAGAAGGCTTGTTGGTGCGCTGTCATCAGACTTCATTGTGATATTCTACATATAAGATATGCATCTTACGCTACAACAAATAGCTTGGTTAGTCTTTTGCTAATGCATCACATTCATCTATGGTTTAAAGGCCAAATAGATGTTTTGATTTCACTGGCTCATTCTCTCGACGTGTATCAAATAAAATAACAAAGGCGAGTCGATCTACTGTATAAATAATAAGACCACATCCATAGCAATGACTTCAGTTTTTATCAACAGACGATCATCCCATTTTCCTTCGGGACTATCGCCCCTTACTATAGTTTCATCCTCCGCTCGGGACTGTCTTGACACTTCTTAGTCTCAGCCATTTTCTCGGCAATACTAATCACCTCGGCTTGGTTCTGCCAATTAAACATTCACATTGAATGCTTCTTCCATGCCCTTGAAATAAAAGAAGACATTCCCTTGCATGGGTCGCCGTACCTGCTCCAATGGACAATTTACCACTACTATTCTGTGAATAGACAGGCCCTATATATCATCGCCCAGCTGCGATTCAATGGATTTTATCATAGGCATTCGCATCTGGTCAAAATGAGCTTCAAAAGTCATCCAATTAGTCGATGACTCTTATCGAGACCTCTACATCATTCCACGATGAATTTTTTTTTCTGTTCCATTCCCATCTCGGCTTTGTCCACATACCTTGTTTAAGATCCTTTATTGCATACCGAGACTCAAATTTACATGAAATAGAGAAACACATCCATCTTCTAGATTGGGATAAAAATAATGTCGTTCTAGTTTCCCACGACTCAGCCTTTGTAAATAATCCTGTCGTAGTTTTTACATGGGCTCGGTCTCTACAAACAAGAAAGAACAAAATAGACTTACCTCTGACATTCAGGATAGATGGTGGATATCTGCCATGTCATTATAAACTCCAGGCAAACATTTACACGTTGATTTACCTTGGACAGTGGGTTGTAGGTATGCATGCCTGAGTACCCTGTTCATACCCTATTTAGGATTCTTACAACATTCAAAGTTCTTTAAGATCTCTTGGTCACATAATACTAGTTTCAACTTGTTCCCAACATACATCCAAGGGTTCCTCGTGCAACAAGATAACCAATCTTTGTCAATGTTCTATAGAGAACCATCATACACATACACAGGCCTGTCACTATTGAAACCAGAATTCTATAAAGGAAACCATAACATTATCATGGAAATCAAAACTCTGTTCTTTCCTCTTTAAATAGAAATACTTACAAATAATGTTCATTGATCAAAGGCTTATGAAACCTTCATAGACACATCCATGCCTATTCTTGGACTCCACCTGCAACTTCTCTTTCTCTTTCATTTTACATCTTTTGAGATCCTCTCTTCTTACATCTCTTCCCTTGAATGAGAGGTCCTTTCCTCTCTATCTTTCCTCTTCTCTACATTCCTCCTTTTTTATGAAATCCAACATAATACATATATTACTTTTTTTGAAAGAGTCTCTTCTCTCCTACGCCCAACTTGGGCACTAAGACCAACAAGAAAGATTTACAATCCAACCAATATACTAATTTGGAGAAGATTTATCTCAACTAATATCTTACAGTTGAAAGATTTCAACCACTCCCCTCATTTGCTCTTTAAGCCAAGATTGGCTTCCAACATGGGAATTCTCTCTTACCTAATTTTACCTTTTCACTTTTCACTTTTGACAATTACATTTACTCTCAAGGTAAAGGTTTGAAATCTAAACACAATGCATGGAGGGAAAACAAGAATTTGAAGTTGAATTCAACTTCACGCTAGAACATCATTTGAATTTGCATGTTTGATGACCTCAACTAGTCCTCCATGAAGATATTGTAGATGCTCCTGCATCATACTCTCCCTGTAGAAAAGATTTGAACCTTAGTTCAAATGAACTACTTCCTCCATGCATTAGTCTTCACTATATGCCTGGATCCCAAGGTCTTGTAGTCTAGCTGTCAGGTTCCTAATCTCTTCTGCCATTGCAACATGTCCTCCAGGTCTCCTTCCTCCAGCTCTACCTCTGTTTCTAACTCTCATGGCCATCTTGCCTCTCCTTCACAAATCACGTTCTTTTTCTCTTTGACTTGGATCTTTAGATTGTGCACAATCCCTTGGGCTCTGATACCAAAATGGTGAAATGCCAGTAAACTGCAAAACATGACTTACCTAGCTGTATAGACAAAATATTTTCTCAAACATAAAATATTACCTAGATTCTTATACCAAAATGGTATACAGGTGATCAGAATAGGCAACTGTATCTTGCCATGGCGGAGGACTTGGTGTTGGACACAGCCATCAGGAACTGGGTGTTGGTACCACTATCTGTGGTTATGGTATTGATCGGCATCTTACGCTATTTCGTATCCAGGCTCATGAAATCTTCCCAGCTTCTAGACGCTAAGGCCATTAAGGAAGGACAATTAGTTTTGAGGGTCAGGAATTTGAGGGTCACGACGGCTTTGATTCCTGGTAGATCCTTCCGTGCATGCAGGGCATATGCTACACATCAACTCGCTGCGAACCACCTTAATGAGCCGTTCAGAATAAAACATAAATTCGGAAGTCCACCTTCACTATGCAATAGATCTTCCATTTAACATATACAAACAATAGCCCAAACCAAACTGGATACAATTAAGCCCTGGAAGTATAACATTTGAAGAGCAAAAACGACAATAGATCAAACTCTGACCGAGTACACAGGCATCACACTCTGAGATTACAACCAACAAGAGTTACCTCAGCCTTTAACCAAACCAGTTTTCCTAAACAACATCCAGAAAACATATATAGACTTACCTCTGACATTCAGGATAGATGGTGGATATCTGCCATGTCATTATAAACTCCAGGCAAACATTTACACGTTGATTTACCTTGGACAATGGGTTGTAGGTATGTATGCCTGAGTACCCTGTTCATACCCTGTTTAGGATTCTTACAACATTCAAAGTTCTTTAAGATCTCTTGGTCACATAATACTAGTTTCAACTTGTTCCCAACATACATCCAAGGGTTCCTCGTGCAACAAGATAACCAATGTTTGTCAATGTTCTATAGAGAACCATCATACACATACACAGACCTGTCACTATTGAAACCAGAATTCTATAAAGGAAACCATACCATTATCATGGAAATCAAAACTCTGTTCTTTCCTATTTAAATAGAAATACTTACAAATAATGTTCATTGATCAAAGGCTTATGAAACCTTCATAGACACATCCATGCCTATTCTTGGACTCCACCTGCAACTTCTCTTTCTCCTTCATTTTACATCCTTTGAGATCCTCTCCTCTTCTTACATCTCTTCCCTTGAATGAGAGGTCCTTTCCTCTCTATCTTTCCTCTTCTCTACATTCCTACTTTTTTATGAAATCCAACATAATACATATATTACTCTTTTTGAAAGAGTCTCTTCTCTCCTACGCCCAACTTGGGCACTAAGACCAACAAGAAAGATTTACAATCCAACCAATATACTAATTTGGAGAAGATTTATCTCAACTAATATCTTACAGTTGAAAGATTTCAACCACTCCCTTCATTTGCTCTTTAAGCCAAGATTGGCTTCCAACATGGGGATTCTCTCTTACCTAATTTTACTTTTTCACTTTTCACTTTTGACAATTACATTTACTCTCAAGGTAAATGTTTGAAATCTAAACACAATGCATGGAGGGAAAACAAGAATTTGAAGTTGAATTCAACTTCACGCTAGAACATCATTTGAATTTGATTGTTTGATGACCTCAACTAGTCCTCCATGAAGCTATTGTAGATGCTCCTACATCACTTGTTCAAAATATTCATCAACAAATACCTCACAAAATTCGAGGGAAAGCTCTACTTTCGATTTGGAACCAAAGATGCACAAATTCACAAAATGACACCCTAGATAATATAAATCTAGCATTGGATTTGCAGGGGTTTGGACTTCCAAGATTAGTTTCAGAGAGTAAAGATGCATTAGTAGAAGGAAATTTGTCTCCAACTATTGAATCGACTTTAAATAGGTCGCGAGAAAAATGGGAAGCACTATAGTTAGCTTGCCCTCTCCATAGGGATCAAGTTAAAGGTTGGACAGTGGTGGAAGCAACTTGTAAATATTTAAATGCCAAGATAAGGTGCTGTTTACAAGATACAGATTCGTTTGTAGGTCTATTTCTTGTGGCCGAGCCAATGGTTTAGGTATTTTGCCAAACAGTGTGCGTGCCTTCAAATAAGATTTGTTGAAAAGGTTTTAAATACTTTTGAACAAATGTAATTGGCATGAGTAAAATCCAAAATTCATGACTTTTTCTAACTGTTCACCCAACCTACACTAATATCTGAGCATTGCAATTAGGTATGGACATCCATTGAAACATAATTGAAAGCATTTTTTTTGTTAAAATAAAATCAAATTATTATGTAAACTTCACGTCCACATGGAAGTAATGGAAGTTTCCAAAGGTGCCTACAATGTACGAAATGCATGAAAAGCCCAAAACGGCTTTGGGTACTTTGGGGGCCATACGACGTGAAAGTCTCAAAATGGTCTAATGTGTTTTCCAAATATAAAAGTTTTGGCTTTGTCTTGAGTAGTTGGAGTTCCTCTCAAGTGTTGAAATTATGAAATGCACTAGGTTCATGTGGATCTTAGGGTAGCGAGGTTGGTAAAGCAATGAAATTTTATGTGCTTGAGGCCTTATTAGAAACCTTATAAGACTTAGAAGCTAGTTTGTATGCCTTGTTCTATTGTGATAGAGTATGATAGTCTTGTGGAAAACATCTTGGTGTATCACCCCCTTAGAATAGGTTCATTTCATGCAAGTTTCTAACTCTTTTCTCAACAAACAAACAACTAGTTTAGGTGATAAGCCTTTTAATACATATTCAAAGAGTTAGCCCTTAAATCTAGAGGCTCATTTTTATTATAGGTACACCCACATACCTGTAAGTGTTCCCATGTTGCCCAAATATGGAAGAGGCTTGAACACCCTCTTCTAGGGTGTAAGATTTGGTAACAACAATTCTCATTTCATAGGCAATCAAGATACTATGAAGCTCATCCATTTGTAGTTTTTTGAGATATTTAATCTCCTCCACAACAAAGAATTTTGAATCAAACTTGGATGTCAGGGATCTTAATAACTTTTGTATTACTATTGATTCTTCCAAATTTTCTCCTAGACCTTTGATGACAATTACCACTTCATCTACTCTTAATAGATAAGATGCAATGTTTTTCATCCTCCTTCATTCTCAGAATCTCAAACTGCCTTTGATGGGTTTATAGTTTTGCCAACTTGACTTTGGTATCTCCTTCATAGATGGTTTGCAACTTTTCCCCAATTTATTTGGCTGAATCACAATATATAATATTTACAAATTATGCTTCCGAAAGACCACATAGGATGACATTCATTGCCTTAGAGTTATTTTCACTTGCCTTCTTGCCTGTTGCATTAGTTGTTGGTGTAGGAGGTGGAGTGAATCCATCAACAAATGATTGCCATATGTCATAGCCCAAGGACATTAGATAGGTCTTCATTTTGATCCTCCAAATGCATAGTTAGTCCCACTGAAGAGAGGAGCCTTATTTGTTGAGAAACCTCCTTGTACTTGATGACTAGACACACTTGTGCGTCTAGGATCTCTTTTAAGTTATTAGGCTTGATTTAAAGGACCAAGCTCTGATACCAATTGTTGGAAGAATAACTACTAAGTGGGGGAGGTGAATCAATGTTTAAAAACTTTCTTTCAATTATACTTAATCATTCATGAACTATGAAAGCAACATAGTGATCTAACAATGCATAAAGAACCATTTAGATGAACATGAAACAAGATAACACATATATGAGTGGGAAACACTTAAGGGGAAAAAAACCCACTATGAACTTTGAAAATGGACTACTGTCTTATTACAAAAAAGACCAAATTTACTTGAGCACCAACTCAAATTAGAGCACCAACCCTATGAAAGTCAATCACCCACTTGACTAGGCTTTAGCAAGCATCTACTTGCAAGGAAATACCAACTCCCTAAGTGACTTAGAACCAATTCAACCACCTCATAATTTTGATCACCTTTTGAACCTTTGATATTTTTTCATGGTCTAAAACTTATTTCAATACCTCCTTTTTCTCAACCATACATCATTTTATTCGCTCATTTTTCATACACCCGATAGGCCTAAACTGCCTTGTATATATACTAGTCTCATGGTCACACACAACTTGGTTGGACACATACATTAAAAATATTGGGTTGGACACATAATGGATCTTAGGACATCTTATTAACATGTTTCAATCACAATTTGAACCCCTTTTGGTATGCTACAACTCAATTAGGCGTTACTCCTCCTTTAGGTCTCATGAAAACCTAATTACATTAAGTCTGTTTCTTAATGCTAAAACTTGATCTTCTTGGGCCCAGATGGCCTTGTCCAACAATAAAAAACCATTCAACCACGTATAAAAATAACTCTTTTGACCTCCTCCATGCTTGATTAACCCTGCATCCTTCGTTCATACTATGAAAGCTCCTTTAAGACAAATTGCCTTATTAGACCCGTGTACCTCAAAAGTCTGTCTTATAATAATGAAGCTTAAAAACCCTTAAGATACTCAATCATGAAAAATTAAACATGAAAAAATATTCTCCATGACCTCAGGGTCATCATTGAATTCTTGGAACACCTTTACTCAAGAGATAAGGGCTCAAGAACATCTTTGCAACTCGCTTATTCAGAACTGCCAAAACACCTCAAAAACTAATCATGATGAATTAGACATCCAACTCTTGTGTGGACACTTTTAATGCCTCATGATGTATACAAATGGTTCTATGAGATATATAGAACATTCTTACATAGAAAATTCATATGGTCTAATGGCAAATATTGGTCTTGCAGACCAATTTATTGACCTTATGTCTCACAGCCCTATCTGAATCAGACAAGCCATTTTGTGAGCAATATTTACACCACATATACTAACCTCCAAAGCTTATCCAAAGCATGATCATGACTTACAAGTCATAAATAAATTCTTCATGCAGTTTATTGCATCAATCTATTATGCACAGATGCTCAAATCTCTCTTCATCTCTACCTGGGTTTTATATTATCTGCACCATTAGGTCTGTCTATGACTGAGTTACTTGGATGACCAATTTAGATAACTTGAAGGATATAAAATATTTAGAAAACATCATGGACATGTAAAATGAGTATCTATCTTCTTCTACCATCCATTTTCTCTTCTTTACCAATTCAACTTTTGAGAGCTACAATAATTTCTTGACAAATAAGCTTGCATCTGCACATTTTATCTCTCATCTAACTAACCACCACCACCTGGTGGTACTTGGAAGATTTGAATACATGATATAATAGCTTATCTAGGCATTTTAATCCATCTTTAGCTTATTTGAACAAAATCTTTCACATTGGGTCCTTATTAAGGTTTTAGGGAGGTTTAACACAGGTTTTAGTGTTAACGATTGTTCATAAAGGACTACCACTTAAATCTAAAACTAATGCCTAGATATCTTAGCTATAAAATTTACCCATCTCTCCTTAATATCTTAGACTCCCATGCAGAGGTTACATGCGCGGATGAATAACTGATAGTGCTTCTTGGGTTTGAATACCTCATTTTGTGAGCTCAAAAAGGCCTAAAATAGTGATTCATGCACTTTTCTTTAAAATATTGACTTCAAACTTTGTGATCATGCCTAAAAAAACTTATCTCACCTCTGTCTATGCTATCATGTGCATATTTGCCTTGAAATTTGATTGATCTTCATACCTTACTAGGCCAGGCGGGGTTTAAGAGTGGTCTAGGTGCCGACTTTGATTGAAGGTCCTAACCCTATAGGATCAATATGAAACTCTCATGAATGATTCTATACCTTACTCACATGTTCAAACAATGCCATACAAGCTTCACATTCTTGTGTTCATACATTTCACCATGCACATACCTCTTCATGTCATAACTATGCTTCCTATGCACTTGACATCAATGACCTGTACCTTCCATGATGTCAATCATGTAGACATAAGACATTAGTTGTATTTAAATGCTCTCTTTATTTTTTTCTCATGAAAACACTCTTTTATGTATCTTGTCACATCACACACTGCTAACTGTCCTTAATCACCTTTGACATCAACCTTCACAAGATGCACCTTGACATCAATGACAATACTCAACAACCAAAAGACCTTAGCAACATCTTGCTGCTCAATAAGAGCATCAATTTATGTTGAAACAAATCTTCAAGGTCCTTAAATCTTGTATACCATAAGAAGGTGAAGCTCTTGGTCAATACTAAGACTAGGGAAGTGAGGGAGATTAGGTTGGATGACCCATGGAAAAAGGTCCAGTATACTCAGTTGACTATGCTCGATCAATGTCATCCACTAAATGTGAATGATATAGGAAAAGGATAGACCCGAGGAGAAAAATGGGGTATGGATGGGAATATAGGCTTGGATGACATTATACTGATGTCCTTTGTTTTAGGGAAGGATGATAATGGGTGGATCAAGATTTCTCTCTTGTTCGTCTAATGTAGTTAAAGAGTCTACTATGGGATGAGGGATCAGAGCGGAGTGGAAGACCTCATGTCTTAGCTCGATGGTGATGTCAAACTGTGTAATGATTGTGGGACAGGGTGATCTAACCCTAGGGAATAAACTATTGTGGACAAGACTTGGTGTCTCAAGAAGGGTCATCCAGAGGAGGTTAGGCAGAAGCCAAGGAAAAAACATATGAGCTTGTTTAGCAATGGCTTTTTATGTGTGATTGTTGAGATATTGAAGCAAGGCTTTGTATATGATGATTGTATGAATAGGAAAGGCTTGGATAAAATGTGTTTTCTTGTAGGTGTTGGCATGGTGTTTGGTAATATCTTGGTCTTACATGTGTTAACAAGGATTTTAGACAATATTTTTGTTAAGTTTTTATTGTTTTTGGATTTTCTTGGTTTTATGGGAATAAATACTTGTTTGCTGAAATTGAAATGATGAAAGTAAAAGAATGACAAAGCTGAAACTAAATGAAATAAAATTTTTATTTTTTATATTTTCCAAGATTTATAATGTATGTAAATAAGAGAGGAAGAAACTTATACTATTGTGCAAGATGCTGATTTTTTCTAGCTTTGTTTTTATACAAATTAGGTGATGATGTTTTGTAGTTTTTATGTGTTTTGTATGAGATGGATTAAGTATGCAAGTTGAGCCTAGATATGCAAGCAATGCAAGAATAAATATGATATAAAACAATAACACAACACTTTCTTTTGATTTTTTTCTGTTTACAAACAAGCTAGCCTAGCTTTTCAACTTTTCTCATTTGCTATAAACAAGTTTTTTTTGAATCAATTGCTAAGATAGAAACGAAAAATGCAAGTTCTGATTTTATGTTTTAAATAGTAAAATGATGATGCATTTAACTCGCTAAAACAAGTAAAATAATAAATATGATAGCCTTGTTTATGCACCTATGATTGTCTAAGTTTTTATGATTGCCTAAGTGATTGTTTGGAATGAAAGAAACCTATACAGATCTTGGAAAGAAAATGTTATGTTGGCTGGAAATGAATTGAGAATTTGCTAAGATCTTCCAATAATGATTGGTAAAATGTTTTGTTAATTTAAATAAAGTTAATTTACTATAATGCAAACACAATTAAATCTAACTATCCTTTTTTTTGTATCAAAGACATTGAAAAGAAACATATATCTCTCCCTATAAAATTTGCTATTTTTATGAATAATTAAACTAATTTATTGCAACAACAACTACACTGACCTAATCTAACAAAGAAATAAATACTATAAATAAAAAATAACTCCAACTTGAACAAGGTATAGATCAGCTGGAATGAATGTGAGGTATTGATAAAACAAATCTTAGTATGCTATCTCCTTTTGTCCTTGTATGAATTCTATAAACTCTTTAATTGGAAGATGCACAAGCTCTAGAAAAAAATGGGAAAAGAGGAGACACAAACACAAATGGAGAGTAGATGAACTAAGGCTGGTAAATGTTCTGGTTTGCAAAGTTTGAGTTTTTGAACCAATAACACTTATTCACTTGTAGTAATGTAGTCGACTAAAAAATAATAGATGTTAGATCATCAAGTAGTTGTAGCAAGACTATGGCTGCAAAAGCTTCATAATAACTTCTAATGCCAATTTTTGGGTCTAAAATCAGGCCAAAATGACCTTATTATAGAAAGATTTAGGAACTTGCATACACAATTTTAACTAAACCTAATGGGGAGTTCAACTTGAGAGGAACTAGAGAGGATAAAAAATAGAAGAGGGAGTGAGTTAGGCTTGATTAGAGGCAAACACAAGGTGATAAAATTAAGAAATATGATACCAAACAAGAAAAATGTGTCAAAATTGGAGTCGTGGGAGTTAATTTAGGAAGACATTTTAAAGGTGATAGAATTGCAAGCTTTATGCATGGGTGGTTGTGATATACTAGCCCAAAGCTAAAGAAATTGGCCCCACATAAATAGAAACACAATTCCAAATCTGGATGAATCATAGGCCTTCTTTAGTCTATTTTTCACTATCACAATATTTTCACATTTCGATGCTTGCCCAAAAAAGATAAGTACTTATCCCTTTTATTTCACTTACTATACTTATCATATACCACTTGTCAAATAATTATAATTTGTTTCAAGAATTTGCATTCTAATTCATGCTTAATCATATTTAGTGATTGAATTCACATACTAGTTTTCATCCTATTGGGGTTTCTAAAACAAAATCAGGGTAAAATAATTAGTGGCATTTCATTCATTATTTTGGATTCCCTTTCGAAAATATCACTCATTTCATCTTTGTTTATTATTGGCCACCACAACCCTATAAATAGAATATTGCATGATGTAGCTTCTCCAACTTAGTGATCTTGAACAACACGTTAATTACATTCAAATAATATGTTTATGCAATTAAGTTCCAAGACACATCTCATCATAACTTCATCCCATCCAAGTTTGTATAATTCCACACCAAGTCGCCGATAGGGCACAAACATCACTATGAGTTTATTATTTTCATTTACCATCCAATCACTTAGTGACATCTCAATGGTAATAAATGTTGTAATATGAGTTATTTCTTTTGTGACATTTTGTACTCTAAACAATTGTACATCAAGCATATCCTCTTTTATTGGTCACATAGTTTCTTCTATATGTATTATGGATAAGAGATCCTCAACAATTATACTTCCCTATTTTTGAAACCATTTTGAAGTAGAATTCTTAAAACAACATGATCCACTGATGAATATTTCAATGTAACACACATGCTTATTTTCAAAAGTATTTCAATGCCTTGTGGTCAGTTTAGAACACAAATAAATTTTATAATAGATATTGGTGGAATATTTGCAATGTATACACCATTGTTGATAGGTCTCACACTTTGTTTGGGATAACTTCCCACTTACAAATTAGATTAGTTGATACACTTTACCTTCCTTGGGTTAATCAAGTATTGTGCCAACAACCATATCAAAAACATTGGCATGAACATGGAATAGTGTCTACTCATTTATAAACTAAAGTATTAGCATGATGGCTAACTTTATTTAGGGTCTCGAATAACTCTTTCTAAACTTTTGTCCAAAAACATATCATCCTTCCTTAAGAGCTCTTTCATGGGTCTCATAATCTGTGAATAATTTGAAATGAACTTGTGGTACTAGCCATTATGTTCCAAGAATGCATACACATCTCTTTATGTGTCTGGAGTTTCCATTTTCAAGATAACTTCTATTTTAGCTGGGTATATCATCATTCCCTCCTTGTGAATGACATGCCCTAGCAATGTCCCAAACATCATAACAACCACATGTTTTAAAATATAGTGAAATTTTTAGTTTCTTACATCTCTCAAACATTAAGAAGTAATTTTGATAATGGTCTCTTACTAACCCATATGTTGTCTAGTATTTTAAATAAACTTTTAAAACCTTGTGTATAAAATCCTTAAATGTTTATACTATGATATACAAAACCATAGATGGCACTTTTAACCAAAAAAATAATGACATTGTAAGCAAAAGACCCCCTTTCGGTGGGAAAATTGATTTTTATCTTATCCTTCTCTGTATTTGGACTTGGTGTAGGTATATTGAGAACCCATCAATATATATATATATATATATATATATATATTTCACATCTTACTATCCATTTCAATATATCTTCTTTGAATGGTGTAAGAAATGGGTTCGTGAAATTGTAGATGCATGAAAGGTTATGATTTAACTAATATGCTTACTCTATTTTTGGATTAATGTGAATAAAAATAGACTAAACTTGTAGAATTATATCAAATTAAAAAGCGTAAATATGAATTTAATTGATTGAGATACCTTTGATAATGTAGTTTAAGATTTATGGAAAGTACTAAGGAGATCAAGATACTTAGCTTTAATATCTAATTAATTGACTATGACAGTGATCCAATAGTAAAAATAGACTTGAAGTATGCCTATGCTTCGTCTATATTTTTAATTTTCTATTTGTGCATGTAGGGTTGGTATAGTTATGCCTAGGTAGGAATGTTGATGTTAATGATTAGATTTGATGTTACTTTCTTAGGTACATTTGTTTGTTTGTGACTATATAGTTTGGTGCACCTATTTGATATGCTTATGTTTGTACTATCTGTGACTTTAAATTGCATATGCAACTGGATAAATCATATTTATTCTCCTTGAAGCCCTAGGTTGACTTGTGAAAAATAAAAACCTATAAAAAGTGAGGAAGTGTAATTGTGCTGAATTGACCCCAATTAACGTAATTAATAATTGATTGATGCCTACATATACAATAATCTAAAGAGGAAATTCAATCCACACAAAGTTATCACCCTTAGTGTGAATGTACAATTATGATCTTTCACTACATGAATACACTTAAAATTTTGGCATTGATCTTGATAAGGTTGGTGCTTGCCCTGACTTGGTGTCAGATTTGGATGATGACTACTCTTAATGTTTGATTTTTAATTACTCCTAATGTTTGATTTTGAATTTGATGAGGATAGGGAAGATTTTCTCAATGTCTAGTAGTTTATTTGTGGAGTACTTGAGACTTATAGATTCTAACTAATATTGATCTTGATTTGTATTTAAATACAGTTAATTAGGTAATTTGGCATACAATTGACATGCTAGATGAATGGGATGACCTATAGGAATGATTTAATTTTAAAAAAAAATCATTTTATAGGAAAAGGGTGGTAACATTAGCCTTATAACATTAATGTCGACATTATTGTTTGATCCTGAGTTTATTGTCTAGGAGACAAAAATGCCAATGTGGCATTTTGGAGGTGTCTAGGTAGGATATTTCATAAATTTAACATATACTAGAATGTTCTTGTGGGTGACTAATATAAACTTATAATAGATTAGGCTCATAAATGGCTTGTTGGTGTGCGTGAATGACAAGTGAGAACTATTTAGAGATGCACAAGTCATGTAGGATAAGTGTAAGACAAGATTGACATTTTTTAGTATCTATAAATGGTCCTCTTTTACTATAGTATTTATATTTATATTTATTTATTATATATGTTGACGCAATGGATTGCACCCTGTGAAGGGAGACTCAGCTCTCTTCATCTATGCAACATAATGGAGACATCCCTCTTGCTGTGGGTAGCAAACATGAGGGATAAATCTCTAGATTAGGGGCAAGCTCTCCTTGATGCACCTTGAGGCCTTAGATTTCCTACTGCTAATAATGGGGGGGATGAAAAGAGAAAGAAATACTGAAATTAGAACCTAAACTAAAGTGGCGATGCATCAAAATGGTTGGTCCACTCAGCTTTGACATACACTTTACACCAAGAACAAGCTGATATAGACTTCATTTGACACGAGAAACTCTTCTGCATCAGTGTTTCAATAGGGGGTCTTATGGAGATACAGGGAGGAAGAACTACCAGAGGTGTTCTAAGACACACTATGGCATCTTGTTCACATGCACCTATACTCTGCTGTGGACACTTCTTACTGACCTGCAAAAGAAGAATTCATAATACACAAGACATGCTAGAATCATTTTGTGAAAGTATGAAAGAAAATGACTTAACACAAGACAACCATAGACATATGCAAAAGTGCAAACTCAAATGGAGATAAAAATGCTATGTCTTGATTCAAGGTAAATTCCTGTAGGGCTTTGCCATACAAGCTGAGAGATATCCTCTCGAAATGAGAAGTTACAATTATATAGAGAAAAATGCTGACAGAACAATGAAAGGAGACCCATGCTAGAGTCAAACATTTCTGAGACAAGAGACCATGCTACTACCATATTCTTTAAACTACATATGGGAGAGCCATGCTGTAGATGTCCAAGCCACTGCCCTTATTGTCCTGGGCCTGCAAAAGCATTGGATACTCCTTCTAGAAATTGACAAAGCCATCCCCAAGTTGTTGTGGCTGGACCATGCTCTCTTCAATTCTGGGCATAACTGGCTGTGCATTAAAGGTGAAGCGAGAAAACACAGGGTACTCTCCTCTATAGTTTAAAAACCAATCTATTTATTCATTTTCAATAGATATTTTCCACCCAAATGTATTAACTTCTTTTACTGAGTCATTCATGCCACTTGTCTTGTTTTGATTGGTCCTTAATTTTGCCTTTTGTCTTTGTTAGTAGCTAGAATAGTTTCAAGTTTTGTCTTTTTTGCTTTGTTGTTGCTCGGGCTAATTTTCCTTCAGGCTTAGCTTTTCTTTTCTCCTGGGTTCCTTTTCTTGCTTACTCATTCATTTGTTCTTTGGGCTTTTGTTTCCAAATTCCTTCAGACAAAATGTTTGAAGGAATTCTTTCAGACATTTTATCCGAAGGAATTCGCCGTTGATCTCTCTTTTGTTTTGGCCCTTTTTTCCCAAACTTTCCTTCAAACAAAATGTCCGAAGGAATTCTTTCTTTTGGCATTGGTTTTTCTTGAAGGGCAAGTGCCATTCGATATTTTGTCTTCATCCCTTACTTTCTTAAAGTGCCCTCTACAAAGGCTTCTCCCATCCAAAAATACCCTTCGAGCTTATGAAAATGGTCCTTGTCTTTCTCAAAGTACCCTCCGCAAGGTCCATTTGAGCTTGGAAGTACCATTCAGAAAAATATAAATGGTCCACTTTCTTGACCAAGCTCCCTCCGTAAAGACACTTACCCTTTAGAACTTTTGCAATTGCCCTTTGGAAAAGTGAAAGTCCACTTCCTTTGCTTGGTGTCCTCCAAAGAAATTCATTGCCTTGGCGAGCATGCTAGACCAAACTGGGTTCTTCAACATAAACAACTCATGAAGCTTTCAAGTAAAATAACTTTGAAAACCCGATTCCTTCTTAATAGACCATTTTGGACTTCCCAGGAGCTTCTACTTTGGGTTTCACATTGACTTCAACTGATAAGGCAAATAAGTAAAGACACTTAGAAAACCCAATTTCTTCTGTCAAGACCAAATTGGGTTTTGCAAGTGACTTTACTTATAAACCTTTATAAGTAAAGATGCTTGCAAGGTCAGAATAACACTATAAGGACCAAATAGGGTTTATTAAGCAACTCAAATTATGAAAATTTCACAAGTCATTTGGAAACCCGATTTGGTCTGTGAAGACCAAATCGAGTTTTGCAAGTGAGTTAGCTTATGAAAATTTCATAAGTTAAGTTGTTTGTAAAACCCAAAATGTACTACTGTAGGTGAAGTAACTACACTCGACAAACTCTAAATGCACTTGGCTAAGCAAAATGACAAAACACTTGGCTTTTCAGGAACAGGTTTGATAGGGGGTATTTTGCACAAGGCAGCTGAGGGATGACTCAGCCAAATCATGGATGTGAAAGACTCTTTGCAAAGAAAAAGGAGGGGGTGCCCAATTTTGGCATGCAGGACTAAAAAATATGGTCAACAATATGTGGATTGGATGTAGATGCTTTATATATTTTGGCAATTACTCACAGTGTAGTTCATTCAAAATGGTACAGTGACATATAATTTTCTATATAGATTTACATTTCCATAAAATGATACATGGGATGATAAATTTAAATTATAATGCAAACCAATGTGTGATGTACTCTTTAGAGGATATTTGTGCAAAAGGTCACTAGATATACTATTATTTTGATGCCTAAAACATGAAGAGGCTCAAATATATTTACTTGAGCTACGTGAGAGTGAATGCAGAGGTCAATTCAGTGTAAAATAAATGTTTTATAAAATTTTGTTCCAAGGATACTATTGGCCCATAATGGAATAAAAATGTCACAAATATGTCAAATTATGCCCACAGTTTTAGAAACATAGTAATTTAAATCATGCGACATCACGAGTTGAAACCTATTGTTTGACCATGGACATTTTCTTTTTGGGGCTTTGACTTGATTTGGAAAAAAATATAGAGTCATTAAATGGACATAGATTTATCATTCTACTATAGAGGATTTCACCAAATGGATAGAGGTTATCTCATTAAAATAAATTATGGAGAAGATATAAGTGAAATTATAATGACAAATATTATTTCACAAGTTGGACTACCCTTAGCTATTGTAATAGATAATGGATCACGTTTAAAAAATAAAACAATTAAAATATTTTGTGTAAAATAAAAGATTCATCATATTTATCTACTCCTTACTATCCCTAAGGAAATGGACAAGCCAAGGAATCTAATAAAATAATTTATAAAATAATAAGTATGATAATTGCCAAATGTCTATGCATTATGGACATATTGGACCAGTGTTCACACACCCATGAAATCCATGCCTTATTCATTAGTTTATGGAATATAATCAATCTTACCTTTAGAGATAACAATAACATATTTACTATTCTCCTTAAGGGGTATTCTCAATGATAATGAATATTGAGAAAATTGATTTCATTAGTTAGAGATGCTTGATGAAAAATGCGTACAAGACACTGAGCATCTTAAAGTCTATCAAGTTTGCATAAAATGTGCATATGGAAAGAATATAAAAAATTGATAATTTCAAGTAGGTTACTTAGTACTAAAAGAGAATTTGAAAATACTATGTAGATAAGGAACACAAAATAATTTTTAATCCCAATTGGTTGAGCTCATTTATTGTGATATAAAATGTGGGGACAAAAGCCTATCGTTTGGCTACAATTGAAGAAAAACCTATGAGATATACCATAAACATCATGCACTTACATTAATATCATACAGTAGCATTTAATAATAATAATAATAATATTAATAACAACTCATGAAAATACAAAAACATTTAAAAGTTCAAAAATAAAAATTAGGACCTAAGCATGACATGAGTTACTAGATTACATTGTTTACATATTTTATTTATCCCATGTTTGGTAATATATATGTGTGTGTGAGTGTGTGTGTGTATGTATATGCATGTATGTATGCATACATATACATACATACATAATATATCTATGTATGTGTATATATGTATATGTATACATACATACATGGCCACCGGGTATAAGAAATATATCACATCTACATGTCCATGTATGATTTGTATGTCATACATCACACTCATATACCTTGTGAAGTGCATTATATATTATTATATATATAATGCACTTCACAAGGTATATGAGTGTGATGTATGACATACAAATCATACATGGACATGTAGATGTGATATATTTCTTATACCCAATGGCCATGTCAATGTTGGGGAAATCCAATTTCATAGATTACATTATTAAATGTTATATCTTTCCATGCATTTTACCATGTTAAACTACATATATTGCTTACACATGCCTTGCTAGTTATACACATATACGTATAGGTATATGTTTATGTAAGTATACATACATACATACATACACACACATACATATATATCATATACATATACATATACATAGACATATACATATACATACACACACACACACACACACATCATGCACTTCACAATGTATATAAGTGTGATGTAGGACATACAAATCATACATAGATATGTAGATGCGAGATATTTTTTATACCCAGTGGCCATGCCAATGTTAGGAGAATCTAATTTTAATAGATTACATTATCGAATGTTATATCTTTCCATGACCTTTTACCATGTTAAACTACATATATTGCTTACACATGACTTGCTAGTTACTCATTTTTTACATCAAGTTACATGATTATTCTAATTATGATGCTATGATATTGACATATACATATAGTGTAGACTAGTTTTCACTTATTCTATGATTCATTGATGTTATTTTTTACATGATAGAATAGTTTTGTTGTCTATTATGTCTGGGTCTTGAACATTGATTGTGGCATCTTAGCCTTATTTTTTATGGCTTTGGTGCCCCCTGATTGTGGCTCTTTAGGATTATTTGTTGTAACATTTGTGCCCCTTGTTGGTGGCTCTTTAACATCCATTGTTAGTGACATATTTATGTCCCTTGTATGTAGTCCCTTGGCCTTATGTGTGACAGTCTATATGATTATGTATGATTTTATGTTGATCTTGTTGAGCTTGTGAAGTTTATATTTTTGCAAGTTTCATGATCCATATCATGCACCTCCCCTTTGTATGTTATGTCATGATTTAGATCATGCACTTCCTTATTGTGTAGTATTATTTAGTAACAATTATTATTGCATGCTTCATAGATACATATATCTAGACATACCATTTATATTCCATTGCATTTCATATGTTACATACATGCTTTGATGCTATATACATTACTTTGATGATATACTCTCTACATGTTGACATAATTTTACATGATAATATATTTATACATAATATGATGCAATTCATTTCTATTTTGAGACGAGTGACTTATAGAATATGTCGCTCACTTTAAAATGGGGGCATATTAATGGGATTTTTCATAGAGACTAAAGCCTCCATGAGTAGATTTGAGTGTAGTATACATATTTTAGACTTCAGATGTGATTCAACTATCAAATTGAGATAATTATTTGCAATCTTAAAATAAAATTTGTGGGAATATATAGACATATGTAATCCATTTTACACTCCATGAGTGAAACATTTCAAATTGATACATATTCAAATACATTTAGGGAAAAGGGCAAGGCACATGTACTCTATTTTATATGATGGATTTAGTTAAACATGATGTTGGTTCATGGACACATATATAACATATACAAATTCAATTGGCAATGATGTTAGTTCATGCACACATAAACACTATTTAATATTTAACTTCAACATGATGCTAGTTCATACACATTATGATATATCACAGTTGGAACTGATTCAATGGAACATGATGTTGGTTCATGCACATTTGCATATTTGTAGTTATTTATCAAGTATTTTTAAGTGTGGAGAAAACTCGAATCTATAAGGCCATCTATAAAAAATAATTCATGATTTTGAGGTAATGTACATTGAGGCTCAATGATTCTCAATGGTGATGGCATTACCCATAAAAAACCCATTATATGGTTCTCACCTTATCATATTGGGATTAAAATATTAGTTTTGGATTAGTTACATATGGATTGGGTCATTTTTATTCCAATCCATGTCCCTTGCCTTAATTAAATTTAAAATTTGGAATTGATCATCATCAATTTTTCAATGTTCACCTTATGTTTCAGTAGGGAATTAAAATTCTTCAATGTTTCTACAATGAATCATTTCCAACATTTTACATGGCAACATAGGTTACTTAGTTATACGTGTAATCCTTCCTTACTCTTTTAAATTTCAAGTTAGAGTGTAATTTAGATTTCAAATTTCAATTTATGGACATTGACTACTACATTTTATTTGTAGGATTTTGTTTGGAACAACTTGCACATTTATAGTCTTCTCCCAATGACAAGATGTGTTGTACACATTCAAGTATATATTTATCCTTTTACTCTAGAATTTTCATTGCACTATAGTAATAGAGTAAAATGGAGGCATTTATAGACACTTAAATATGATATTTTACACTTGGTAATGTCAATCTTGACCTGCACTTATCCTACATGACATGTGCATCTTCAAACAATTATCAATTACCATTCTCACACGTCTACATGCTACTTATGATCCCAGTCCATTCTAAGTTGCTATAAATCAGCTACAAGAACATTCTAATATGTGTTAAATAAATTAAATATCCTATTTGGATAATTCAATAATACCACATTTGAATTTCTATCTCCTAGACAATAATGTTAGGCTTAGAGAGTAATGTCAACATTACACTCTTGAGGCTGAAGTTACCCCAATTTTCCTAGCAATAAATTTGTTCCAAAATTAAACCCTTACTATAGGTCAGTCAATTCATCGAACATGTTGGTGGCATAGGAAACCACTCAATTGAATGCTTACAAATATAAATCAAGGTGGACCTTATTCATATTTTGGAACTCTAAAGTTCTCCCCAAATAGAATACTGCACATTGAGAAAATTTGCCCTATTATTCTCAAATTACAAATCAATCTCTAGGAGTAGTCATTAGTAAATTTTAAAACACACCAATCTAAGCCAAGTGCCAACATTGTTAATATCAAATCAATATTTATACATGCATTCATATAACGAAAGAGTAAAACTTTACTTTCACACTAAGGGAAATAACTACCTCGGCATTGATTTCACTTAGGAGTATTGGGTACATAGTAAGTTGTCAATCATCATCAGGGGTGATTGGGGTCAACTCAACCCAATTAAACTTCCTCAACATTTACATTTTTTATACTTCACAAGTGGACCTAGGGTTTTATGGGGAAGAAATTTGATTTTTAGAGTTGTGCATTGCAATCAAAAGTCGCAGATCTCAAAAATATAAACATATCATATAGGTGCACAAAATTGTATGGTCATGGAGAGAAAAATTTCCCAAGATAGTAACATCAACTCTAGTCACTAGTGTCGACATTCCTACCTAATTCTAATGGTGCCAACCCTATGCATGTATACAATCAATTTCTGATCTAGATGAATCACATGCCTGCTTCTAGTTTGTTTTCACTATTAGAACACCCATCACAATCAATTATTTATACTATAAATTTGATTATCTTGATATCCTTAGTAAATTTCCATAAATAGTGAATTTCATTATCAAATCTATATCAATTAGTTGCATTTAACTTTATGCTTGATTTCCATATATAATTTGAATTAATTCTATAAGTTTAGCCTATTATGATTCACATAATTCAGCAATAGGGTGAATATAAACATGCTTAATTTAGTATAATAAAATACATGCATATTATAATCTGATCATCTTTCTTAATGTTGATTACCACTAGAATAATCTAATTCAACTTCTCAAGTTAATAGATGACTCTTGCTTGATAGATGACTCTTGCTGCAAGCATCTTATCTATCTTATCTTTTACCCTTATACATAGATTGGGGTTCAGTGAATATGACCTCTTATTTATAGGCCATGCACTTTTGTATAATTTTATCTTCATCTTTCCCAATGAATTATGTACTCATTTCAACTCATTATAATTCTAAGGAAATAATTCATGGAATTATTTGAATAGTTCTACTATGTGAGCCATCTTTGTATCTAACTGATAGTAGATGATATTTTCCATCCTAGGTTTAGACCTGAGCTTAATGTTTACCACTATTAGGTGCATGGGCTCACTATAATACTTGTTTGTGTCATTTTTCTCATATTTGACCCCTATGTTCCCTATTGAAGTCAAAACATTCAAATTGTCCATGTCATCTCTAGGTTCCTTGTCTTCCTCTATCTTGCATATATATTATACCTTGTTTAGTGGTTTATTTTGAGTATACTCTATATTTGGTGTGAATATTGATGAGTTTGATTTCCATTAATCTTGGTCTAAAGGTTTGACTCTAGCATGTGTTTCACAAAAGAGTTGAGGAATGTTAGAAATGAGAATGCTTTTTATTTATCTTGGTTCTCTCATGCATACCATTACTACAACAATAACAAGGCCATTAGACAAATATTATGCACAAACCAGTCTCTATATTATTACCTCAAAAGAATAATACAAAAATCTGTATAGTTCTCTCTCCACCAAACTAGGAGAAGCAATAGGAGTGCATATTAAATAGGCATAAAAGGTTGTTACACACAACAAATAATTTGTTATGTGAATCAAATATTAGTTGATATAGAATATTTTCATGTACAAAATAGGTGTGCAAATATTCGACAAATAATAACTAATTAACTGACTCCTAATTAATCTTAACTCCATGAGTGAGTGTTAACGCTCACTCTAACACCCTCCCTTAATAAAAAAATAGGGAGTAAGAAAAGAGAAAACAGAGAGATTGAATGGGTCCTAGCAACAAGGCCTGATCATGTACCCATGTATAAATCACATTGAAATGCAAATTATTCCTATGGTAACCAGTCCATCTTACCAGAATACATGGATGATGAATCATTGTAAGCATGAATTCAAATAGAAATTGGTACTCTATATGAGGCTAACTTTGTCAAAAACACTAATCTCAAAAAACTGGGAAAAAAACACCAATGATGAAATATATCACTGCAAGGTACCCAAAATTAGTAGCAACAGCTAAAGTCGAGAGACCAAAAAACATATGTTGTAAGGTGTCCCAAGAAAACAAATGAATCAATACTCGAACATAATGATGAAGAGGTGCATTAGATGGAATGAAGGCCATCAAATACAAATACACTTGGTGGACTCGAAAGTCTCAATTGAACTCAAATATACATGAGTGAAGTAGATCCACTACTCGATCAAAAAAGCCAACTGATATTGGAATGCACCAAAATAGCTCTTACAAAAAGAGACTATCAGAGGTATCAATAATGAAAAATGGTTCACTAACTAAATTTGATCTACTTCTAGAAGATGCAGTGCACCAAGGGTTAGCAAGAAACATGACAATAAAAGAAGCAAGATATGCACCATAACCCCTCATACTGCTGATTGGGTGGAGTGATGTAAATTTTTTTATATGAGTGGAATAAATCCACTATTCGAACATTAACATGCTGATATTGTATTCACTAGAATAACTACTCTTTAGAAGGAGATCAAGCTCCACAACAAATCTAAAGGAGATTGTCAACTATCAAAAAAGTGCCAAAGATACATAACAAATATCTCTCAAGAAAATGGCCCTGGTGGTGATGGGATAGTCAACAATTGAAGAGCAAGTGCTCAACATGAAGCATACGAACATGAAGAATAATACTCCATGATTCTCAATGTGATCACAAATAAAGATCCCATACAACAAAAAACATCAGATGATTCATAAGACCCAAAATGCTATCAATTTTTAGAAGATACCATCAAGAACTAGATAATTAATCCTAAAAAAGGGAGTAAAGTGTGACACAAAATTGTACTCAAGAATGTAAGATGTCAAGCTTTGCCAAAAATACATTCATGAGTACAAAAGTGGCACAAAAATATTATACACACTAAAAAATGGACATCAGACTTTGTTGATAATGCGTCTATGAGTGCAAAGTGTGATGACAAGGACAATAATGTGGGCTAAGAGGGTACAAGCGCAACAATAATGACCTTGAATAAATTAAGGTTAAGAGAAGCAAGAATAAATTTGTTTTATCTGTGAGGGGGTCTGACCTCCTACCAGATTGAACCTCACCCTTCGTCTTCGATTATCAAGAGAAGAGTAAAGTATGAGTGATCAAACAATTAAAATCTCTTTTACAATATTATTTTTAATAAAAAATAATTAAAAAAATACCCTTCCACTATTAAAAAAGGTTCACAATAAAGCTGGCTACTAATTGGTGCCAATAAAATGGCTCCTCCAGTAAAAAATATCCCTTCTTAACTCTATTGAAAAACACTTACCACCATTAGAGCTATTGACATCTCTTGACATGTCGAGTTGTGTGGAGATAGGTACAACATCAAAGGTGGTTGCTAGTAAAATACAATGCCTTAATTATAATCATACCTTGCCAATGTTAAATTCATGGATTATGTGGAACAACTTGCCTATATGCATAGAATAAACCCAAAAATAGGGGTCTGTCAAATAAATTCAATGTGCACATAACCCAATGACACAGATTGATGGGTTATGGATCTGAGGTCTACCAGTGAATTGATGTAGATGTATTTAGGATGTCAATACACAATTGAGGTCAATGGGGGTGTACTCCATCCTTTGATTCACTTTCCAAGAGGGTAGGTCACAAGATGGCTGGAGCTGTTAGAGATGGCAATGTGGAGCGTGTAAGAAGATGGAATCTCTTGCTTGTCATCGAAAGCAGTTCACTACAATCCCTCATACCTCACTAGGTGGATTGAAAGCATGATCACCAAGCTCAACATTTCCAAACACCGATCATCTACTAGATGAATCATCCATGTCTCAAGAAAAAATCAATTTGATCCCCAAGTCATTGACCTCACCCTCGAGGCCAAATAGATCCATGTAACAACAACATAGGGTAGACCACTTTGAGACCACATTCAAACCTAGTCTCTATGATGCACTAGACAGATCAAAATTCCTATAGGATTACATGGATAATATGACCTATCTATTCTTACAACTCTCAAATTTGAGGTTTTACATCGCTGAGGTGAGGTGGGGCTAAGAGTGCGTAATCAACATGTTTCCCGCCATTATGATCCATGTCGAGATGACCCAAAGGTGGATGATAGGATACAATGAAGTTTTGTGATAAAAAATGCACATAATCAACACTCTAATTAAAATTAGGCAATGCTAATCCAAGAAACCAAGTGCCCATGTGAAGGATGCAAATTCAATGCATGTATGATGCAAGGTAGTCCACAACGTTGGTAGTGGGAGGAGGTTATACGCTGGAGATTAACAACTCTTAACCAATGAAGAGCCCTAGCCAAACTACCAATCTGGTCTTGCCAATAAGTCTATATTCCCAATAACCACAAAAGATAAATACAAGCTTAAAGAGGTGTACGGTTTCACCAAAAATAAGTGTTACAACATGTTTAAATTTGTCAATCTATAGTATAAAAGCTCTAAATAGAGATAGAATGCTGAGTAATGGTTGCATGAGGTAGCTTTGATACCATGTCAAAAATGAGAATGCTTCTTATTTATCCCAAATCTCTCATGCATACCATTACTATAACAATATCAAGGACATTAGAAAAATATTATGCAAAAAACCAGTCTCTATATTATTACCTCAAAAGAATAATACAAACATTTGTATATCTCTTTCTCCACTAGATTAGGAGAAGTAATAGGAATGCCTATTAAATACGTATACAAGTTTGTTACGCACAACAAATAATTTGTTGTGTGAAACAAATATTAATTGATATGGAATATTTTCACATACAAAATAGGTGTGCAAATATTTGACACATAACAACTAATTAAATGACTCGTAATTAAGCTTAACTCCATGAGTGAGTTTTAATGCTCACACTAACAGTGAATGGATAGTTTTTCAGTGAATGGATAGTTTTTTGTCCTTTTACATAATATAAACCCTATATTCCATTTTTGCATCTTGGAAGATACCCCTCATCATTTGTGTAAGGATTTTAGTTAGCTACAACTACTCTAAGGGGAATGTGAAGGTATAATGTAACTCTTCCTCAACAGATTCCAACTCAATGGTCTCCTTTTGGGTTTCATCAATTACATACTATGCATGGACCCATGTGCCTAGGTTACTATATATATAATGAACCCAAAGTCATAATAATAGAAAAGAGGCCCACTATTCTAAAAAATATTCACAAGGTTCCAAACGTTTGGTTATGTTGGTGTTTCTTTTGTACATAGGTAGGTCTTTTTGGTCATTTCTTATTTTGAAATACACACATATGTTCTTCTTAATATTTGTCCAAGTAGGGAGATTAGGTTTTTGTGTGGCCCACCAATGGGTTGCTATATTTCACAACATGTGGACCATTATTCTATACATTCCTCCTTTAGAAGGCATGCTTTGAGGTCCTAAACATAGATTTGTGCACATGTTGAGCCTTCAAATATTGGGAGCTTTTCCAATTGGCCCTTTTTTAACCTGAATACTCATTTGACCTTTTTATTTACACATGGAACCCATTTCTAAATTATCCTTCCTTTTATGGTACCTTTCAATGATGTCCCGAGGTATGAATGTATCAATTTGTATTTTAATAATATTGAGTGCCTTGCTCTAATTTCTATGCACTTTCTCCTCGTGAAATAATAATATTCATGAACCCACCTACTATAGACTTGACATGTGGCATCCAAGGTTAATATCCCATTTCTAATTTAATACACCATTATCCATCAGGTTTAGGTATTATTTATCCTGCATAATGATTTTGTACATTTGGTTTATATCTTCCTTAATGTCCACATTATTCACATAGGTAGGCCCATAGTTGGTATCAAGCATAATAACTACTCAAATTTCCCCATTTTTTAAATTCACAAATCTTTTATAAATACATATTTCCATTGTTTTTATGGCACCAAGCCCTTCCAAAAAATGTTAGGCAGTTATCAAATTCACCAAGCTTAATAACCTCAAAATGAGCCTTGAACCTTGCACTAAGCATTTCCACTTCACTGTTGTGTAATATTCCAATTGGTTGAACCCATGTCTTTTTCACCATGAAAAAGACATGCAGTGATGATTGTAAGGTAGGTTTGATCATTTTTTTCCAAAAATCCTTTGTGAGGATGTTTACTTCTTCCCATGTATCTAACAAAATGTCACACACCGACCAACCATGAGGGGTAGCATCCATGAGAAACTCATGATCATAAGATACATTTTCACCATTCTTATCTCTTTAGGTTTTTTATGGATCAAGGGTATAACTTCAACATTATTCACAAGCAAGGTATTTAATAAAGGTAGGACCCCTTCAGATTTTAAGAGCAAAAATATTTTTGAGATCTCCACTACTTTTACATTGGGTCCTTTGCAATGACTTTATTTAATTCGAGACTCCATATCCTTCATAACTTGAGCCTCCATTTCTAGGTTCCTTATAATTTATATGGATAATAATAATATTAACTTCTAAGTTGGACCATTGGGAAATCTATTGCCAACAAACCTAGAGTGTGTTTGAATTTATACTCTTGGGGTGTGGTCATCATTCGAGAATATGTAGTGACCCCATTGTACATAGAATTATTTACTTTTGGGATTGAGTTATCCATATTTTAAAAAGGTTGCTTAGGTATCTACTCCTATTACTAAATGTGGATTTTTATTACATCTTTTTCTGCCTTTATGTGACTTTTCCTGATGAATGATATTTTGATATAGGTTAGTACAATCCTTGGTTTAGGGACCCTCTCAATAATGATAGAAAGAAGGGAATTTAGGATAATTCCTTTGATAATCATTAGAATCCCCACACTTGTAATGTGTCCTTGTTAGGAAAAAAACTTGGGAACATCCACCTCCTTTATAGCCATATGATCTAACTCTCCCATACCCAGAATGTTAAGGAGCTAGAGATGTTGTGGTTTATCTCAACTCATTGGAAACACCTCACACATTTCATCAATTATGTGATAATCCACTATATCTTGAATTGTGTTCTCACAAACCTTGCACCAAAGTGAGACCTTGTTTATCCCTCTATAAAAGAGGACAATGCCTCATTTCATTGTCCTTATAGAAAACCTCACAAGAACTAAGGATTATTTTCAAAATATGTCATGGTAACTTTTCTTATTATTCTCCTTCACCTCACAATTCATGCACCATAAACCTTTATGGGTGTCATGTACACTTTTTTCATTTGATTTTGTAGCTGTGTAGTCATGCTTGAGATCTACACTTCCATTAAAATTCCAATACCACTATCAAAAATGGCGTTTAGTCTTACTTACACATCAATGAATGTATTCATTGAAAAAATCATTATAAATGGAGCCAATAACCTACCCAAAAATCATTACACATGCTATAAGGGATGGATGTTTAATATATTTTAAACAATATCATTTTAAACCTTCTATAATATGTGCATACATTATCCAAGGCATTTTGTTTTATATCTCCTTTAGCACAGAGACACTTTTTGGCTCAAACTCTATAATGTTAAATTCCTTTAAGAATGCTTCTTTTAGTAATTTTTAGTCAAACATTACCTGATTGTGGTCACATTTTATATATCATGTGTGCATGTAATCCAAAAAGGTGGTGGAAAATGGTTTTCCTTGTGATTTGTCTTGATCACCTCCTTTGCTCTCCAAATGATATCAAATTTGTGAACATGTTAGACAACATCTTCCACACTTCAATATTATGATAGTTTCATTAACTTCTCATAGAAAACATGTTGTTGTGGAGTTAATGATTATATTTATTTCATGATAATGCCTCCAAGTTAAATCCCTCTGGGTCTTTACACATATACTTGGTTGCATATCCAATCTTCCTTATCCTTGACCTTATTGTGACTCCCCCAGGGTTGGATATTGATATTAGTGCCACAATAGGGTTACTAATTCTAATTCCTCCATATTGAATACAAAGAATTTATATGCTAAGTTGTGATGTAATATTCAAATTTACTCTCACATGTGTCTTGACCTCTACATATGGTATCAACTTATCCAAAATATATTATTGAGCCACCCATCTCTTAAACTTCCCAATATTTTATAAACTCACACTTCCTCTGAAGTTACATTCCTGATGATAAGATGAATATAAGGATAAGTATTAGATTCATGTAAGATCAAAACTTCTCCACTCCTTTCACATTCTCCCCCAGTTAGTCGAAGTGGGTCCCAATCATTATGATATGTTAGATCTTCTTCATGGAGAAAAAAATCATGTTTTTGGCTTCATGCACTCATGTCCTCACTAGAAAACATATCTATGCAAGGATCAATAATGTGGCCTTCCTGAAACTGTGGGTCTTCACAAGATCCTCCTAATTCTGTCATTTCATTCTTCTAGGGTCCATAGTAGCAATACAAACCTCTCTATATTTACTATATATACAAGCCTCAACCTTCGTTCATCGTCATTATCCATTTTATCCTTACTTTAGATATTTAAATTCTTATTGTTCCCAATGCAACTTTTATTCCCTTTACTCATACACTCTATAATATCTAAAGATTTTTATTATCCTATTAGGAATTGGGTTTATAGGGGCTACACACTACCATGATTTACATGGAAAAACATCATTATCCTTATGATAGATGGAATACATTGGTTCATATAATTGTCATTGTGTTTTCAAGTTGCATTTACCAACTAATTTTTTCTGGGAAATATGGATATGCAATTGACCTGGATAGATGAATAAGATTATAATAATTACTTTCTATGCATAGTCCCTTTCCTCTTATTTCTTTTTCTTTGTGTGATGTTATTCCATACTTATCCTTTGGAATGAATATTTTGTGCATAGCTTAATACCCATCCAAAATCCCAAGATTTAGAACCCTATTCAAACCCTAGGGTAAACAAAAAAAGGGGTAGAAGATAAGGAGCATGAAGAAAAGAGTCTTAGGGAAAGAGAGTTAAAAAAATAATCATAAGCCAAAGAGAGTAGAAAAAAAATTAAAATTGGATAAGATATTAAATGTTAACTCATAAGCACGATAAAAACAAATAATGGGCTCAAACTTTGGAAAAGATGTAATAAGAATAAAAAATATGCTACAAGAGGAATATGATAACTGAAAAAATATTTTGTACCAACCAAGATAAGTTTCCCTCACTAGATCGTGTTGGTTACTAAACACCTCTAGCTAACATTAAAAATACAAAAAATATTAAAAAATAAAAAGCTAATGATGAAGAAGATGCATGCATAGATGTAGGATTTATAAGAAAGGGCATACCAAAGAAATATTTAATTAAAATAAATAAATAGGTAGATAGATAGATAGGGAGTCAAAAGATATTAACACATAATCTTCAATATGGTGGGGTTAAGCCCACTTCTAACAATAAGAACATTAGATGAGAATGTTATCATGAAATATCAAGGGTATGAACTTGGCCCAAAACTAAGAATGATAACAAATATGATAAGAATATACCAATTTTTTAATGATTCAAGCAACGAAAGTAAAGAAGAAATATTTTAGTACATTTTCAAAATGTGGGGATCAAGTAGAATTACAAATAGCTCCAATAAAAGGAGCATATGTGGGATTATTAATAACATATAATATGAAGATGATAAAAAGAGAACTTTTAGATAAGAATTAGAAGTTCATTGCAATAAAATTATAATGCAAGATGAGATGATAAGTTGCCAACATTGTAAATGTGTATGGGTCCACAACTTTGGTAGGGAGAAAGAGGTTTTTTAGGAATAAATTAATTATAAGAAGATAGGGGGATTACAAAGAGATATTTAAATAAAATTATAATATTGTACTTTATAATATTTGTTACATTATGTGGAGTTATGTATCTAGGAAATGTTTTATTTGTAGATAGTGTGAATTTTATATGGCCTAGTTCGATAACTAAGAATATCAATTTGTATTATAGATAAAGCACTCTTATAGAGATGATAAGTAGGTGGAGGGAAACAAATATTTATACATGTTCCTACTCGCGTAAGTCTTTTATCACAATTAATGCATTTTAACTCAACAAATAAACTCAAAATACCAGTTGAGAACTCATAGTATATTGGCATCAAGTAATGGAGATGTTGTGATTGACAATAATCATGAATATGATCACAGTTTCTATATTACTTGATTCCAAATAAATGTAAGTTAAAATATCATGCCCTTTATATAATCGTTATTGGTTTGTATTACAAGTGGTACACTCCGTCCAACATGAGGAACGAAGGGAAAGAGGTGGTAATCTAGCATCTATACCACCTATGTGACATAGATCAATTCCAATTCTACTACATATTCAACCTAAGATGGCTACATTGGAGCATCCATGCACCTCTCATTAGCACTATTGCTATATGTAGGAGAACATGCATAAACTAGTCTAAAACTTTTGATATATGTGATTGTTATATTTTTCCTTTTAATGTTGTCTATCTTGTTAAGTTTTAGAAAAAAATATCATGTCTTGTATAACATAATATCATGGCTTAATGGTAGAATGGTTATGTCTATCAGTAATTTAATTAAACATGTAGAAATAATATTATATTATTTTAATTCCTTTGTGAAGGAAAATAATATTATGACTTTCACATGGAAAAATTAGAGATCAAAATCATACTTATGTTTTAAAAATAAAATTTATATAATTTACCTGCTTTACTTTTGTACCTATTTTGTTTTTTGCTTTTTAGAAAGTAAAAAAAAAAGACAACATTAATCCAACATAATTTATAAAAAAAAGTTATAAAAGGCACATTATATCTAACAAGTTAGCCTTTCTATTTCATAGTTTTTGGCATTCCATTAGACATCATTAGCTAATGAAACCATGACAAATTAAATTTAAATACATATATGCCATTCATTGATAACTAATTGTGTCAAATACTCCAGAATAGAATGGTGTTGCAGGATAACGTAATCAAACTATTATGGAAATTATGCTCAACATGATTTAAGACTCATTTTCATCATATATATGAGGTATAATTAGTTCACATGATAGTCTACATGTTGAACCAGTCACTCACTAAATATCTCAATGGTATTACTCCACAAGAATCATGGACTAGGAATAAGCCTTCTATGTCATATCTTCATTTTTTTGTTGTACAACATATATACATGTTCCTAAAAAGAAAATAAAAAATAGATAATAAATAATTAGCATGTATTTTTCTTAGGTACAGTGAAGATTCAAAGGCATACCAACTCATGGATCTAAAAAATAGGAAGATACAAATCAATAAGGATGTTGTATTTGATGAGAAGGGTGAATCCAACCCACCCTCAAGGCAGTCCCCTGATACATGCATTATAATTCTAAACATTTCTAATGTTGATAGTGGTATTAATAATAAGGATAATGGTGATGGTCATCTATGTCCTCCACCACCCACTATTATTACTAAATGTATACCCAAGCGGTATACCAACGCTATACGAGATGCAAAATTGGATGGAGTCCTAGACACTTACAATATAATATCGAGGACTCATAGTATTCTTGTGTAGAGGTTATTTTTACCTTTACATATACACACACACACACACACAATGAGAATAATTATAGAATAATTTTATCCCTCAATGGTTCATGAAGCTCAAGAGTCAAAACTTTGAAATAATCCATGGATGCAGATATCAGTCACTAATGAAGAACAAAGCATGGCAGCTTGTTGAACTTCTACCAAGAAAGAAGTCTATTGGTTGTGAATGGATATTTAAGACCAATTAAAAATTAGATGGAAACATTAAAAAATACAAGGAAATACTTTTAGCAAAAGGATACACATAAAAATAAGGCATTAACTATGAGGAGACATGTGCTCCCATAGCCAAGATAAAGACTATCATAGTTGTCTTCATTGTGGATGAATAGTTTGGATGAAAAGTCCATCAAATAGACATAAAAATTGCCTTCGTGAATTGAGATTTACAAGAGGAAGTCTACATGACCCAACCAGAGGGTTTTATTTCACTTGATCAAGAAACAAAGGTTTTTAGACTCATCAAGTCTTGGTATGGTCTCAAGCAGGCTCCCTAATCCTTGTATATAAAGATTGACGAGTATCTCATTCAACATGGATTCCATAAGAGTCCATATGATCCAAATCTCTACCAAAAATAAAAAGGGGGATGGTTGTAATTGTAATTGTGTATGTTGATGATCTAGTCATCACTAGTATCTCAATGAAGATAATTGATACAATGAATTATCTCAAATCATCAATCGACATGATAGATCTTGGGTTAATGCACTAATGTTTTGGATTGGAAGTATGGAAAATGGGGAATCGAATCTTTGTGTCTTAAATGAAGTTTGACAAAACTATGATCGAGAGATTATAAATGATGGACTACAAAACTATTACAACAAATATAGATAAAATTCATTTATTTTCTCATTCAGATCCATCACCAATAGTAAATTACAAGAGCTATTGACAATTGATTGGGAGTCTCATTTATTTGACATACACTATTCCAAGTATTAGTTATGTTATTATCTATATTTCATGGTTCATGTAGGAACCAAACATAAGTCATTAGAAAGCAAAAATGTGTATATTGAGATTTATTATAGGTACTATGGAGTATGTCCTACAATACAAGAATAATGACCAATTATTATTGACTTGCTACATGGACACAGATCATGCAAGTTCTATTGATGCTAGGAAATTCACATTTGGATTTGTGTTCTTTCTATGATTGGGTCCTATCTCATGGGGGAGAAAGAAACAAAAGTTGTTTCTTTATTTTTCACTAAGGTATAATATCATGCAACATAATGAGTTGTTCGTGAAGCGATATGTCTATATCACATACTTGCAGGATTATAAGCACCACAAATTTAATTTATAAATTTTTATTGATACAACTAGGATGGTCTAAAACTTGATCGCAATCCAGTGTTTCATGAGTGCATGAAGCACTTCGAATTTTAGGTCCATTTCATAGATGATCATGTTCAACAACACAAAATTCAAATCCAGTATTTCCCCATTCAAGATTAGTGTGCATATGTCTTCACCGACTCACTTTCACATGATAAGTTTGAGGCATATAGAAATTATCTTTCTTTCACTCTCAAGACTATGATGAGTTAAGGGGTGAATATTAGAAAAAATAAATTAGATGACATTTAATTCATCCTAGATTTTATAAGAATATAAGTGAGTAACAACTCATGTAGAATTTTAGATATTAGTCTATTATTATAGTTTGTTTGAAACTCCCATAGATATTTAGTTTAGTTTAGTTTAACTATTTAAGTATTTGATAGAATTATTCTCCTATTATATAGGAACTACTTTTAGTTTTTAATAGTGTATAAATATTGGATCTAACAATATATTGTTAATGAATAAAATCATATTTTAATTAAAGCTCTATTGAGAGTTAACAAATCAATGTTATTGAGTTCAACCAATGTGTCTTCAATTATTTGTGTTTGGATCTCTTCTAATTGATTAGATGTTTATACAAAGCATAAAAACTTCTTCATTATTTTTTCACTAGACACATGGAACTTTATTGGAGGAATTTTAGTTGCCAATGAGTGAAGGCTAAAATAAGGATTGTATCCATGTTTTTAATCATGGATTGTTGATGATTCGATTCATAACATATATGCAATTTCATATACATTATATTATACTAGTATATAATAATGAAATGATAATTTTATGAATAACATGGGACTAGATTCATCTATATGAAAGGGTCAACATGTAAAGAGAATTAAAAACAACAATTGAACAAAAAATAAACAACCTAACATGATTTTACAAATACTGGGACCAATAAGTGTCAATGTACCAATTCATTGTGATTTTAACTAACATGAATAAAAGGATAATGTAGATGAGGGTATGTCACTCCCTCAAATAATGAATTTGGTTGATGTTCAACAACAAGGTCTAATTACTTGTTATGATAAATCATTTGACAATAGGTTATTTTCACTTGTATGGTAAACTATGAATATTTAATCTAGAAAATGATGAGCTTTGACTCCATTGAGCCCATATGACATGATAAAAACACACCATTATAGGTTGATTATATTCTTGGTGATAACCCAAGAGATAAAAACTACATGGTGGGATATGGATTGAACTATCCTCATTAATTTCACCACAAGGCCACTTCCATTGTATCATACAAATTGAATCCCTCATTTATTAGTTGCAAAGGAGGATATGATTCATGTTTTAATCACTAACAAAGTGAACCAATTCTTGTAGTTAATGCTATAATTGGAGGACCTGAAGAGAAATATAACTTCATGAATGAAGGAGACAATTATGAGTAGATATAACAAACAACATATAGAAATTCTAGGGTGGAAAAAAAATTATCTATAATCCATGGAAACAACCAAGATCATCCAAATATTATTGTCTTGAATAATAAAATTTTATATGGGCGAATTTTTTAAGTGTTTAATAAGTGGTTGTTATTTTGTAGTTTTGTCATTAAATTTTACATTTCATGAGAACATCCATAATTGCACTTTCATATGCAATTAAAGGTCTTATAATAACATGGATGGTAAATGTTTTACAAACTGGACACTGACTTTGTAGCCCAATGGACAAAATATTACTCATATATTGAGATCTGCTTTTCTAGAATTTTGAGTTACAAAGTTGAGCGTATTAATGATCTCTTGAATGTACCTATTTCAGCAAGAGAAGATCACACCTTGGAGCCAAGTCCCATACTTGAAAACAAAGTTATATATGATAGTCATAATGGGACACTTGATGCTAGATGATGCTACATACAAGGTTTCCATCCTTGGATGTATGAAGAAGGATTCATGAAGTATGAGATACTACAAGATGGATTCACCATTTATTGTATCATGAAATCACAAAAATGTGTCAGCACTTAGGATAGATACAAGGTGTGTAATAATCTTAGATTGGAAGCACCCCTAGGTGATTGGGTGTTAAGAGGCCTTCCTTTGAATGTGAGAGAGATCAAATATGCAGTGGCTACTGTTGTGGATTTCTCTTTTCTTTTTTACTTAAGTCGTCACATTGTTGAGGATCAAGTCTCTCCAAGACCCAAATTGCAACAGTAATCGTACGAACATTTTTTTTATTTTTTATCACTTAATAGAGGGTCTAACCAATAATTACCAGTTTATCAAATAAAGATGGTGATGCCATGGCAATTTATTGTCGGTCATCTATCATTTCTCCTTAGAATAAACCACATATTCATAGCATGTATATGTGTTGATATATTGGAGTATAATAAATGTCATTCTCCTTCTAAAGTGAATTCAGACATTAATCTTGCTAATTTGGGTGATAGAGTAGCAAAGGAGGTAGAAAATGTTTGTATTGCTTGTAGGTGGTATTCAAAATATAGCCGATCCAAAAGCTTCCAATTTATCTACTAAGTTTCAACTCTTTAGATGTCTGTGGAGATTTAGAGAAGAGTTATAGCCAAGATCTCTTCCTATTTTTTTAGCTCCTAATCATAGTTTCTTCCATGACATCTCTAAGGAAGCACAGTGATAAGTCTCCAATTACTAGAAAGCCCATCATATATTTGAATCGACATCAAAACAAGGAATGGAAAGGGTGGATGTAGGTGTTATTTTTGATGTATCACTATTTTGAAGCAATGAATATTTATAATGCAATTCATGTATTTATTGTTGCTTATGTTTGGATGATGGGATTTAGGAATTTATCTTACTATTGCATGTGAAAAGATTTTAGCCTCGTATGATTTGTCTAGATGATGTGGTACTTCAACTTCTTTGTTATATTTTGATGCATTGTACTCAATAATGACTACATGTTGTATTACATATGTCCAATACACACATTTTTTACTCTAATGGTATTTGGTGCACAGGGAATTTTGAACAAATACAATGAAATTGGATTAGTAATTAGATTAAATATTGCATCCTACTTTCTTATGGTTATTGTGGTTTGGGAAGTGCCAAGAATATTTGAACTTATATGGAGTCCCTTGACATTTATGCTAGGGTATACTGATCCCAATCCAAAAAAATCCATAGTTTCCATGCTTGCATGAATGGCATTTTAGATTGAGCCTTGATCACTATATTTAGATCATTAGAATGATTTATGCTTACTATAATCCTATAATAGAGATGTGAACTTGAAAAATCTAGAGGTTCATCTTGGAAAGAGGATGCTATGAGTTCTTCAGTCAGTTCAATGAGTGCTAAGGGGTCAAGTGAAGGATCACGACATCAAAAATCAAGTAATAGTATTTTGGCTTCTAGTAAGGTAGGATTATTAAAAGAGGTTGGTGGAGGGAAGCTAATTTTATGGGGAAAAAAATACATGTGAAAAAACATTGTAGTCTAGTTATAAGGCAACATATAATGGTCGTAGAGAGGATACAAATGTTCATAGATTGATGCTTAAACTTACAAATATTGGATGAAGTCCTACTACAAGTGGCAATGTTGGGACAATTGAGGACACAATCATTCGAGAAAGTAGAGAGTCTTCTCCTATCATGTGTGACAAACATGAAAGAAGTGATGGGAAAACAAAATTTAAGGTAGATGCTTCTCACATCATTATTATCCCAAAGATTAATAATGACTCATATAAGATCAATGAAGTTAAATATGGTTTCATAGAAGGTGAGGATGGCGACAGGTGATGTAGAGGTCTTGAAAAATCTTGTATAAGATGATAGAAACATGAATAAACAAACTCCTTCACTTTTTCCAATAACCACCTAGCTTTGATCTCCTTTGAGTATCTGATTTGAACATTCTATTTCTATGTGAATTCTCTCCTTAAGCCTCTCGTGTTTGTCATCTCCTCAAGGCTTGATATATTTCTTGAACAAATTACTATCCTCTACCCCTCTTGTGTCTCTATCCTTTATTTATCTTGTCTCAATTTCCTCTTATCTATTTATTCCATCAATTACATTCATACTTGACTCCTTTTAAACTATCCTCACAAGGGTCTCCTTTCAATATACTCTTCCCCTGGTGAAAGTTCTTTATCAAGTGGCTCTTTATATATTTCAAAACCTCTTTGTCTCTATGGGAACTCATATAACCATAATTTTTTAAACCTTTATCCCCTATTCACAATTTCTCAAATAATGTTTTATCATATACTCGGCTTCTTGCTTGTCACAGGTTTACTTAGTAGCCTTTTTTCTTCTTTTTCACCTATATGGACACGTACAAGCTCACTTTGAAAAAATAAACTCTATTTCAACTACCACCTTTCTTCTTCTTTCTTTATACCAATTTTCAGGCTCTATCTCACCCTTTAGATTGCTCTTCTAGACATTTTCTATGTTTTGTTTAGGCTTATTAGGTCACCTAGGACCCTATTTTAACTACAGTCTTCTAAATCCATATATAGATGTATGTAAAATATCCAAAATATCAAAATATATCTTAACTCACATTTACATCTAACTAATGACCAAAATAATTCCCATTTGGCTGGTTACATCTTTCATAATATGGATTTGGATTCTGAAACCCTAGAACAGGGTTATCACAGCCTACAAACACTCGAGAAGGGTTAAATGGATTTATATTATGTTAAAAAAACTTTCAAATCATTATAATGAATTTTTAGGGTCTGATTAACCCCTATTAACCTTTTCCAAACGTTGAGACTCTATTTGGATGTCTATGTTCATATTTTGCCCAAGTTGAGAGGGTGATTGTGTATTCAAACACATGTATGTCTTGACCTGAGAGGAGTTCTTTTAGTTTCTTAGGTTATCAAGGCAATTAAAAGATTTTAAAATGATTGATCAAGGACTTTATCATCTTAATACTTCTTTGTTAAAACATTGAACTTCATTGATATGCCTCTATTCACATTTGAGCACCAGTTTAGTCTTAATTGTGTATGGTCATAGTCCACACAAGGTCTAAATGTCCTATTTAGTAATTACACCTCAAAATGAATTAATACACACTATAAAATTCAAGAATTTGTAAAACTAGGTTTACCAATCATCATTGCACCCCAAACAATCTCCCACCAATTCCTTGCACAAATAACATTTCCTCATTCCTTTAAAATATAGAATACAGAACATGGTGTATACTAGTTTGTTTATTGAACAAGGATTTGTGTACTCATTATCTTGAAGAAACATACATTCCACTCCTATTTTTTACCTTTCAATGACACATTTGTACACAAACTATTATGCCACATTATCTCTCTTTACTCAATCACATACATAGTCTTCCAATCCACTTTATGACTCAATTTAAAAAAATATAGAATAACAAGATAAAATAGGGTCTGGGAGTTAGTTATCAAATTCAAGAAACTTTTCATTCATTTGGGGTTTGATATCTATTAAAACCTTGAATCCACCCCCAATCTACCTTCCAAAAAACATTTACAAGTATATATATGACAATAATTACTTTTCCCAATGGTTCTTGTTCCTCTTAATAACAGTGGCAAATCTAAACTAACCATACTTAACACACTTGTCTAAAAGACTTATTAAGTGACTCATGTACTTAGTGAAACAATCTTATTCCCTTGTAGGATCTCATCAACAAGATTACAATATTGAAGTTCTTCCACTTATGCTAAAAACACTCAAACTTGACCAAAAACCATTCAAATATTCAAATTGAAGAAATGGTGGGAAAATGCCACATAAGCAACAATTTGAATTCTAAAGACCCCTATGACTCCCAACTAAGACCAATACATTATAAATGACTTATACTAACTTAAACAACAAAAATTGGACATCATTAAATATGCCCCTACATCATACTACCAATGGGCAAAAAAAAACTTTGCTTGAAAGTTATAAAAAAATTTGCTTGATGTGCTTCACAGATGATCTCCTTCTTACTGACCTTTGATCTTCATTACTTGGCCTCCTGGGTCCCAAGGCCTACTTGAAGAATATAGACCTCTTTTCCTCTTGTTTACTTCTACAACCAACTTCTCATGCATATGCACATGATCTCTTGAGCCACACTTGTATTTATTTCTTTTACTTGCCATCTTCATCCATGTTATACCTGCAATCAATAAAACATTAGTAAAATCATGTTCTTTCTCATGCATTTGAGGCATTATCCAAATCTCCTCTTTGATTTCTTATTGTTATTTCTCCCAAGTACCTTCTTGTTCCCTTTATGGTTCATCTTTCCTCTTTGCATCAGCCACCAACTCATCTTTTTCTTCTCCTTGTATGGTTTCTCCTTCATCTACAAACTGATCTTCAACCTCAACAGATACAACTTCATCATGTAGAGTGTATTAATGTGAATGGATTCTCCTTGCCTTCATGAGTGCTCTGATCTTGGACATCACTGCTGCATACCAAAAGTCTATTTTCTCTTTTATCACTTCCTTTACCATTTCTCTATACATTTGATGAGGATCAAAGTCATTTTCTCTTGAACAATTCATACACACTGTCATAGTGTTAGGGAATAGTTAGTCCTCATAGTAATTTGTATGTTGTAATATGAATAATTACAGAAGTAAGAATTCATTGTCATAGATAGTAAGTTAGTTATATTTGGGTAGTAATTAGTAACGTAATATTGTTACAATAATATTATGATAATAAGATAGTTTTATATTTTAATATTCATATAGGAGATTGAGATATTTGGGCGAGATATTGGTGGAGATATGATCTCCTCAATTATAGGAAACATTTTCCTATATAATTGTAAATTCCCATATGGAATAATAATCATAGTGTTTTTAATAAATTTGAGACTTTATGTGTTCAGATCTTTGATTTATTGTGCTTAGATCTGAACCAGTTTCAATATCTGGTATTAGAGTGAGAAGATCTTGTGATGGATTATTGATTTTGTATCTCATGGAAGGTTAATCAATTTATATGGGGCAAATCCATTTCAGTTCATGGTTTCTCAGGTATGGAGGTTTTATTTTATACATTTTCTAATGCCATTTAGCCACAATAAATCTATATGGAGTAGTGGATGATCACGTGATATACATTGCCTCAACATTCCACCGTGCCAAATATACGTAATGAATTCTGAGTCATTTTTTTACTACATATTGGTCCTACTTCTCTCTATCTAGACCATTATGCATGATTAGATTTGTTAATTCACTTTGGCTCAATGCAAATATTTTATACACAACATTGATATAGTTCCACCGTGCTACATCTTCTGCCATTCTGCACCATACAAGCTACACAAATATAGCCTATAGAATTTGTCTCATACATTCTACATTCTCTAAAGACTCAGCTCATAATTTCTCTTCTCAACCAACATTATGTTCTTGATCAAAAATTTTCCATCGACATGTAGATCCATATCGAATTATAAAATAATAGTTTTTTGGTTGAAGCCATGTACTACATATATTTCTATTAAGCATCTAACTCTCTGTGAACTACTTAGATCCATCATGGAACCCATTTATCTTTGTGATCCAAGGGTAATATGTCTGCAATCGTCTATCCACATATATCTAAATAAAGCACAATTATCACACTAGCATATGTCAAAGCATTGCATTGTTACGTTTGATCATCATAGGCATGAATTATTTTGATTTTGAGCTCAATTGTATCTGCATTATTTTCTTGCATAGATATCATTGCATTGGACTGCGAATCTAAGAATGACTCGGCCACCTCGACCTTGAATGTGTTCTTGCCAATGGAGACCGCCCACGTACGCTTCATGCATATAGGCTTATTTAATAAAAGTTAGTTTTTTTAAATGTTATTTTATGAGTTTGAGTAGTGTCATAGTTTTAGTAGTCAATATTGTCAAAATTAAAATAAAAAAGGGTTCGGTTTTGTCAATTAAGTCTTGTTAAAGTTTTTTTTTTTAATAGTGTAGTATTATTTTCTTATGGTTGAGTTTATAGTATTTTTGTATAGTCTAAAAAGATATCATTTAAACTTATTAGATTTTGGTTGTAGTTCGTTTAATCTTGATTCGGTGAATGTCTCAAGTGTCATTTCTTTTTCAAAGTTATGTTTAGAATTTATAAATGTCGAGTCATTGAAATTAGTTGAGTCCATAGTCATTTATTTATACAAAATGAGTCAAAGAGTCAAAATTATTTTTATTAGTCGAAAATTCAATATTTGGTTATCAAAAGTTTTAGAAAAGTCAAAAGAATCAATTTTTAAATGTGTCGAATGTGTCATCATTTATAAAAAGTCTTTTTTTTCAGTCGATCATTAAAATTCAAATCCTTTGTTATACAGACGCATTATTGCTTGTACATGATGTCCAAACTATAGGGGGATTTCTCCTCGACATAATCATGCACCTGAGCTTCATGACATCATATGTTGAGTAAACAAAAACCTACTAAAGGTCAGATGTTTCAGAGGTAGGAGGTTTTCTACGCCTCTCATTAGCCACTAATGAAATGGCACTTCTTGCAATAGTGGCACACACACACACACACACACACACACACACACACACACACACAGAGAACTTGTTTATTGTGTGACAAATAAGAGGAGAATTTACTATTTGCTCACATAAGACTTACATAAAAAAGGTGTTTAGAAGAAATCGGAATGTGGTAATAGATCGAAGAGCAGCTACTACAGAGATCCCACGATTGCCTTACTTGTTTATGGAGATGATTCACAAGTGACATGTCTATTGCGGTCATATAAAGTAAATGTGGGATGATTTCCTTCAAATATTAGTGGCCACGTACAATAATATTGCATTAGTAGTATGCAGACCTAAGATTATATGGTGGCATATAGTTTTGTTTTATCCAATTCTTGGAGGTAGGAGTGAAAGTTGAATAGATGGTATTCATGTCATGGTTCCCACACTATTAAGTTGATGTGTTCCCTCAATGAATGGTTGATGGTATATATTCCTATTCAAAGTTTCCACACTAATTCGATTGATGTGTTCTCGACAATGAATGGTAGATAAGAAGTTGATGTGTTCGTTCATTAAGTCTTGTGAAACACAAATTACCATGTGAGGCCTAAGGGGAGAATGATAGGGAATAGTTAGTCATAATATGAATAATTACGAAAGTAAGAATTCATTATTATGGATAGTAAGTTAGTTATATTTTGGTAGTAATTAGTAATGTAATATTGTTACAATAATATTACGATAATAGGATAGTTATTATATATTAATATTCATATAAGAGATTGAGAAATTTGGGCAAGATATTGGTGTAGATATGATCTCCCCAATTATAGGAAACATTTTCTTATATAATTGTAAACTCTTGTATGGAATAATAATCAAAGTTTTTTTAATAATTTTGAGATTATCTATGTTTAGATCTTTCATTAATTATGCTCAGATCTAAACCAGTTTCAATACATCGTCCTCATACCTTTACTTATATTTCTGCCCCAATGCTTCTTTGTCTTCCTTTGCATCCTCTTGAGTGAGAATTTCTTGCTTCATGTCACCTTGCTTCATGGATGGTTGACCTGCTTGTTCTTCCTCCATCATTAAGACTCTATCTTAAGCCTCTCCTTCCTCTTGATCCCTTTTGAACACTACTTGGTCAAAGGCTTTCTCTTCTTGTTTCTTGAGCCATGTATTGGCCCAAATATCTCATTCTCTTTATCAACTCACATACCTACATTCACACATGTCAAAACATTATTAGTTTATAAATTATGAAGCTTGATTCTCGCTCCTTTATCTTCTTCGGCTGCTTGTTCAACACTTTCAACTGTCTCTTAAATTTGTGAATGTCTTCTTGTCTTTTCCTCTTCATTACTATATCCTTGAGAGGCCATCTCACTTTTTTTCTTAGTGCCTCCAAAGCTTGCTCTAAACCTATCAAGTATGCCTTCAACTCAACAATCTCTCTTTGCTTATCTTCCTCTTTCCTCACTTCCTTGTGGCCATCTTTTTGTTTCAATCACTTCATCTTCTTTCACTCTCTCTCTCTCTCTCTAGGTCTCTCTTATACCTTAATTTTCTTCTTGACAAGCCTTCCTACTTGGCTTCTTTTACCTTCACTTGGTCTCTCTCTTCTATCTTAAGCTCTCTGCCTAAGCTTCCTTCTTGGAGATTTCACTAGCTCTCTACTTTCTCTCAGTAAGCCTCATGGCTTAAGGGATTCACCACAAACTTCTCACTTTTGTACCTCTCTCTCATGTACATTCAACTTGATTTATAAGCATTCTAAACAACATTCATCATTCTTTCATGAACTAATCAAATACATAACATGAACACAAAACCAGAATTGTACCTTGCTTTGCTTATAATTTCTCTTTCCAAGAACCTTTTCAATCTAATACCAAAGATGATGCATAGGTCTTAAAAAATATTGTATAAGATGACAGAAACATGAATAAACAAAATCCTTCACTTTTGCCAATAACCACCTAGATCTGATCTTCTTTGAGTCTATGATTTGAACATTCTATTTCTTTGTGAACTCTCTCCTTAAGCCTCTCTTGTTTGTCATCTCCTCAAGGCTTGATATCTTTCTTGAACAAGGTACTATCCTCTAACCCTCTTGTGTCTCTATCCTTTATTTATATTATCTCTATTGCCTCTTATCTATCTATTCCATCAATTCCATTCATACTTGACTCCTTTTAAACTATCCTCACAAGGGTCTCCTATCAATATACTCTTCCCTTGGTGAAGGTTATTTAGCAAGTGGATCTTTATATATTTAAAAACGTCTTTATCTTTGTGGGTACTCATATCACCATAATCCCACTCTATCTAGACCAATTTGAACCTTTATCCCCTATTCACAATTTCTTAAACAATGTTTTATCATATACTTGGCTTCTTGTTTGTCATAGGCTTACTTTGTAGCCTTTTTTCCCCCTATATAGACACATATAATATCACTTTGAAAAATTAAAATCCATTTCAACTAACCAATATATTCTTCTTGCTTTCTACCAATTTTCATGGTCTATATCACCCTTTAGATTATTCTTCTAGACCTTTTCTATGTTTTTTTAGGCCTAGTAGGTCACCTAGGACCATGTTTTAACTACAGTCTTCCAAATCCATACATAGAGGTACCTGAAAACTCCAAAATATCTTAACTCACACTGACATATAACTAATAATGAAAATTTATCCCATTTTTCCAGTTATATATTTAATAATATGGATTTGAATTATGAAACCCTAGAATAGGGCTATCACAACATGCAGACACTTGAAAAGGGTTAAATGCATTTATATTTTGTTAAAACAACTTTAAAATCATTCCAATGAATTTTTAGGGTCTAATTAACCCCTATTAACCTGTTCCAAACATTGAGACTCTATTTGGACATCTTTGTTCATCTTTTTCACAAGTTGAGATGGTGACTATGTGTTCAAACACAGGGATGTCTTGATCCCAGAGGAGTTATTTTAGTTTGTTATTTTCTCAAGGCAATTAAAACATTTTAAAATGATTTATAAATTACTATATCATCTTATTACTTCTTTTTTAAAACATTGAAATTCAATGATATTGCTCTTCACATTTGAGCACCAATTTAGTCTTAATTGTGTATGAAATCACAGTCCACACAGGGTCTGAGTTCCTATTTAGTAATTACACCTCAAAATGAATTAACATACACTATAGACTTTAATAATGTATAAAAACATTCTTACCAATCATCATTACACCCCAAGCAATCTCCCACTAATTCCTTCCTTGTACAAATAACGTTTCTTCAGTCTTTTTAAACATAGAGTACAAAACATGGTGTGTACTTGTTTGTTTATTGAACAAAGATCTGTCGACTCATTATCTTGAAGTAACATACATTCCACTCATATTTTTTAACTTTCACTAACACATTTTTACAAAAACTATTATGCCAAATTATCTCTCTTTACTCAATCACATACATAGTCTTCCAATCCACTTTATGACTCAGTTTTTAAAAATATAGAATAACAAGATAGAACAGGGTCTGGGAATTAGTTATCAAATTCAAGAAAAGTTTCATTAATTTTGGGTTTGATATCCCTTGAAACCTCTAATCCACCCCCAATATACCTTCCATATTACATTTACAAGTATATATAAGTCCATAACTACTTTTCCCAATGTTCTTGTTCCTCTTAACAACAATGTCAAAGCTAAAATAACCATACCTAACACACTTATCTAAATGACTTATTAAGTGACTCATGTACTTAGTAAAATAACCATATTCCCTTATAGGACCTCATTAAAAATATTACAATATTGAAGTTCTTCCACTCATGCTAAAAAGACTCAAACTTGACCAAAAAGCATTCAAATATTCAAATTGAAGAAATGGTTGGAAAATGTCATGTAAGCAATAATTTGAATTCTAAAGACCCTATGACTCTAAAATAAGACCAAATACATTATAAATGACTTTTAATAACTTAAAAAACTCAAAATTGGAGAATGTTGAAGATGCCCCTGCATCATACTACCAAAGGGCAAAAAAAAAACTTTCTCTAAAAGTTATAACTAATTTTACTTGAAGTGTTTCACAAATGATCTCCTTCTTGCTGACCTTTGATCTTCATTGCTTGGAATCTTGGGTCCCAAGGTGTAATTGAAGAATATATACCTCCTTGAATCTTATTTACCATTGTAACTAAATTCTCATGCATATGCACATGCTCTCTTGAGCCACACTTATATTGCTTTCTTCCTCTTTCCATCCTCATCCATGATATACCTACAATCAACAAAGTATTAGTAAAATCATGTTATTCCTCATGCCTTTGAGGCATTCTCCAACTCTCCTCTTTGTTTTCTTGTTTTTCTTACTCCGAATTACCTTCTTGTGCCTTGTATGGTTCATCTTTCCTCTTTGCATCAGCTACCAATTCATCTTCTTCATCTCCTTGTATGGTTTCTCCTTCATCTACAACCTGATCTTCAACTTCAACAACTACAAATTCATCATGTAGAGTGTCTTCATGTGCATGAATTCTCCTTGCCTTCATGATTTATCTTATTTTTTACACCACTATTGCATGCCATAAGTCTATATTCTCCTTTGTCACTTCTTTCACCATTTATCTATACATATTATTAGGATTAAAGTCAACTTTTATCTTCAAGGATTCATACACATTATCATAGTCCTCATATGTTTGTTTATGTTGTTTCCCCAATGCTTATTTACCTTCCTTTGAGTCCTATTGATTGAGGATCACTTCTTGATTCATGTCACCTTGCTTCATGGATGGTTGACTTGCTCATTCTTCCTCTATCATTAAGACTCTATCTTGAGCCTCTCCTTCTTCTTGATTCATTTTAAACACTACTTGGAAAAAGGCTTCCTCTTCTTCTTTATTGAGCCCATGCATTATCCAAACTATCTCATTCTCTTTCTCAACTCCCATACTTGAATTCACACATGTCAAAGCATTATTAGTTTTAAAATCATGAGGCTTGTTTTCCCCTCCTTTATCTTCTTAGGCTGCTTATTCAACACTTTTAGTTGTCTCTTCACTTTTCCAATGTCTTCTTGTCTTTTCCTCTTCATTACTATGTCTTTGTGAGACCATCTCACTCTTGTGCTAACCTCAACTAAAAAATTTGGTCTTAATACATCTAAAGGTTTCTCTAAACCTATCAAGTATGCCTTCAATGCGGAAATCTCTCTTTACTTATCTTCCTCTTTCCTCACTTGTGTCCATCTTCTTGTTTCAAACCCTTCATATTCTTTCACTCTCTCTCTTTGTCTTGGTTTATCTCTTAGACCTTAATCTTCTTCTTGACAATCCTTCCTTGTTACCTTCTTTGACCTTCACTTGGTCTCTCTCTTCTATCTTAAGCTCTCTTCTTGAGCTTCCTTCTTGGAGCTTTCACTAACTCTCTACTTTATCTCTCTAAGCCTTGTGGCTTAAGGGCTTCACCACAAACTTCTCACTTTTATAACTCTCTCTCTCATGTACCTTCAAATTTATTTATCAAACTTATAAACAACTTTCATCATTCTTACATGAACTAATCAAATACATAACATGAACATAAAAACAAATTTGTGCCTTGCTTTGCTTGCAATTTCTCTTTCCTAGAACCTTCTCGCTCTGATACCAAAAATGATGTAGAGGTCTTAACAAATATTTTATAAGATGATAGAAACATGAATAAATAATATCCTTCACCTCTGCCAATAACCACCTATCTTTGATCTCCTTTGAGTCTCTGATTTGAACATTCTATTTCTCTGTGAACTCTCTCCTTAAGCCTCTCTTGTTTATCATCTCCTCAAGGCTTGATATATTTCTTGACCAAAGTACTATCCTCTACCCCTCTTGTGTCTCTGTCATTTATTTATATTATCTCAATTGACTCTTATCTATCTATTCCATCAATTTCATTCATACTTAACTCCTTTTAAACTATCCTCACAAGGGTCTCCTTTCAATATACTCTTCCCTTAGTGAAATTTATTTAGCAAGTGGCTCTTTATATACTTCAAAACCTCTTTATCTTTGTGGGAACTCATATCACCATAATCCCACTCTATCTAGACCAATTTGAAACCTTTATCCCCTATTCACAATTTCTCAAACAATGTTTTATCATATACTTAGCTTTTTGCTTTTCACAGGCTTATTTAGTAGCCTTTTTTTTTCATTTTCCCCCCTATATGGACATGTAAAAGCTCATTTTGAAAAAATAATCTCCATTTCAACTACACTATCTTATTCTTTCTTTCTACCAAGTTTCAGGCTCTATCTCACCCTTTATATTTCTTTTCTAGACCTTTTCTACATTCTGTTTAGGCCTAGTAGGTCACCTAGAACCCTATATTAACTATAGTATTCTAAATCTGTACATAGAGGTACATGAAAACACCAAAGTATAAAAATATATCTTAATTCAAATTGACATCTAACTAATGTCCAAAATTTATCCCATTTGGCCTATTACATCTTTCACAATATGGATTTGAATTCTGAAACCCTAGAACAGGGTTATCACATCCTGCAGACACCCGAGAAGGGTTAAATGGATTTATATTCCATCCAAACAAATTTTAAATCATTCAAATGAATTTTTAGGGTTTGATTAACCCCTATTAACCTTTTCCAAATGTTGAGACTCTATTTGGATGTCTCTGTTCATCTTTTTCACAAGTTGAAAGGGTGACTATGTGTTCAAACATAGGTCTGTCTTGACCTGAGAGGAGTTCTTTTAGTTTTTTAGGTTCTCAAGGAAATTACAACCTTTTAGAATGATTTATCAAGGACTGTATCATCTTCCTATTTCTTTTTTAAAACATTGAACTTCATTGATATGCCTTTATTCACGTTTGATCACCAGTTTAGTCTTAAGTATGTATGAAGTCACAGTCCACACAAGGTCTGAATGTCATGTTTAGTAGTTACACATAAAAAAGAATTAATACACAATATAAAATTCAATAATTTATAAACACAATATTTCCAATAATCATTTCACCCCAATCAATCTCCCACTAGTTCCTTGCACAAATAACGTTTCTTCGATCCTTTAAAACACAGTATACAAAACATGGTGTATACTAGTTTGTTTATTAAACAAGGTTCTATCTATTCATTCTCTTGAAGCAAAATACATTCCACTCCTATTTTTTACCTTTTACTGACACATTTTTACACGAACTATTATGCCACATTATCTCTCTTTACTCAATCACATACACAGTCTTCCAATCCACTTTATGACTCAATTTTCAAAAATACAGAATAAAAAGATAGAACAAGGTCTGGGAGTTAGTTATCAAATTCAAGAAAATTTTAATTCATTTGGGGTTTGATATCCATTTCAACCTTGAATCAACCCTAAATATACCTTTCATAAAACATTTACAATTATATATAAGTCCATTACTACTTTTCCAAATGGTTCTTGTTCCTCTTAACAACAATGTCAAAGTTAAACTAACCATACCTAACACACTTATCTAAATGACTTATTAAGTGACTCATATACTTATTGAAACAAACTTATTCCCTTCTAGGACCTCATCAATAATATTATAATATTGAAATTCTTCCACACATGCTAAAGAGACTCAAACTTGACCAAAAAGCATTTAAATATTTAAATTAAAGAAATGGTGGGAAAATGTCGTGTAAGAAATAATTTAAATTCTAAAGACCCCTATGAATCCCAAATAGGACAAATACATTATAAATGACTTTTACTAACTTGAACAACTCAAAATTGAGTACCGTTGAAGATGCCCCTGCATCATACTACCAAGGGGCAAAAAAAACTTTCCCTGAAAGTTATAACCAATTTTGCTTGATGTGATTCATAAATGATCTCCTTCTTGCTGACCTTTGATCTTCATTACTTGGCTTCCCAGTCCCAAGGCCTACTAGAAGAATATACACCTCCTTGACTCTTGTTTACCGCTACAACCAAATTCTCATGCATATGCACATGCTCTCTTGAGCCACACTTGTATTGCTTTCTTCCTCTTGCCGTCTTCATACATACTATACCTATAATCAATAAAGCATTATAAAATCATGTTCTTTCTCATTCCTTTGAGGCATTACCTAACTCTCCTCTTTGCTTTCTTTTTTTTATTACTCCCAAGCACCTTCTTATTCCCTATATGGTTCATCTTTCCTATTTACCTCAGCCACAGACTCATCTTTCTTCTTCTCCTTATACAGTTTCTCCTTTGTCTACAACCTGATCTTCAACCTCAATAGCTACAACTTCATCATGTAGAGTGTCTTCATGTGCATGGATTCTCCTTTCCCTCATAAGTGATCTTATCTTGGACACCAATATTGCTTGCCACAAGTCTATATTCTCCTTTGTCACTTCCTTTACCATTTTTCTATACATTTGATGAGGATCAGAGTCATATTTTCTCTTCAAGGATTCATACACACTATCATATACCTCATACCTTTGCTTATGTTGCTACCCCAATGTTTTTTTGTCTTCCTTTACATCCTCTTGAGTGAGGATCACTTCTTGCTTCATGTCACCTTCATGGATAGCTAACCTACTCGTTATTCCTTCATCATTAAGACTCTATCCTGAGCCTCTCCTTCCTTTTGATTCCTTTTAAACACTACGTGGTCAAATGCTTCCTCTTCTTGTTTCTTTCTCAATTCCCATACCTGCATTCACACATGTTAAAGCATTATTAGTTTGCAAATAATGAGGCTTGTTTTTGCCCCCTTTGTTTTCTTAGGCTGCTTGTTCAACACTTTTCGCTGTCTCTTCACTTTTCCAATGTCTTCTTGTCTTTTAATCTTCATTACTTGCCTTGAGATGCCATCTCACTCTTGTTCTAACCTCAATTGAAAACTTTGGTCTTAGTGCCTCTAAAGCTTGCTCTAAACCTATCAATTCTGCCTTCAACTCAATAATCTCTCTTTGATTATCTTCCTCTTTCATCACTTCCTTGTGGCTATCTTCTTGTTTCAAGCCCTTCATATTATTAGACCTTAATTTTCATCTTGACAAGCCTTCCTACTTGACTTCTTTGACCTTCACTTGGTCTCTCTCTTCTATCTTAAGCTCTCTTCTTGAGCTTCCTTTTTGGAGCTTTCACTAACTCTCTACTTTCTCTCTCTAAGCCTCATGGCTTAAGGACTTCACCACAAACTTCTCATTTTTGTGCCTCTCTCTCATGTACCTAAAACTTTCTTTATCATCCTTCTAAACAACCTTCATCATTATTGCATGAACTAATCAAATACATAACATGAACATAAAAACAAATTTGTACCTTGCTTTGCTTGTAATTTCTCTTTCCAAGAAACTTCTTGCTCTAATACCAAAAATGATGCAAAGGTCTTAAAAAATCTTGTCTAAGATGATAGAAACATGAATAAACAAAATCCTTCACCTCTGCCAATAACCACCTAGCTCTGATCTCCTTTGAGTCTCTGATTTGAACATTTTATTTCTTTGTGAACTCTTTCCTTACGTCTCTCTTGTTTGTCATTTACTAAAGGCTTGATATCTTTCTTGAACAAGGTACTATCCTCTACCCCTCTTGTGTCTCTATCCTTTATTTTTCTTGTCTCAATTTCCTCTTATCTATCTATTCCATCAATTGCATTCATACTTGACTCCTTCTAAACTATCCTCAAAAGGGTCTCCTATCAATATACTCTTCCCTTGGTGAAAGTTCTTTAGCAAGTGGCTCTTTATATATTTCAAAACCTCTTTATATTTTGAGGGCACTCATATCACCATAATCCCACTCTATCTAGACCAATTCAAAACCTTTATCCCCTATTCATAATTGTTCAAACAATGCTTTATCATATACTTGGCTTCTTGCTTGTCACGTGCTTACTTAGTAGCCTTTTTTTCTTCTCTTTTCCCTTATATGGACATGTACAAGCTCACTTTGAAAAACTAAACTCTATTTCAATGACACTCTATCTTATTATTGTTTTCTACCAAGTTTTAGGTTCTATTTCACCCTTTAGATTGCTCTTCTATACCTTTTCTATGTTCTGTTTAGACCTATTAGGTCACGTAGGAACCTCTTTTAACTAGAGTCTTCTAAATCTGTACATAGAGGTACGTTAAAAATTCAAAATCTACAAAATATATTATCTGACACTGAAATCTAACTAATGACCAAAATTTATCCCATTTGGCCAGTTACATCTTTCACAATATGGATTTGAATTATGAAACCCTAGAAGAGGGTTATCACAACTTGCAAACACCCGAGAAGGGTTAAATGGATTTATATTCTATCCAAACAACTTTAAAATCATTCCAATGAATGTTTAGGGTCTGATTAACCCCTATTAACCTTTTCCAAATGTTGATACTCTATTTGGACGTCCTTGTTCATCTCTTTCACAAGTTGAGAGGGTGATTGTGTGTTCAAACACGGGTCTGTCTTGACCCGAGAGTTCTTTTAATTTCTTAGGTTCTCAAGGAAATTACAACATTTTAAAATTATTGATCAAATACTGTATCATCTTCCTACTTATTTTTTTAAACATTAAACTTCATTTATATGCCTATATTCATATTTGAGCACCAGTTTAATCTTAACTGTGCATGAAGTCACAATCCACACAGGGTCTGAGTGTCTTGTTTAGTAATTACACCTCAAAATAAATTAATACACACTATAAAATTCAATAATTTATAAAACAAATCTCACCAATCATCATTTCACCCCAAGTAATCTCCCACCAATTCCTTCCTTTCACAAATAACATTTCCTCAGTCCTTTTAAACACATAATACAAAATGTGGTGTATAATAGTTTGTTTATTGAACAAGGATCTATCTAATTATTCTCTTGAAGCAACATACATTCCACTCTTGTTTGTTACCTTTCAATGACACAGTTTTACATAAACTATTATGACACATTATCGCTCTTTACTCAATCACATACACAATCTTCCAATCCACTCTATGACTTAATTTTCAAAAATACAGAGTAACAAGATATAACAGGGTTTGGGAGTTAGTTATCAAATTAAAGAAATTTTTCATTCATTTGGGGTTTGATATCCATTGTAACCTCGAATCCATGCCCAATCTACCTTCCACAAAACATTTACATGTATATATAAGGCCATAACTACTTTTCCCAATGGCCTGTGTTCCTCTTAACAACAGTGTCAAAGCTAAACTAACCATACCTAACACGCTTATATAAATGACTTATTAAGTGACTCATGTACTTAGTTAAAAAAACTTATTCCCTTCTAGGACCTCATCAACAATATTAAAATATTGAAGTTCTTCCACTCATGCTAAAAAGACTCAAACTTGACCAAAAAACATTCAAATATTCAAATTGAAGAAATGGCAGGAAAATGCCATGTAAGCAACAATTTGAATTTTAAAGATCCATATGACTCCCAACTAAGGCCAATACATTCTAAATGACTTGTACTAACTAAAAAAATTGAAAATTGGAGACCGTTGAATATGCCCCTCCATCAACAGGTCATCAACTGGTATTCTAAGTGAAGATCGTAGTGGAATGGGTGAGGAAATTGAAAAAATAGTTTGAATAAAATAGAAGATGCTAATATTTCTTGTAGCTTTTATAAAACATGTTTCAATACCTTAAAAATCTTGCATTGTGGATTTTGTTCTCCCAAATCTTGCATAATTATTTGAATACTCTCAAAAATTTGCAAGAAAGAAGATAGACTCCAAATTTTATCAAAAATGATTTTATGCATCATTTTCATGGTTTTAAAACATGTATTTTGTTATTCCCAAGCCCGTAGAGTATTTTATAATCTTATAAATTTTGCAAACTTTTCAAACTTCCTCATTAACCTTCCACATGGCCATTTGATATGAAATGTGTTATTCAAAGATTGTTTCGAAGTTGGTCTTAATGAAAACTTGTGGTTTTGAGATTTTTAGAATGGTTTTGATAAGATAAGGCATATTTTTATACACAATGAGAAATTTTAAATGTTATTTTGTATTGTACAGGATTCACATTGCATTCTTAAATGTAAAATGACTTCTATAAACTCACTATTCTCATGCAAATCCTTATTCTCAAGCTCATCATACATGTAAAACGTCTACCCAAGCCCACCAACTGGTCAATCTCCACTCTAATATCCCACATGATGCTTCAGATCTTTGTGAGGCCTTCTTGAGTTATCTTTATTTGGAATTCAAGTTACATATATGTTTTTTTGCACCTTTTAAGGAGTATTGAACAAAGCTTAATTGTTTTAGCTAGGAAACTCGTGGTTTTGATCAATAAATGGTCACCTTGGAACTAACCTTGGTGTCATTGAAGTAGCTAGGATACTTCATTATGTTTTTGATGCTCATAAATATAATATATTATGGGATGTTGGTTATCAGGGCCTCACAATATTCTCACTGTTATATGAAGTAATATGTTCACATTAAGACAAACCAATATTTTTTTAAGTTTAAAAAAATGTGTAGATAGTCAATGTGATATGTCTAGTGTTCATCACAGGTTCCACTTATATATCAGCTGAAATGGGCATGGATTTTGGTTGTGACTTGAAATATAAAAATTAACAATGTGATTCCTATAATAGAAAATGAAGTCATGACAATAGGGTAGACAACTTCAGCTCAAGCAACGGCCTAGATTGGTGAGTTCAAGGAACTCCAAGAAGAATCCAAACATGAATAATAGTGACCAATGTGTTTGGGGTGATATAAAACATTATTGAGCAGTTCAAGAAAGATACACAATAGAAGATGGAAGACTTACAATGTATATCAGGATGGAAATCCTGAGGGAGAAAAAAACTCGACAAAGCAAATGGGGGGAGTCAATTCTACTTACATCGGTTGATTAGGGTTCTCATCAGTAAAAGAATCATTCTCTCTTCATAACCACTCAAGGTTGATTTTCCTCTCTCTAGCTTTATATTTTTCCATTGCACTTTTTGTAATCACTTGAAAAGGTTATGTTTTACCTTTTTAAGTTTTAAAATATAAAGTAGTTGTAAAATACAAGTCTTTTACCATAAATGTGGTTATGAAGGTAGTTTTGGGTTTTTACACCTATTGTAACCTATAAATATGAGTTTGGAGATCATTTTTAGAGGGAAACTTTAGTTGGGTTTGGATTATCTTTATGCCAATTGGTTTTCTAACAGTCAAAATTTTGTAATTTGAAGGAAGGAATATAAGACTTTGTTCCATGAGATTTTTTGAATAATGATATGCATGAGTATGCCAGTTCACTTTGATTATTGTTTTTTCATTTTGATAGAATGCTATTGTTAGATAGTCAATGAATGTGAAGTTATTAAGTGTGGAAAGTTCTGTTGAATCTACATTAGGAACTTTGCCATTGAGAATCCTTGGTGAGATTAAGAATAGGATTTTATACCTATTTTTATTAAAAAATATAGGGTTGTTGAATATATTTATTTGTAATGCTTTACAATCTACTTGGTATATGTATCCTATTCATATATTTAGTATATGTATTTCCCATCTCATTTTCATGAAAAAACTTCCTCTACTACACCTCAAATCTTGGACTATTCTGATGAGTCTTTATGTTTAACTATATAGGGTTGTCCTTCATCTTTTCTAGGGTTATCAAAACAACTTCTATGTTTAACTAGATAGAATAATCCCATTCTTCCTTTCTCATTTTCTTTCTCATTTTTTACTTCTCCCCATTATTCTCTTCCTTTATTTTCTATCTTCTTTATGTACTTTTTGGTTAAAAATATGAACCCTCATAGAAAATGTTTTTACTATAAATGGTTGTGAATAGATTTTCCCTTGATTTTTACTTACTTTTCCCCTCTTAAATTTCAATAAACATAGCTCCACCTGATAATAGGTGAGGTATTTTGTCCCTACATTGGTGACTGACATGAGGAATCAATTTTTACACTGTTGACTCAGAGTCACCAATTTGTCCCCTTGACAAATTTTTTGAACCAATAGTTTTTATTGACTTTCCTAGTGATCGGGGTGCTTTATGAACACGATTGTTAGACATTTCAAGGAAACTCCCTTGGAATGCAGGTTGGTGACTCCGTTGAGAAGAAGTACTTAGTGATTGTATTTTTTTAATTGCATAAATGGTGTTGGTCCATCCCAACCCCAATAATTTCTATGTCCCATGGGGAAATTTTTTTGGGCCATTAGCTTTCGCTCAATATAATGACTTCCCATCAGACTCAAGGAAGAGATTCTTAAATTTCTTTGGATAAAATGGTTAAGATGCAGATAAACATATCCATGCCTTCGCAATGTTTTGTAACATCTTGGGAGTTATGTATGAAGATGTTACTAGATTTTGCGTTAAAACTTTCACTAGACCTACTACTGAATGGTTTTGGTACCTAGAAGATGGATGTGTTATAGATTAGAACTCCTTGAAGAACATGTACTTGGATAGATTCAAATTAATTATGGATGTGTCCATATTCAAAAGTGAGATGATGAGAGAGTCTGTAGATATTTTAATAAATTGTTGAGACTGATCCCTCAGAAAAATCAACCAAGTCTCAATAATTAACTCTGCATTTTCATTGGTTCTCTTCATCCAGAGATCAAGTTCATCTTGACAAGGAACAAGGTAAATAAATTGGTGGTTACACAATGAGATGCCATCGAGATTGAAGATGATTTGATCATGTCTAGAATGTTAAATAAAGAGGTTTCAAAAGGTGCTATAACTATTACAAATGATGATGAACAAATAGTTAAACCTGATACAATTAAGAGTCTACAATATTCAAAAAATAAATTTTGAAGGAAAATTCTTGATCAGACATCTCAAAACTCTAACAGAGAAAAAGAGAGTGATACCTATCATATATGATTATTTCAGTTTCACAATTGTGGAAGAAGGTGAATAGTTGGAAGAACTAATTATTGATCAGAGAATAAATGAAGAATTCGGTTTCCCCTTGTCATAAAAGATAAATATTATACTATTTCATAAGATTGCTCGAACTTTATAGTCCTAGAAAATAATGAGCTATTTGAGGAACAACTAGTTGAACCACAAATAAAAAATATAAATGCAGAATGTGATGTTTTACTTTTTAAAGGAGAAAATAATATGAAATCAATTTTCAATCAAGCAGAAGATCAGAATGAAAGACTCAATAGTCAAAAATGAAGATTCCTTAGGTATTTCACTTTCAAGTTCTATCAAAGAAGAGTTATTGACAAAACTTGAATCCAAAGTAATCAACCCCATACAAATTGAAAATCTTAAGCAAGCCAACGCTGAGGACAAGGAAGACATCAAGACAAAACAAAATGAATGGTGCCTAATTTTTATTTTGAGTGAAATGGAAATTGGCAAAGATTATAATAATGATGACTCATTCAATGGTGAATTCAGTTCTACTATGAGAAGCATTTCAAAAAATAATATCAACACCTCACTCATTCCATAAGATAACCATATTACGATTCTAGCTCAAAAATAGATATACGACACACTTCTCTCTAATTCAGATATTGTATCTGTCATAGATTCATTTGAATTAATCCAAGAAGACATTGAAAAAGTTTAGTATTGCTTAAAAGTGCTCACAAAAGATCAAAAAATTCATAATGATTTCATTTAAAAATAGAAAAGCATTGTTGATTTGTTCATTCATGATCATCCCTATGTGAATGATAACTCTAAGTTCCTATTCCCACCTGCTTAGTCATTGTTGCTAAATGTGTTCGGAGTTCATAAGTCAAATCCATTGTTTTGAAATGACATGTACTTATCCAAACTAGTGAATAATTTTGTTTAATCTTCTCATTTTCCTCAGCTCCCTATAAATAATTTTGCTTTCCCAATTTTGGCTTGTTTCCTTTTTCCATTTCTATTTTGGTGTGTGTATTGTTTTTCAATAAATACAATAGCTTGTTTGTTGTTCTCTTCTCTCCATGTATTTGTCATTTAACCTGCACATGCTTGTATATTTTTTCTCTTCTTAGAAACTCTCATTATACAATCATACGATTTGCATAAGGAAGTCAAAATAGTCATTGCTTCAGAGTGGATGAAAATATTACTTTTGGGAGATATACAATCATTATTTAATGGTTCAACATTCCAATCTATATTTCCTCAAACCCCTGATTTGAACTCAAATGAATTGCACATCTTCATTCCTCTCCCAGTTTTAGAATGCAAAGCTTCTTCAATTTCTAAAATACTATGCTGAAAAAGGCTTTGAAGCATTTCAGTCAAATGGATATCCAACTTGAAATATTTGACATTGTAATCAGAAGATGGCATTTGTAATTATGAGAATGGTGATATGAATGTTGTTCCTCAAGTGTCAGAATAGACAATTTTTTCATGAATCTCTTCAAATAAATAGATGGTAAACATGTAAAAATTTTAGAACAAGTAATTTGGCCTGACATCACATGTTCATTTCTCATACGACTGAGAGCAGTGAAGTGGATGTCAGTTTGTTAGATTGAAATATATAAATTTTTAGAATAGGGGATCTTACTTGACAGAGCATGTTCATTTCTCATACAATTAAGATAGGTGAACTTATTGTCAATTGGTCAGATCAGGACATGAAAAGTGAGCTACATAAAAGTTTTTAGGAATCCACAAAAAAGTGAAGGCACTAGTCATCTATTAGTATTGAGTTTTTATGCATTCCCTTAAGAAATGTGGTCCCACAATCGGACCCAGTTGTTGTCATGAAATTTTACATTTCACGACAACACCCCCAATAGCACTCTCATAGGCAATTAAAGGTGTTTTAATAACATGGATAGTAAAAAGTTTGAAAATGGACACTGAATCTGTAGCCCAATGGACAAAGCTTGAGTCACATATTGAGATCTACTTTTTAGGAATTTTGAGTTACAAAGTTGAGCGTATCAATGATCTCTTGACTGTACCTATTTCGTCAAGATAAGATCATGCCTTGAAACCAAGTCCTACACTTGAAAACAAAGTTATAGATGATAGTCATAATGGGACACTTGATGCTAGATGATGCTACATACAAGGTTACCATCATTGGACGTATGAAGAAGGATTCACGACGGATGAAATAATACAAGATAACTTCACCATTTATTGTATCAAAAAAACACAAAAATGTGTCAACACTTAGGGTAGATACAAGGTGTGGAATGACTCCTATGACATAAGCTTAGATTGTAATCACCCCCAGGTGATTGGGTGTTAAGAAGCCTTCCTCCAAATTTGAGAGAGATCAAATATATAGTAGATATTATTGGGGATTACTCTTTTTTTCTTTAAGTTGCCACATTGTTGAGGATCAAGTCTCCCCAAGGCCCAAATTATAATAATAACCGTAGGGATAATTCTTTGTTTTCCATCACTTAATGAGGTTCCAACGAGCAATTTCTAGTTTATCAGACAAAGATGGTGATCCCAGGGTAACTTACTGCCACTAACTATTATTTTTCCTTAGAATAATCGATGTATTCATAACATAGATATATGTTGATACATTGGAGTATAAGAAATGTCATTCTCCTTCTAAATTACATTAAGACATTAATCTTACTAATTTGGGTGATGGAGTGGTAAAGGAGGAAGAAAATGTTGTATTAGTTGAAGGTGGTCTTCAACATGCAATCAATCTAAAAGCTGCCAATTTTTCTACTAAATTTTAAGTCTTTAGATGTATTTGGAGATTCAGAGAAGATTTATAACCGAGATCTCTTCCTCTTTATATACTTATTCCTCATCATGGTTTCTTCCATGACATCTTTAAGCAAGCACAGTGATAGGTCTCTAATTGCCAGAAAGTCCATCCTATATTTGAATCAACATCAAACTGAGGAATGGAAAGGGTGGATGCAGGTGTTATTCTTGATGTATCACTATTTTGCAGCAATAGATATTTATAATGCAATTTGTGTATTTATTTTTGCTTATGTTTGGATGATGGGATTTGGGAATTTTTCTTATTATTACGTTCAAAAAGATTTCAGCCTCATACAGTTTGTTTAAATGATGTGGTGCTTCGACTTATTTCTTATATTTTGATGCATTATACTCAATAATGATTACATGTCGTATTATATATGTCCAATGCACACGCTTTTTACTCTAATGGTATATGGTGCTCTAGGAATTTCAAAAAAATACAATGAACTTGGACTAGTAGTTGTAGTGAAGATTGCATCCTTCTTTCTTGTGGTTATTGTGGTTTGGGAAGTGTCAGGCATGTTTGACCTTCTATGGAGTCCCTTGACATTTCTTCTAGGGTATACTGATACAAATCCAAAAAGAGACATAGTTCCCATGCTTGCTTGAATGGTATTTCATATCGGGTCTTGATCGTTATATCTTGATCATTGGAATGATTTATGCCTACTATCGTCCTATAATAGATAAGTGAACTTGGAAAAGCTAGAGGTTCATCTTGGAAAGAGGATGCCAAGAGTTATGCAATCAGTTTAATGAGTGCTAAGGGGTCAAGTGTAGGATCATGACATCAAAAATCAAGTAATGGTATTTTGGCTCTGGTAAGGCAGGATTACAAAAAGAGGTTGGCAAAGGGAAGGTAATTGTATGGGGTAAAAATACATTTTAAAAGACATTGTAGTCTGGTAATAAGGTGACATGTAATGGTCATGGAGATAATATAAAGGTTCATAGATTGATAGTTAAACTTTTGAATCCTAGATGAAGTCTTACTACAAGTGGCAATGTTAGGATAATTGAGGATACAATCATTCTAGCAAGTAGAGTGTCTTCTCCTATCATGTGTGACAAACATGAAATAAGTGATGGGAAATAAAAGTGAAGGTAGATGCTTCTCACATCATTACTATCCTAGAGATTTATAATGAGTAATAATAGAGAAATGAAGTTAAATATGGTTTCATAGAAGGTGAGTATGGAGATATGTCATCAACTGGTATTCCAAGTGAATACCATAATGGAATGGGTGAGGAAATTGAGAAAATAGTTTAAACAAAATAAAAGATGCTAATCTTTCTTGCATTTTTCTAAAACATTAAAACATGTTTCAATGCCTTTAAAATCCCGTATTATTTATTTTGTTCTTCCAAATCCCACATAGCCGTTTGAATACTCTCAAAAATATGCAGGAAAGAAGATAGACTCCAAATATTATCAAAAATGATTTTATGTGGCATTTTTAGGGGTTTAAAACATGTATTTTGTTCCTTCCAAGCCCGCAAAGTGATTTATAAGATTATAAATCCCACAAACTTTTCAAAATTCCTCACTAACCTTCCATGTGGCCATTTGATATGAAATGTGGTATTCAAGATTGTTTCAAAGTTGGTCTTAATGGAAACCTGTGTTTTTGGGCTTTTTGGAATGGTTTTGATAAGGCATATTTTTCTACATGATGTGGACTTTTAAATGTTATTTTTTATTATGTGGGCTTCACATTACATTATTACATTTAAAATGACTTCTATAAACTCGCTATTCTCATGTAAGTCCTTATTCTCAATCTTTCCATATATGTAAAACGTCTACCCAAGCTTGCTAACTAGTCAATCTCCACTCAATATCCCATGTGATGGTTCAAATATTTGTGTGGCCTTCTTGAGTTATCTATATTTGACATTCAATTTACTTATATGTGTTTTTGCACCTTATAAGGAGTATTGAACAAATATTAATTTTTTTAGCTGGGAAACTCGTGGTTTTTATCAATAAGTGGTTACCTTAGAGGAAGGCTTGGTGTCACTGAACCTATAGTGGTACTTCTTTATGTTTTTTATACTCATAAAGATAATATATTGTGGGATGTTGGTTACTAGGGCCTCACAATATTTTCATTGTTATATGAATTAATATGTCCACATTGAGACAAACCACTATTTTTTCAAGTTTTAAGAAATGTGCAGATAGTCAATGTGATGTCTAGTGTTCACCACAGGCTCCACTTATATATCATCTGGAATGGGCATGGATTCTTGTTGTGACTTGAAATATAAAGTGAATCATGTGATTCCTATAATATAAGATGAATCCATGACAATAGGGTAGACAACTTCAGCTCAAGTGACAACCTAGATTGGTGAGTTCAAGGAACTCCAAGAGGAAGCACAACATGAATAGTCGTGACCAATGTGTTCAGGGTGATATCAAATATTATTAAGCAGTTCCAGAAAGATACATAATAGAATATGGAAGACTTATACTTTATGTCAGGATGAAAATCTTAAGGGAGAAAGAAAACTCGACAAAACAAATAGGGGGAGTCAAATCTAGTTACATCGGTTGATCAGGGTTCTCATCAGCAAAAGATTTTTTCTCTCTCTTCATAACCACTCAAGGTCATTTTCCTCTCTCCAACTTTATATTTTTCCATTGCACTTTTTGTAATCACCTAAAAAGTTTATGTTTTACCTTTTTAAGTTTTAAAAGATAAAAAGTAATTGTAAAATACAAGTCTTTAATCATAAAGGTTGTTATGAAGGTAGTTTTGGGTGGTTACACCTATCATAACCTATAAATATGAGTTTGGAGATCATTTTTAGGGGGAGCTTTAGTTGGGCTCAAGTTAGCTTTATGCTGGTTTTTTTTTCTGACATTAGAACTTTTGCAAGTGGAAGGAAGGAATCTGTATGTACAGTCCCATGAAGAATCAATAAAAAAATGATTTACAGGACTTGTTCCTTGAGATTTTCTGAATGATGATATGCATGAGTAAGTTAGTTCACTTTAATTCTTGTTCTTTCATTTTGCTAGAATGTTATTGTTAGATAGTCAATGGATGTGAAGTTCTTAAGTGTGAAAAGTTATGTTGAATTTATATTACAAACTTTGCCATTGGAAATCCTTGGTGAGATTAAGAAAAGAATTTTAAGACTCTTTTTATTCGGAAACACAGGGTTATTGAATATCTTTATTTTTAAGGTTGTCCAATATCCTTGGTGTATGTATCTTATTTGTATGTTTAAAATATGTCTTTCCCATCTCATTTTCATAAAAAATGCTTCCTCTACTACACCTCAAATCTTGGGTTATTTTAGTGAATCTCTATGTTTAACTATCTAAGGTTATCCTTCATCTTTTTTGGGGTTATCATAACAACTTCTATGTTTAACTAGATAGAATAGTCTCATTATTCCTTTCTCCTTTGATTTATCATTTTTACCTTTTCCCCATTATTCCCTTCATTTCTTTTATATCTCCTTTATGTATTTATGGTTAAAATTATGAAACCCTCACAAAAAATATTTTTGTTGTAAATAGTTATGAATAGCACTTCCCTTGCTTTTCCCCTTTTGGATTTCAATAAAGGTAGCTCTTCCTACTAATAGGAGGGATTTTGTCCCTACATTGTTGACTAACATGAGAACACAGTTCCTACACTATTGACTCAAAGTCACCAAATTGTCCACTTAACAAATTTTTAAACCAACAGGTAGGTACTATACTTGAGCCTAAAATAGGGCCTATGCCTAAACAAATATCTCTTCATCTAACCTTACCACATATTAAGATCTATTTATCTCATATTTCATCTGCTAAAAGCCAATTTTAGCTTAAAATTAAAGTGACATTAATAGAAATTCATATTTTTTTGTCACTGCAGGTAAAAAAAATGTTTTCAATGGTAATAAGAAACTTAAAAAACTAATTATCACCTTTCATATGAAATTATATAACTAAATAAATACTACACTAGTTGTCACTCCTTAGTATTCTACTCCTAAACTGATGCCATTCATGGCCAACTTCCACACTCAAATTATATATTTAAGAGATATACATAAGAATGTGATAATATAAAAATATAGTATTTAAGGATCCTTTCTAAGAAAATTTGCAGTGGCAGTCTAAGAGGAGAAATTTTGTCATCCCAAGGTTAAGATCCCCCTCAATTAAAGATTAAATGCAATGCATTGTCTATATGCACTATCTAATATTAAAGAGATTAAATGCAATTATTGTTTATATGCATCATCTGTATATTGAAGGGATTAAATGTAAGATTGTTTATATGCATTGTCTAGATTTTGAAGGGATTAAAATTTAACACATTCTCTAAGATTTAATGTAATTCATTGTCTGTGTAGTTTATATATTGAAGAGAGTATACCATAGTATATGAAGTCATATAATACCCCCTCAATAGAGATTAAATGCAATGCATTGTCTAAGATTAAAGGGATTATATTAATAGGATTAAATACAATGATTGTTTATATCCATTGTCTATACATTGAAGGAATTAAATACAATGCATTTTCTAAGATTAAATGCAATGCATTATACATGTAATTTATATATTGAAGGCAGTATACCATGTTATATGAATATTTTATATATTATTATGTACAAAACATACTCACAACCCAACTCAACTGACAAAGATAAAAACTCAGATATAAGGGTTTAGTCAAAACACAACACATAATTTTCAAGATTGACACCATTTATCAATATAATTTCTCATGTAGGGTTTGTATGAGGTGCTATGTTTCTTTGATTGAGGCATAATCTCTCATAGATCTCATTCAAGAGGTATAAAATCAACACCCATATGCCTTATTCAATAAAATTCAATCTTGTATTAATATTTAGAACACCACCATTATATGCTAGATCAATAAAGGGTCATCAAATAAGGAAGGAAACAAGAAGAGCTTACAAGATGCCCAAGTCACACACTAAAAAATTCTATTCACTTTCCACCTTTGTTGAATACAAGGTTTTGTAGCCACTTAAGTCTATAAACACATATCATACCTGCTTAAAAGGAATACACCAATGTTTATGGGCATCAAACGTGAATAACACCTCTCAAGATAAGGACCAAACAGCACCTACATGGATCTGTCGATAGGCATAGTAAGATTGTTTAGTCATGCATTAACAACCAAAATAGCCTACGTGTATCAACTGATCTAGAATAGGAAATACAAGAATGATGTCCACCTAAAATATTATGCTAGTAGTAGCAACGTATAAAACACGGTAAGATATTTCTTAGAAATCCTTTACATGGATAAATGTGCAAAAGTTGGTTTGACAACCCTGCCAACCACAGTGCTCAAACCCTTACATATGAGATTCCAATATAATATTATTTGGAAGAGAATTTAAGAAATTTAGGGCATAACATCTGACAAAATTAAACTTACTTACTTGGATCTTGAGAGTTCTTGTTCATTTTTTTTTCCCTAGATAATGAAGCAATACATGAGAAGTTGACCGAGAAGAAGCATATGTGGAGTTAGGGTATTCATAACTAATGATTGATGAAACAAGGCTCTGGAATGGCAATGAATTTACTTTCTTAAACCTGAGATGAAGGAAGCAAAGGACTTAAATACCAAAACAAAATTCTTAGCACAGTTATTTATTCTCCTAACTTCTCCTTCCTTACTCTCACTTACATCTAGATCATTAGGACGTAAATATTGATAAACTTATACAAGCATGTTAAGAGCATTTGAAAAAAAATGAGCATTCACATTCAACAATGTGGCTCTATTTGAATCATAAACCTTCAATAGTGTGGCCTTCCATGGAATCTTCTTGGAAAGGCTTTTTTGATTGTCATTTTATTCTTTTGGGAGCATTAGGTAGGGGTCACATGCTAGGGGCTAGCTAATTATTTGTAAAGGGGTACTGTTGAAAAATTATAGGAGTTTTTTCCCCTATTTTTGTGGAATATATGCTGCTAAGACAAATTATCAACATTTTATTAAAAAAAAAGTTGTTTGAGAAAAAAAAAAAAACAAATTGATTGGATACAAACATATAATTGGCAACCAAAAAATAGGAACAGCTATGTAAATATTCAACTCCTTACTCCTTCCCACCCCTCAAAAACTTCTTCCTAAACAATACATGCTCCTTATTTTAAGGTGCAGATATTTTATATACAATTTTTAAACTTGTGATGATGCATGGGACCACTCTCCCCAAAATTATAAAGACATTGACCTATCAAGCCCCTCCATTACTGGACATGAAAGAGGGGATTGGATGCAGGGGAGGTGCGGCAGGTGTTTTGAAAATAATTGATTCAAAAGGAGCATAATTATCAATTTGGATTATAATTTTTTATTTTATTCTTGATTGGAGAGCGTATAAAATTTTATTACACATTCCAACTCTGTTGATACTAAAAACAAAGGGAAGTCTTTAGAATTGCCATGAAATGGTTTGCAGCAAGAAAATTGATACAAGTACAATGAAGATATAGTTTCCTAAAATGTAGAGGATTCAGTTTGATAAATTGGGTCTTTTTCATCCCCTATATTATCTCTGAATATTTTTTCCTTTAAAAAAAAAAAAACTTGGTTTTGAGCAGCCTGTATAACTTCTTAAATTTTTAGCTTGTTAGATTAGTCTTTACAATATTTAGAAGGGAACTATAATTTACATCTCTTGATTGTTAAGCTACAATCCAAACGTTCACTTTAAAGGACAATTTGCCCCTCAAGGATAATTTACGTCTACAAAACAAGAAATAATAGGCGGCATGAGCTTTGGGAAAATGAATCACAAGGAACAAACAAAAAAAATATAAAGCAAAAATAACGCGATAACTACTGTCTAATGATCATCTCACTGTTAATTTTTTTTTAGTAAAACCATAAGATTTCGTAAGCCAGATTGCACACTGCATGAGATTACGCAACTGTCTTAGAACATTCTATTTGCTCCAAGAGGGAGAGATGCCTCACTTTCTAATTAAAGTCTTAAATGTGAGATTGGAAGGGAATGAAAATGATTAACAAACTAGATTTTTTATCGCTTCAATCAATGTTGTATGTTGTTTTTCCTACCTAGATATATGCAGAAACAGAGTCCGCGATTGAAAACCACAGCACGAATTAAGATATCAAGAAACAAGGATAATAACCAAAACCACAAATATTTAAGAGAAGTCCAATGACACCAAAATAGCATTATCGACTTAGGTTGAAAGTCCTAGAATTTTAAAACTTTTTTGGTTGTAGAAAATGACTGAAAAAACTTATCCAGACACCATATAAGTAAGGAACGCCTAGTGGGTGAATAAAATACTTGGTGGATTCTTGGGCTCATTATGATCCATGTAGAGACCCTCTCTATGATTGTGAGTGCCTTGGTTACTCGCAAAGCTCTATAGAATGTTGCATGCATCCCCTTGCATCATGTAGTTCTTGCACAACATTAGGGAACTTGTCACACCAACTCCAAAATTCTAGCACTTCTGAGCAGCTTCAAGCATCATGTGCATTCCACGCAATCCCTGGATCCATATTACATAGACCCAAGGACAACAATGCGTACTTCACCTGATAGGCATGGAACACATAATTGTTAAGGGCTTAGCACTTGTGCAAGTGTTAAAATGTGGATAATTAGTCTCAACTTTTATCATCAATGTTCCGTGCACATCATTCTACATATCACTCTCCACATGTGCAACCCTTACCTGACATCAGCTAGAACATGTAATGTGCAAAACTCATAGATTTGCACGTAACCCCTGATCAATGTGCAACACTCATGACTTTTCTAGGGTTGTTACATGATCTTACACATGTTAGCATCCCACACTTTAGAGATGTAACCCTCAAAAGATAAGTGGAAGCCCAAACAATTCAACTTCCATAACGACTTAGATTTCACCACACACACACACAACTTTAGCTTAAGAAAATAATATGCCGTGTAACACACACACACACATATACCATCTGCCATGTCCCCGCCTCTACCCTCCACACACATACGAGAATGGGGTAGAGGGGATATATATATCCCTCCGCTCCTGTCTTTCCCCGACCCACACACACACACACACACATATATATTCCCTCCGCCCCGCCACACACACACACACACACACACGAGGGGATAGAGGGGGAGGGGGACGGGGCGGAGGGTGTGTGTGTGTGTGTGTGTGTGTGTGTGTATAATTCAAGTTTTTTTGATTTCTATATTATCATCTTATTCAATATTATTTCACACATGCACAAAAGAACTTTATCTAGATCCTCATCTAAAGTGTTATCCCCTAAACCTCTTGGGATCTAGATCATTGTTATTGGAGCAATTATTCATCTTAAATGACCCATCAAACAAGGTCGTCATATTTGAATCTCGACGTCAAACCACAAGATCCCTTACATAAAGTTTTGTGTTGTATCATCAAAATTCAAATGGAGAGGGATAACACAAGACAAGATGATGTCTACACAATGATCATCATGAGATTCAAAGGGATCTTCAAGGAGAAAAGACATTTATCTTTTAGTAGTTCACTGAAATCCATGAATAGGTGGATCCACCAGCGCATACATCAAGTAAAGCTTTTGATGGTTGAGCAACCCTAGGTTTCAAGTAAATCTAGGCATTCTTGTGTTTGAGGGAAACATTAATGCAGATGAAGTAAATAAAATGGTCAGATCGGTCAGTCATATTTTTCTATGAATGACTAGTCTGATGAAGAAAAGATCAATATTTCACATCAAAAAGTTTGTTCCCCTGTCAAGAGGTGGTGGCAAGTACACACTCTATGGGAGAAAGACCAAATAAAAGAAAATCTAAGCTAACTTGGGATAAATTCCTAGATTTCTTCAAGAATGAGTACCATCTTTAATATGTCTATGATGATCACTACATTCAGTGGTCACAACTACGACAAGGACATAATTAGTCAGTCCAAGCCTGCATTGATGCCTTACACAATGTATACATGAAAATTAGGCTTCATCGATCCTAAGTAACACAAAATCCTTAAGTACTATAGCTGCAGCCTATAATTATTCATTCAATCTCAACTAAAGTTGGTTAAAGGCAAAGTGATGGGAGAAGCCTATTTCTATGCATCAATCATAGAGGAAGAGTCTAAGAGGGTAATCAAGAAACATCTACTGTACAAGGAAGAAACCTACTTTAGATAAGTTCAAACCATCTAAGATAGGGAAATGGTGTGACAGATATAAAACCAATAGCCACTCCAATGTAGAGTGTTATGCATAAAATAACCTACTTGCGTGCATAGGAGCAAAGGATCCTAAAGACAAGTTACTCACATAAGTGGAGGCCACAAATCATGAAGCTTATTGTTGTAGTACGTAAAACCACACCAACAATGTTTAATGCGTACACATAATGTTTGATCCATTCACAGATGTGTTGGCAAGGACAACCACTAGGTTTTATATTCAATGGCAATAGTGTAAAGAACCTCATCTTTAAAGCCACCATCAAATGACTGAACCTTCAAACTGTGCCTCGTCCACATCCCTACAATTTAGGATGGGCTAGTTCCTAGTATGCCAAAGGAATACACATTTCACACCAATGCCACTTTGCGTATGCTATCTATCCTTTCAGAGAGAAGTTAGTACATGATGTCATGCCAAGTGATGCATGTGATATAATCCTGGGTCATGCATACATGCATAGATATCATGGTGTATACACAACCAATCCTTGGAGTATCACCATCTTAGTGGGCAATGAGAGGTATCAAATTTCAAAAGTCATTCCATGCTCTAAGTATGTTTTACGAACTTATGAGAAGAATGCATCACACTTGCATCTAAGACTTAATGCAATCGGTATGATTACTTCTCAATAAAAGGTGAATAATCCATGCACAAACATGTGAACGTGCCCTATCACCATGAGATCCTTGCTTACTTGCATAACTCTGAATAATGTTGTGCATAACCCATTACATCATGTGCCACCTATGTATAGCCATGGAACATGCCACACTAACTACGCACTTTAAGCATCATGCACATTTTATACAGCACCTGAATCCATACTACATAAACCCAAGGACAACAACACACACTCCACTCAAAAGGCACAAAATGTGTAAGTCTCAAGAGCTTCGTGCTTGTAAGGTTGAGGGGCAATGTCCCATGTCAAAATGTAGATAATCCATCTTGACTTTCATCATTGATGTTCCATGCAAATCATTCTGTGTAACACTCACCACACATGAAATATTTGTGTAACATTGGCCAAAATGTGCAATGTGCATAACTCATAGATCTGCGTGTAATGTCCGATCATTGCACAACACTCATGATGCTCCCATGGCCATTACATGATGGAACGCCTATCAACATCTAGTGCTTCTAGAAGTCAATAGATGTAACTATCAAAAAATGAAGAGTCACAAATGGAAGCCCAAATGGTTCAACTTCCATAATGGCTCCTTAACCTTTATGACACATATATATAACTTTAGGTTAAGTAGATAGTAGCAAAGTAAAACACTCATCCATCTTTTTTAAGATTATGACATGTACAAAATGCATTGATAAATTCTAATACATTTACTAATCTACTTCTATTGCTTTATGTACTCTTATCTTATTTGATATTGCTTCCGCACATGCCCACAACTTCATCTAAATCCTCATTTAAAGTGTTGTTTCTCAAATCTCTTAGGATCCAGAGCATGCTAGATGCCAATCCGTGTGTTTGAGTGACCGATGGAAAAAACTAAAGGATCAAAGAAGACACACTCGGTTAATAAGTATGGAATGTAAATGACATGTTTAAAAGAATTGGAAAAAATCAACAAAATTGAAGTAATATGTATAAGAACCTGTGTTTACCACTTAAATGAGATCAACATGGCATGAAATCACTACAAGACCAAGAAACATAAAGGAAAACAACTGGAAGTCCGGGAGAATAAAGGAGAAAACTGGAATTTATAGCGAGTGATAGAGCTCAACAACTATGCAAATAGGTCGTTAATAGAGATGGTGAATAATGAGAGAAAATCGCATATGCAATGTGATACACGCAAGTTGTATGCCAATAGGAACAATATCATATTTTTCTGCATATCCGTAGTCGTAATGAGAGTGTTGGGGTTGCATATAGATTTTTCAAGAATCAATGTTGTACATATATTTTTATTGTTTCTTTATCGATGATAGCCATAAAATAGTAAACTGTAAATTCTTTTTGGTACCTAATCATTATAATTAATTATATATATATATATATATATATATAGATAAAATCTTGTTTTTTAAAAATGTTATGGGGCTGTGAAGTTATTGATGCAGTGGGGCATTTATGTCAGGGCTACCACTATTTACCACTTTCGCTTGTGTAATTGTAAGGGTATTTGGTCCTTTAGGGTGGATGGATATTGAATTTAGATGGACGCTGATAGATCACTCAAGCCCCACCATTAGGTCTCACTAATAGGAATTTGATTTTTCTATTTAAAAATATTTAGTCAGGAATTAATTTCGAATTGAGAAATATGATTAATTTGAAATTTCAAGTTTGTTAATAAGCCTTCCACAATGATAATAGGGGAGGGTAATAAAATGAATTTGTTCAAAAATATATTATATCTTAAATTTAAAATCTATTCTATTATTACAAAATAATTTTAATCTTAAATATGAAATTCTTTTGATTATCACTTTTTTTTTCTAAATTATTTTAAAAAATCAAAAAATATTTAAAATTAATAATTTTAATAAGAATTAAACTAAAAAATTAAGATAAATTAATAATTGAAACTTTCCAAACCAGATTTTTGGAGACAACTAAATTACTGATATTCATGTTATCAACATTGACGGATAAATATTATGAACGTTGATGCATAAATATCACCAATATTTTTTTTTTCCAAAAATCTTATTCTAATTACAATAGATTGTTGTTATTACAACTTGAACTTTGGAGCTTAAAAAATAAACGCTTCTCACTGATGGGAAACATCAATTTATTTGTACAAAGTGCATGAACTAACAATATCATCCAACATTATGGGATGGTCTCTTCTTAGAGGAGGGATAAGATGTACAAGCAAAATCTCCGCATGGTATTTTGCGTTTTAAGATTGGTATTTTTGCAGTTTAATAAGAAAACCGTACACCCATCACAATAACAGTATCATCTATGCATAAGACTGCGACAAAGGGTTGTCAGAGGTTGAAAATGGACAAAGGTCAGAAGACACTTGATGTAATATAAGACTGTTCTCGTCATTATCATAGTCGACAGCCTTTTCTTGTTTAACAGAAGAACTTGCTTGGGAAGAGGAGCTTCCTTTCCATGGTCCCTCCAAACTTAAGGTCCTTTTGAGGGACAGTGGCTCTTCTTGTGTGATCATGACATGGGACTGCCTATAGCTGAGATATGGAGGTTGGCAACCTGAAACAGGAACGTCTGTTTTCCCCTCTAGCATGTTAACAACTGTAGACATTGAAGGTCGCAGCATCGGATTTGCTTGGATGCATAAAAGGCCCACATTGATCGTCCTTGAAACTTCTTCCTCCGAGTAGTTTGAACTTTTAAGCTTCGCATCGACCAAATCCATCTGTCTCTTCTCTCCATACAAATTCCAAGTCTGTGGTGCAATCACAAAAGAATATGCATAGATTAGAAATCTATGTTTTTTATGTTGCAACTTGTTTTGTGGGTCTTCTCAGAAAGTATATTTTTATAATAGTTTAGGAAAATAGTTGTTTCTATAGCATTTAATGACTTGTATTTTCATTATTTCCAGAACTGAGAAATTGCTATCTTAACAGTGTATATTTTCCTTAGATCAAATAGTTATCGGTTCAATATTTATCACATTGTACAGTAACAGCTCTGGTATTAAAATTTAAAGGAAGAACCAAACATCTGCTTGAAGATTCTAAAACAACCCTTCACATAATCATAACAGAGAGAAAAAAAAAAAACAATTTACTCAGAAAAAAAAAGAGCAGAGCATACACGGTTCTGTATTTTTTGCAGACTCAATAATTATTTCATTATTCATGCTTATATATATATATATAAAGAATTACAACACTGCATTGCCCAGATCGCAACATTCAGAAAACATATTGAAAACTAGAGGAAAGTCTACGCATGCGTTATTCGGTGAATTAAAAAAACAGCTAGTGAAGCAGTGATAACAACTCCACCAAAAAGAAACTTATACAAACTATAATTAAACTGACTTAAAATATAGCGCATGGAACAAAAAACAACATGCAATTTATTCCAGAAAAATAACAAACTATAACTAAAAACTGTGCATGAAACACAACCACGGATGAATTGAACATGCAACATCAGTTTTCAACATTCTCGCGCTTGATGCTGAGGGCTCACGATCTGATCTTTGAGTATCAAAAACTAATCCTTTGCAACTGCCTTAGTGAAGATATCTGCTAACTGTTCTTTAATGTTGATGCATTTCAATTCTACTGCCTTCTTCTGCACTAAATCTTGGATAAAATGATGCTTTAAATCAAAATGTTTTGTCCTATCGTGATGGACTGGATTCTTGGCCAATTTAATAGCACTAATGTTATCACAAAAAATAACTGTGGGCTGAACTTGAATCTCTCCAATTTCTTCAAAAAGTTTTCTAGGCCATAATGCTTGTGTACCTATGGAAGTGACTGCAACATACTCTGCTTCTGTAGAAGAAAGGGCAACTATACTTTGCTTCTTTGAGCTCCAAGTAATCAAACCAGAACTAAAAGAAAAACAATTCCCAGATGTTGACTTTTGGTCATCCAAGCTACCTCCCCAATCATAATCACTAAAACTAACAAGATTGAACCTTTTAGAAGTGTAGTAATGAATACCAAAATCTAGAGTACCTTTCACATACCTCAAAATTCTCTTGGCTGCCTCCATATGTATTTCTGATGGCTCTGTCATGTACCTTGAAATAAGTGAAACTGAATAAACAATATCAGGTCTTGTGTGAGTTAAAAACATTAAGCTTCCGACAATACTTCTATAGGCTGTCTCATCAACTCTTTCAGCGCCATCATCTCTACACAACACAACTCCATGAGCAACTAGAGTGGAGACTGGTATACAATCAACCATATCAAGTTTCTTCAACATATCTTTAGCATACTTTGTTTGACAAATGAAAAATTTATTCTCCCTTTGATAAACCTCCATTCCTAAAAAATATTTCATGAGGCTTAAATCTTTCATCTCAAATTCATTCATCATGGAAACTTTGAATTCATCCGTCATCATAGAACTGCTACCCATATACAACAAGTCATCAACATACAAACTTACAATTAGAATATCATTACCTTCTTGTTTGTAGTAAATGGTAGGTTCACTCTTATTTCTTTGAAAACCATTCTCTTGAAAATATCCATCAATCCTAGTATACCATTCTCTTGGTGCTTGTTTGAGGCTATACAAAGCCTTCTTTAACTTGTAAACATGATTTTCTTTTCCTTGCACTTCAAAACCTTGTGGCTGTTCCACATATACTTCTTCTAAGTACCCATTCAAGAAGGCACTTCTCACATCCATATGATGGATGCTCCAATTCTTTTGTGCTGCTAATGAAACCAACATTCTAATGGTCTCTTGTCTTGCTACTGGTGTAAATGTATCTTCATAATCAATGCCATACTTCTGTGTGAATCCTTTAGCAACTAATCTTGCCTTATGCCTTTCAACACTTCCATCACTGTTACACTTAGTCTTGTAGACCCATTTGGTGCCAAGCTTCTTCTTGTCATGTGGAAGCTTTGTAAGCTCCCAAGTGTCATTCCTGTGAATAGAATTCATCTTTTCTTACATTGCTTGCATCCAAATCTCATTAGTAAATGCATCTTCAAAAAATGATGGTTCAAAATCAGCGTTGGTAAGTAAAGCAAAATTCAGTGTCTCACCTCTTGGATTTTCTTCATGTGCTTGATTTGAACTCCTTTGATAAATGTCACTCAATCTTCTTACCTTGTAGAACTAGGACTTGAATCTAGACTTACACTTGGAATTGAACAACTAGATGAGGGGTTACTAGGTGGATTTGTAGCACTTGGAATAGATATATTAGTGGGCTGCCCATGATCAATATCATTCATAATAACTTCTTTTAAAATAGATTTTGACTTCTCCATATGGCCTTTTTGATGACCATAAACTCCCCCTTCATTAAAAATCACATCTCTTGACACAATAAGCTTATTAGTGAGAGGATTATATACACTGTAAGCCTTACTTTCCTCACTATATCCAACAAAAATACATGACTCACTTTTGGGATCTAACTTTTGCCTCTTTTGATCAGGAACATGAACATAGGCTAAGCAACCAAAAACTTTGAAATAATTAACATTTGGCTTTTTCTCATACTAGGCTTCATACGGAGTCATCCTTTCAAGTGCACTAGTGGGACTTCGATTGATAATATATATTGCTATAGCAACTGCATCTCCCCAAAAAGAATTGTTTAATCCCTTTGTTTGTAGCATGCTTCGTGCCATCTCCACCACTATACGATTCTTCCTTTCAGCTACACCATTTTTTTGAGATGTTTATGCAATGGTGAGTTGTCTTCTAATGCCATGCATATCACAATAACCTTGAAAGGCTTTTGAACAAAATTCTCCTCCACGATCAGTCCTTAAGCATTTGATTTTGCACCTTTTGTCATTTTCAACAAGGGCTCTAAACCTCTTGAATGTCTCAAGATCTTCACCTTTGGTCTTCAAAAAATAAACCCAACACTATCGTGAGTAATCATCAATAAAAATAATGAAATATGATGACTTATCCAAACACTTTGTCTGCATAGGACCACAAAAGTCTGAATGAACTAACTGGAGTGGATAATGGGCCCTCCATGCATTGCCTTTTGAAAATTTCTCTCTTGTATGTTTTCTTTTAGCACATCCTTCACAAACTTCCTTGTGCTCTTCAACCTTAAGCAAACCAGAAACTAATGCTTTTGATGTTAGAATCTTCAAACTATGAAAATTTAAATTCCCATACCTGAGATGCCACAACCAACTTGTATCCTCATATGCCATATTGACAAGGTTCTTGTTATGTTCACCAAACTTCAATGGGAACATCCTATTCTTTGTCATAGGCACAACTGTTACCAATGTATTTCTTTGATTCTTATCATAAATACATTGTTGATTTTCAAATATAACTTTATAATTCTTCTCACATAATTATCCAACACTCAACAAATTATGCTTTAACTTTGGAGTGTAATAAATATCTTTCACACTCTTCATACCTTCTTTTGTATGGACTTCCATAGCTCCTTTTGCAACAACCTCCAATGATTTGTCATCACCAAGCTTGATCTTGGATTTAAAACTTTCATCCATTATAGAAAAAAGTTTTTCATTCCTTGACATGTGGTTAGAACATGCCGAATCTAAATACCAAACATCTTTAAAAATATTTTAGCTTTGTCATAAGATAAAAATAAATTATCTGGAGGATTATCATCACCTTCTTAAGCATAATGAACGCTTTTATCATTATTACCTTTTTTTAATCTACACTCATAATTAATGTGGCCATACCTGTTATAATGATAACACTGGATATTTATTTTATCAAATTGGCCTCTACCTCTTCCTCAAAAACCACCTCTGCCTCTATTTCTTCTTGAGTAATTCTGATTTTGACCTCTACGTTGGCATTGATTACTTTTGATGCTACTATTGGCATCTTCATTCTTTATGATTTGTAATTTAGAGGAAAAAGCTTTCTCATCACTTTCTCCAAATGAATCTCTCAGTCTTTCTTCATGAGACATCAAAGATCCAACTAGATGATCAAATTGAAGGGTAGACAAATTTTTGCTTTCTTCTATGATTATGGCAACATGGTTCCACTGTGGTGTGAGAGTACTCACCACCTTTTTGATCACAACCTCATTGTTCACAATTTCACCAAGTGTAGCCATCTTATTGACCATATTTTTTACTCTGACACAATAGGTACTCACATTTTCAGCGTCTTGCATCTTCAAATTCTTGAATTATCACTTCAATACTTTGACTTGATCACTACCTTGGTAAGCTTCTTTTAAAGTCTTCCAAGGATCCTCTGCTGTCTTTGCTCCTACAATTCATGGAAATAGGCTCTTATCTAGAGCTATTTGAATATGAAATAAGGCTTGAGCATTCTTCTTCTTAGCCTCTTTCTTAGCTATTTTATCATTTGCTGTGAGGGCATTCCAATCCGCTGGCTTTGCATACCTTGATTCAACAATCTCCCACAAATCTTTTCCTATTAAAAAAGTCATCATTTTGATACACCAATAATCATACTCATTTCCATCAAATTCTGGAATGGGCAAGGAGTTAGAATTTGACATGATAAATCTTTGGCAAAATTCCAACTAATACCAGCTCTGATACCAAATGAAGATTCTAAAACAACCCTTCAAATAATCATAACAAAGAAAAAAAAAATTAACTCAGAAAAAAAGAGAGCCAAGTATACACGATTATGTATTTTTTGCAGATTCAATAATTATTTTGTTATTCATGCTTATATATATATATATATATATATATATATATATATATATATATATAAAAGAATTACAATACTGCATTGCTGCCCAGATCACAACATTCAGAAAACATATTGAAAACTAGAGGAAAGTCTACACATGCATCAAGCATGCATTATTCGGTGAATTCAAAAAAATAGCCAGTGAAGCAGTGATAACAACTCCACCAAGAAAAAAAAACCTATACAAACTATAATTAAACTGACTTAAAATATAGCGCATGAAACAAAAAATAGCATGCAATTTATTCCAAAAAAATAACAAACTATAACTAAAAACTGTGCATGAAACACAACTACGGATGAATTGAACATGCAGCATCAGTTTTTAACACTGCTTCCTAGTTGAGTGCGAATTGCTGTCCTGAATCTGGTATACGTAGTTGATTAGTTTAAAAATTTGCAATTATGTAGACATTTTTTCAGATACATGTTGGAGTGTACTTTGTAGTTTCAAATAACGATTCTGACATAAACCTTCTGTATATTGTGGCTCTGAACTTTTTCATCGCATTACATTTTGTTTTTCAATTTCATAAAGACTGGATAGCAACTATTTCGAAGGACATTTCTTTTATGAATGTTTTAACCACTTGCAGAAAAGGTTTTTAACAAATATTGAAGGATATGTTTGGAAAAGTTATATATCTCTGATGGTGACAAAAGTTTATATTCTTAAGAAAAAACCTTAAAAGGGTAGTTCGTTCAGTTACCATTTCGATCAGATATACCACCCCTCCCTGCAACTTCTTCTCCATGTTTGCTTAGCCACTTACAATTTCAAGGACAACTACTCCAAAACTATAGACATCTGCCTTCTTTGTAAGATGACCTTTTAAAGCATATTCTGGAGCCATATATCCACTGGAGAAAAAAGAAATAATTTTAGGGTTTAGGGTTTGTACATTTCGATTTTCTTCATAAAAGAACTCTGACTGCTGATTTTAGTTTGGAAAAGATCTATATATATATATTTTTAAAGTCGTCTTACATAGTTCCTGCCACCATCGTGCTAACATGAGTTTTCTCCTGATCAAATAACTTGTCCAAGCCAAAATCTGATATTTTTGGATTGAGATCCTTATTTAAAAAGGATGTTTGCAGATTTGATGTCTCGATGCATGATGTAGATGATCCTCTGACCCTGCAAATTGGTTCACACACCTTCTGTATACAGAAGTAATTTGCAGCATAAAAAAAAATCAACCACAATGTTTAGAACTCCCAAAATTTGTTTCTTTTCTTTTCTTTTATTCTCCCCCCAAAAAAACTACAAAATACATAGACAGACTTCTATTTATCTTCCTCTCCAATGCGTTACCAAGAACATAAAACCTTCTATTCTCTTCTAGAGAAGACTCCTAACAAACTTACTAATTCCAAAAACTACTCGTGCACACCAGCTGTCCCCTTAAACTCCCAGAAAATAGGGCAGTTGGGGCACTGCATTTACATTAATAAACAAACCCCCCCTAAATTTTCTCTTAAACAACTAACGTGTAAAAAGAGTCCTACTCAGTCACTCTAAAGACTAAAACTAACATCATTCTTACTCATCGATTACATCATCTTCCCCATCTTTTAGAAATTTTGAATCTCCTAGTTCAGAGTCATATAATGGAGTTGTCTTGCTGTACTTCAGCAAGTCAGCCTCTGGAATCCACGTATTATATGTATCTGAAAGGCCTTTCTACTTAACAAAGTAAGACTTATATGCCCTGGACCGTGTAGCGACCAACTTAGTATTCAAACTCATTCAATCTACTCTCTTTTCTTATTCGGCATGTGTTTGGTCTAGTCATTGACTTCCTTGTTGTGCTGTTCCTCATTCATCTGATCATAGTTTGTCCCAGTAAGAAGTGAGTAAAGGTCGGCAACATTAAAAATAGGACTAATGTCTAACTCCTCAGGAAGATCAATCACATAGGCATTGTCATTTATCACCTTCTGAATTCTGCACGGACCTATTTTCTTGGGCTTCAACTTGTTGTAGGTACCTTGAGGATACCTCTCTTTGCGCAGATGTACCATGACCATTTCCCCTTGGAAGATTTGTTTCCTCCTATACATATAAGCATTTCTCTTATAATGTTCATTTATTGTTTGCAATTTGTGTCTAACCTATTGATGTATCTCTTGAATGCTTTCTACAAAATTAGTAGCATCTTGGCTGATTTTTGGGTTTGCAGGCAGATCCATTTGATCCACAATTCCTTTAGAATTTGTGCCATACATAATTTGAAATGCAGACTTACCAGTAGATCTGTTCACGCTGGAGTTATAGGCGAATTCAGCTTGGGATAGTACCAAATCCCTTTGCCTAGGACTGCCTCCAACTAAGCACCTCAATAAATTGCCCAAGCTCCTATTCATCACCTCTGTTTGACAATCGGTTTGGGGATGATATGCAGAACTGTACCGCAAACTGCTGTCTAACTTCTTCCACAAGGTTCTCCAAAAGTGGCTCAATTTTTTTTTGTCCCTATCACTGGTTATGGTTTTTGGAATACCATGTAACCACACTATTTCCCTAAAGAACAAATGTGCTACTTGACTTGCATCATTTGTCTTCTTACAGGGTATGAAGTGGGCCATTTTAGAAAAGCGATCAACCACTACAAACACTGAATCAAATCCTCGTTGGGTTTGTGGCAGCCCCAAGACAAAATCCATGGAAATGTCAGTCCATGGTTCCTTTGGCACAGGTAGAGGCAGCTATAGGTCAGTATTTTGCTGTCCTTTTGCAATTTGACACACCCTACAAGCAGTAACAAACCTATTCACATCTTTTCTCATATTTGGCCAAAAGAATTTCTCATTCACCAATTCAAAGGTTTTATCTCGTCCAAAGTGTCCACCCAACCCACTTGAGTGCATTTCTCTTACTAGTTTTTCTCTCCTTGATCCCAAGGGAATACAAAGTTGAGGTCCCTTAAACAAAAAACCATCTGATAATAAATAGTCTTCACATGACTGCATACCTATCCGGTCTTGATTAATTAGAACTGCATAAATCTTTCCAAAATATGGATCAGCTGCATATTCACATTTCATTTCTTCAAAGCCAACCAGTTCATTACTCATTACAATCAACAAATGACGCCTTTTACTCAAAGCATCAACCACCACATTAGATTTACCACTCCTATGCTGCACAACAAAGGTATATGCCTGCAAAAATGAAGCCCATTTGGCATGTCTGTGAGACAGCCTGCCCTGAGAATTGATGTACTTCAAAGCCTCATTGTCAGTCATCAATATGAATTCCCTATGTAGAAGATAATGTCTCTAATATTTCAATGCTTGTAAAATAGCATAGAACTCCTTATCATAAGTAGTATATTTCCTTTTGGCTTCATTTAACTTTTCACTGAAAAAAGCCACAGCTTTACCTTCTTGGCTTATTACTCCTCCAATAGCTACCCCTGAAGCATCACACTCAACTGTGAAAAGTTTCTCAAAATTCGGTATAGCAAGAATCGGAGCCTTAGTTATCCTTCTTTTGAGCTGTTCAAAACTCATGTCAGCTGCCTTGGTCCAAGTAAAAACCTTCCCTCTTGTGCAATCAGTCATAGGTGCATTGATCCCGTTGAAATTCCTAATGCATCTCTTATAAAAATTTACCAACCCATGAAAACTCCTCACCTCCGTGATACTTTGAGGAGTAGGCCACTCAAGAATGGCCTTAACCTTTTTAGGATCCATGCTTAACCCATCAGCTGAAATAACACTACCTAAGAAGACCAATTCATTCTTGCAAAATTCACTCTTTTTAGGGTTGATAAACAATCTTTCTGATCTGAGTGTGTCAAATACCACTCTCAAATGTTCTACATGTTCCTCCATATTTTTACTAAAAATCAAAATATCATCAAAATAGACTATGACAAATTTGCTAATGTGTAGTCTAAATACCTGATTCATGGTCCTCATGAAGGTAGCCGGGGCATTGGACAAGCCAAATAGCATCACTACCCACTCATACAAACCATCCTTGGTTTTGAAAGCGGTCTTCCATTCATCTCTTTTGCAAATCTGAATTTGATGGTATCCACTTCTAAGGTCAATCTTGGAGAAGATCTTGGCACCCGATAGGCAATCTAACAAGTCATCCATTCTTGGCAGTGGATAATGGTACTTCACTGTAATTTTGTTAATGGCTCTAGAATCCATACATAATCTCCATTTTCCCCCTTTCTTGGGTGAAAGTAGAGAAGGTGTGGCACACAGGCTCATGCTTTCCCTTACAAATCCCTTTTCCAATAATTCAGTAATCTGTCTTCTCATTTCCTCACTTTCTAGAGGATTCAATCTATAAGCAGCTTGATTTGGAAGCCTAGCACCAGGAATAAGGTCAATTTGATGGGAGATGCCTCTAGAAGGAGGCAAGCCAACTGGTAGGTTAGACGGTATCAAGCCTAAATATTGGTTTAGCATTTCCTGCGCCTTAACTAGGACAGTTTGCTGATAAGATTTCTCCCTTCCTCTAGGGTATAATAGATAGCAAACCTCACCCTTGGACTCCTTGAAGAACTCTTTCCAATCCACCATAAACAATGATAGAGCTGTTGTTTCAGTTGATCCCTCTTCTTTAAAAGGCTTCAAAACATGGAGTTTACCCTCATGTTGTATCTCATAGGTATTTTCCCTACCATGGTGGACTACATTTCTGTCATATTGCCAGGGCCTTCCTAACAATAAATGGCAAGCATCCATAGGTACAACATCCCACAATACCTTATCTTCATAGGGCCCAATATTAAAGGGAACAAAACAAGATTTATCAACCAACACACTTTGTTCTTTCTTCAACCAAGAAATCTTATATGGTTCAGATTTAGGAATACAAGAAAGATTTAATCTTTGCACCATTTCAGTACTTACTAGGTTGTCTGTTGAACCACCATCTACAATTACTTTGCATACTTTTTCTTGACACTTGCATCTACTTCGAAATACATTCTTTCTCCTCCAATCCTTATCTGCAGATTGTTTGTTTCCTGCCACCAAGATCTTTCTAATCATCAGGTTCTCTCCAATTTCAGCGTCTAGTTCAACTGCTTGAATCTCTTCTTCTGTCAGCATAACTCAATTTACAGCTTTAGGATTTAGGGGACAGTCTTGAGCTTTATGAGCTTCACTGCATATGAAGCACCTTAAGGGTTTCCAATCTCCAAAATTTTGCCGTCCTCGTCCCCTACCTCTAAAACCTCCATTTCCTTGGAAGTTAGGCTTCATAATTTCCTTAGGTTCTTCACCTTTGGTAGGTTGGGAGGAATTCCCCTTTCCCCTATCCGGGTTACTATCACCCCTTTTGCTGGTCACCTTGATCTTCCGATGTAATTTCTCCTTTGCTTTTAAAGCATATCCATATGCTTCATCCACAGTAGGTATCTTGATTAAGGTTAAATCATCTTGCAACTGAAATCTTAATCCATTAAAATACCTAGCTGCTGCTTGCTCTTCATCCTCTTGAATATCAGTCCGAATTTGAAGACTCATAAATTGCTTGATATAAGCTTGAATAGACTGGTCCTTTTGTCTTAGATTTTGAAATTCCCTGAACAATTTTTGTTGATAATCAGAAGGTAAGAACCGAGCATGTAGGTGTTTCAACATCTTGGGCCATAGCTTGATTTTGTCCTTTCCCTGTCTTCTCCTTGAGCTCTACAAATTTTCCCACCATAGAGCAGCATGAGACTTCAACTTGGACGCTGCAATTTTTACCCTTTTCTGATCATCTTCCTCAATGTCTTCCATGTCAAAGTAACGCTCCAACTCTTGGATCCAGTCTAAAAACAGATCTGGGTTGAGTCCACCTTTAAATTCTGAAATATCAACTTTCACCACTGAGCCTTGTTTGGATACAGCGTCAATGAGCCTCTCCATAGGGTCTGCTGCCCTAGCTGCATTCCTCTGAACACCAGCATTTCTCCTGCCTCTTCCTCCCCAGTGCATACGAATTCTTCTCTGGGCCATCATTGTTTGCTTTGATACCAAAATGATGCAGACGATCCTCTAACCCTGCAAATTGGTTTACACACCTTCTATATACAGAAGTAATTTGCAGCATTAAAAAAAATCAACCACAATGTTTAGAACTCCCAAACTTTGTTTCTTTTCTTTTATTTTATTCTCCCCCCAAATAAACTACAAAATACATTGATAGACTTCTATTTATCTTCCTCTCCAATACGTTGCCAAGAACATAAAACCTTCTATTCTCTTCCGGAGAAGACTCCTAACAAACTTACTAATTCCAAAAACTACTCATGCACACCAGCAGTCCCCTTAAACTCCCAAAAAAAACAGGGCAGTTGAGGCACTCCATTTACATTAATAAACAACCCCCCCTAAATTTTCTCTTAAACAGCTAACATGTAAAAAGACTCCTACTCAGTCAATCTAAAGACTAAAACTAACAGCAGTCTTACTCATCGATTACATCAATGCACAATTCGCAGTCTAGATTCTTCATGCAGATATGCCAAACCACTTGCAACTCCAACGCAAATATTGAATCGTGCAGGCCAATTGAGATTAAGCTTAAATTCCTCGGGACCTAAGAATTTTACAATGTTTCAGTAAATACCTTCCAATTGAAGATTTTGCAACCGACAGTACACTCACCATGTGTACACGAATGTCTCTATCAATTACAGTTTATCAAATATGGTAGCCATAAATTAAAATTGACGGTCGACCTTAAAAGCGAGGACGATTCATATCAGGCTGCTGTCAGTTTGGAGATTAAATACACATCCATAACATTCTAAAGAAAGTACCAAATAAAGCAGGTATTAGATAAATATGGACGTACCAAATAAAGCGCGAGCTAGACTGTTGTTTGCCAAGAATTCATATATCAAAAGCAACTGCTTTTGTTCAATACAAATACCGTAGAGTTTGACCAGATTGGGGTGCTGCACTGCAGAGATGGTAGCTATTTCATTTAGAAACTCGCGATTCCGTTGCCTTAGTTTGGAAAACGTCTTCTTTACTGCTACCACGTTTCCATCTGTTAGTATACCCTAGGAAGAGGGAAAGTGTTAAATATAATGGTGTTCGGGTATATTTGATCTCGAGGTTATATAAAAACCCTAAACTTATGCCAAATGGCTTTCCTAGGAACGATACTTGTTACGATATATTTAAATATTCTGGTTCCGCCATATAATGGCACCGCGAGTTGCTCTTACTGCAAGTAAACCCAAACAGAAAGGTGTATTATAATATACCTTGAAAACGGCACCAAATCCGCCTTCTCCTATCTTATTCTCGGAGTGAAAGTCACGTGTGGCACTTTTTAATTCCTCTAAACTAAAAGAATTGGAAATTGCTGTCATATCCATCAATTCTGTATACAGAAGTTCGAAAGATTGTATGATAGTGTAATTATTAATGTTTCCCAACCCTTACACTGTAGTTTAAAACAGCACCAAAATAAAAAAGAATGCAATTGTAAGTAATTTGAAACGAAAGAAACAAGCGCCATCACCTCTACCCAGATGATTGTCCTGAAATCTGTTATTGATTCCTTTCGTTTCTTAATAAAGATGAATGAGAAATACTTTGCCAAGCCTAGAGAAAGTACTGCTCCAAAGACAATGCCAACAAGCATAAGAGTATGGCTTCTATTGATTGTAAATTCTGTCAAAAGAAACAAAGACCAATACCAGTTGCATTAGATATACCACACATCCTATCTACAATTCTAAAATAAGCATATCGAAAAACCAGGCAAAAATTTGTCAAATATATCCTTAAAGATGACTGGCCAAATCTCAAAATGAAGGTAACCGTTGATACTACATGAAGCAAATTTGCTTGGCTGGTTATCCAAAAAAAAACTTATTTCATGAAAATTAAATGATTCTGTAATCGATAAAATTGCATAGAGATGTTGTTTACCAGGAGTAACTACCAGGAAAAATAAATGGATTTAATTGATAAACTTGGATAGAGATCATGTTTACCAGGAGTGACTACGATAGCTGATACCAAAGGTCCATATGTCCCTCTTCTGGTACATTATACGTTCCTTTACCAGCCCAAAGAAAGTGAATCTCCAAATAATTCTGAGTCACAGTCGCTGTGCAAGTTTTAATTACCACCTTATCTGCACTTCCAGCAGCATCTTTAATGTTGAAATTTGGCAACACTTTAGTTCCCTGTATGTATTTAAAAAGGCAAATAAAAGGCAACCACAAATTTAAACTCTTTCTATGTGCATGTTTAATCAACGAGTAAAACTGCAATGGATACATATTGTAGACCTGAATATAGACATCAAAGATGCGCCTTCCAAGACTTGTGTGAGATTTGTCATTGGAAAATACTATTTCAGAAAAGTGGAGTTGTACTTCATACTTTCCATTGTAAAGGCATAGTGCATAGTATCTCAAGGAATTGGGAGAAGAACGTGCTGCTGTAGGATTTAATTGCTTTGTAAATGATGTTTGGCTAATATTATCCATAAATGCTCCCGTGTTGCTGACTGCCCATTTCTTGCCCTCACTCAGGAAGTATGATGAAGCACCTAATGGATTTTTATCCGCTTCATATTGGATGGACGTTTTAGGGTCAAACCATCTTAAACCTCCGCAATTAATGGCCAAAGTATCTACCAAGCAGAGAACATATAGTTAGATCATTTTTCAAATACCTTTGTCATTATTGCCTTTCCGTATAGCATCATCACTGTGCTGAAAACAAAGGAAAACTAATATGACATTCATACATAGCATCTTGTGTTTTTTTTTTTAATAATAACATATAGGTATTTTTCGTAGTAGTTTACAACAGAAGTTTAGGCCAAATGGTTCGACATTTGAAGCCTAAAACTCTCCAAACAGACAATATTAAATAACATGTTATTCGATGACACAAGTATAACTAGACGAAACATAAACTAATTTTTTTAAATGGTCATATAACAATCCTCTGCGTTCTTCTTCTTTGTCTTTGATTGAAATTACTTTGACCAAAAACACAATCATTAACCTATTTTTTTTTGCTCTTCCAATTGTGAAATGATTATTTGGCTTGAGAATGGACCGACTCCTCGGAAGATCATATAAGCGACTGTTAGAAACTCAAGATGAATAAGAGTAAATTTCTCCACTCCTCATGCATGCAGAAGTGAACATGCAGTTGTGAACAATTAGTTAGACAAACAGTTAGTTTGCATGTAAAGACTAAAATTAATCTTGAGTTTGTTTTTCTAATTATTGTTTGTATTCAATTCTATTTAAAGACGCCTTGGGTGCAGCGTTGTAAGCAAGAAAAATTGAAGATCAATAAAATCTTTTTTCTTTCAAGAGATTGCTGTAGCAATTGGGTTCAGTTCTTATTTTCTTGTTTAAGTTCTTGTTTTTGCATGCTCTCTTGATTCTGACAAATTGGTATCAGAGCCTGGTTAGGAAAGCAGCCAGCAGGGAGGCGACAAGAAGAAAGGAGAGCGAAGCAGTCGGGCGCAGGAATTGCCAGCAGGCAGCACAGAGACTGACATTGGCAGAGTTAACCGACATCGGCAGAGTTAACCGACATCAGCCGACTCCCAGACCGACATCGGCAGTGTAAACCGACATCGACAGTATTATCGACCGACCACGGCAGTGTAACCAATGTCGGCGACTGTGTTTCAGAAACAACAACCAGAAAGTCATTTCAGCATGAGAAATGGCAGCGAACAACAGTATTTCACAGCCTCAAATTCTCGTTTTCAATAGTAAGAATTATGATTTTTGGGCAATTAAGATGAGAACTTTATTTTGCTCACAAGATGTATGGGATCTGGTAGAAAGTGGTTTTGTAGAACCGTAGGACGAGGCAGCCCATCTGGCATTAAATCAAGCACAAAAGGACGAGCTTAAAGAGAACAAGAAAAAAGATGCAAAAGCTTTATTTCTCATCCAACAGGAATTGGATGAATCTATTTTTTCCAGAGTTGCAGTAGCAACAAGATCCAGAGAGGTATGAAAAATCTTGGAGACTACTTATAGAGGTAATACAATGGTAAAAATTGCTAAATTGCAATCTCTTAGGAGAAGCTTTGAAATTTGCAAATGAATGATTTAGATTCAATAGACCAGTTTATGGGTCAAATTTTGAATATAGTGAATCAAATTAGATCTAATGGAGAAACTATCACGGATCAGAAGATCATAGAAAAAATAATCAGATGTTTACCCAGTAAATTCGATGCAATAGTTGTAGCTATTGAGGAAACCAAGGATTTGGAACAATTATTTGTAGATGACTTAATGGGTTCATTGTTAACACATGAATCCAGAATGAATAGGAATAACAATACTTCGCTTGAGAATGCTTTCAAGTCACAGGTATCATTTGGCAGAGGAAGAGGAAGAGGAAGAGGAAGAGCCAGGTCTAACTTCAGAGGAAGAGGCAGAACTGGAAGGAACAATCCAGATGAAGGTGAACACAGTAATCAAAACTACAGCAGTAGAGGATGTGGCAACAATCACTTCTAGCAAGGTTCACAGAGGTTTGATAAATCTAATGTTCAATGTTATTACTGCAAGAAATATGGTCATTATGCAAGTGACTGCAGAAGTAAACAAGGATATGTGCACAAGCAAAATGCTAATTACACAGGTGAATCTAGTTCTAATCTAGTTGAATCTAGTTCTAATCCTGGAAGCTTATTTCTTACTTGTAATGTTACTCAAGAAAAAGCTAGAGATATTTGGTTCTTAGATAGTGGATGCAGTAATCATATGACAGGGAATAGAGAATTTTTTGCTAGTCTTGATGATTCTGTAAAATCAAAAGTGAAATTAAGAAATGATATTACAGTAGATGTCATGGGTAAAGGTGTCATAAATGTTTTGGCAAAGAATGGTGAAAGAAGGTTTATACCTGATGTTTATTTTGTACCTGGACTAAAACATAATCTTTTGAGTGTTGGTTAGTTAGTACAGAAAGGTTACAAAATATCCTTTATGGATAATGTTTGCACAATATTGGACAAGTTTTCAAGTGACAAGTTGATAGAAAAAGTGGAGATGACCAAGAATCGGATGTTCCCTCTTCATATTCAGTGCATCCAAGGAGAAGAGGAAGTCCACTTCAAAACCATGCATCTAGATCAATCATAGCTATGGCACTTAAGGTATGGACATTTACATTTTGGAGGTTTAAATTTGTTACAGAATAAAAATATGGTGAAGGGTTTACCACCAAAAAAACAGCCAGGAAGTTCATGTGACAGATGTATTCTGGCAAAACAGCATAGAGAGAGCTTTCCAGTAGGAGCCTCATATAGAGCTAAGGTAATATTGGAGCTAGTCCATAGTGATTTATGTAGACCAATGCAAATTACATCACTTGGAGGTAGTACTTATTTTCTAACCTTCATTAATGACTTTAGAAGAAAGACTTGGATATACTTTCTCAAAAATAAGTCTGAAGCCTTTGGAAAGTTTAAAGAATTCAAGGCAATGGTTGAAAAGCAGAGTGGCCATTATATCAAGGTACTCAGATCAGATAGAGGAGGTGAATATATGTCTAATCAATTTCAAGATTTTTGCAGATATCATGGAATCAAAAGGCAATTGACTACAAGGTACACACCACAGCAGAATGGTGTAGCAGAAAGAAAGAATATAACAATCATGGAAATGGCAAGAAGCATGTTGAAATCAAAACACTTGTCAAATGAATATTGGGCAGAAGCAGTAGCATGTGCAGTGTATATTCTGAATAGAAGCCCAACAAAGAGTGTCAGAGATCGAATTCCACAAAAAGCGTGGAGTGGTAAGAAATATTGTGTACATCATTTCAGAATTTTTGGTTGTGTTGCATATTCTCTTATACCATCTAAATTGAGAAGAAAGCTTGATGATAGAGGTGAGAAATGCATTTTTATTGGCTATAGTGAAGAGTCAAAGGCTTATAAGCTGTATAACCCTATTTCAAAGCAAGTGATTATTAGCAGAGATGTTGAATTTTAAGGAAGCAAAAACATGGAATGGTAGCACCATCACAACTGGAGCACCAATTTCATAGGATGAAGAAGTTTATGAAGAACAAAATTTGCAAGGTGGACAATCCTCTCCACAAGCAGGCACAAGCACTCCAATAAGAACACCTAGGAGGTTTGAACAAGGTGAATCATCTAGTCATGCATGCCACCCTACTCCAAATTCATAAGTGATGAATCAGATCCAACTCTTGCTACTTTAAGATCAAGATTTAAAGGTAAGAAAATGAGAAATTTGAATGAGATTTATAATCAAGAAGAGAAATTAGATTTGGTTTCAAATTTTGCTCTTTTCACTCATGATCCTATGTATTATGAAGACGCAGTTAATGAGGAACATTGGCTAAAAGCAATGGATGAAGAGTTGAATGCTATAGAAAGAAATCAAACATGGGATCTAACCATTTTACCTAAAGGTAAGGATTGTATTGGAGTCAAATGGATTTATAAGACTAAATTTGATGCAGATGGAAATGTTGAAAAGCACAAGGCAAGCTTAGTAGCAAAAAGTTTTGCACAAGAACATGGAGTTGATTATAATAAAACATTTACACCAGTTGCTAGATTGGATACTGTTAGAATGGTATTATCAATCGCTGCTCAAAATAATTGGTATGTGTATCAAATGGATGTAAAATCAACGTTCTTGAATGGTTTTCTAGATGAAGTGTATGAAGTAAAAGGACATGAAGAAAAAGTTTACAGATTGAAGAAGGCTCTTTATGGTCTCAAGCAAGCACCAATAGCATGGTACAGTAGGATTGATTCTTATATGATAAACAATGGATTCAACAGAAGCAATAGTGAGCCTACTTTGTATACAAAAATCAACAAAGAAGGTCAGAGTTTGATTGTGTGTTTATATGTTGATGATTTGATTTTTACTGGAAATTTGTCTGTAGACACTTTTAAATCAGCAATGAAGAAAGAATTTGAAATGACAGATTTGAGATTAATGAAGTATTTTTTAGAAATAGAAGTTGTACAATCAGAGAAAGGAATTTTTATTTGTCAAACTAAATATGCAAAGGATGTGCTAAGGAGATTTAAGATGCTGAATTGTAAACCAGCACCTACACCAGTTGCTACAGAGACTAAACTTAGTAAAGAAGACCAAGGGTCTAATGTTGATTCTACAACATTCAAAAGACTAGTTGGCAGTTTGATGTATCTTACAGCTACTAGACCAGATATCAGTTATGGGGTTAGTTTAATCTCAAGATTCATGGAGTCACCGAAAGACTCACATTGGCAAGTTGGAAAAAGGATATTGAGATATGTGGCAGAGACTACAGAATATAAAATTTTATATTTCTTAACTAACAATTTTAGTTTGATTGGTTTTACAGATAGTGATTTTGTAGGTAGCATTGATGATAGGAAGAGTACTTCTGGACATGCCTTTCTTTTAGGCACATGTGTGGTCACATGGGCATCCAAAAAGCAACCTATAGTGACACTTTCATCAGCTGAAGCAGAGTATGTAGCAGCTACATCAACAGCATGTCAAGCAACTTGGATGAGAAGAATATTGAAAGATTTATTACAAGCACAGAAGGAGTCAACACCAATCTTTTGTGATAACAAATCAACAATTGCATTATCAAAAAATCATGTGTTTCACAAAAGGAGCAAGCACATTGATACAAAATTTCACTTTATCAGAGAGTTAGTGAACAATAGAGAAATCCATCTGGGCTTCTGCAGATCTGAAGATCAATTGGCAGACATATTTACAAAGGCATTAGCAAAAGAGACCTTTGATTATTTGAGACAAAATTTAGGCATTGTAAATGCTAAAATTGTAAGTGGTAGAAATTAAGGGGGAGTGTTAGAAACTCAAGATGAATAAGAGTTAATTTCTCCACTCCTTATGCATGCAGAAGTGAACATGCAGTTGTGAACAATTAGTTAGACAAATAGTTAGTTTGCATGTAAAGACTAAAATTAGTCTTGAGTTTGTTTTTCTAATTATTGTTTGTATTCAATTCTATTTAAAGACGCCTTGTGCGCAGCATTGTAAGGAAAATTGAAGATCAATAAAATCTTTTTTCTTTCAAGAGATTGCTGTAGCAATTGGGTTCAGTTCTTGTTTTCTTGTTTAAGTTCTTGTTTTTGCATGCTCTCTTGATTCTGACAGCGACCAATTATGTGCTTCGATTCCATCTTCTGTTCACCCCCTGCATTGTAATTGATGTTGTCTGTATGATCATCTTCCTTCTACGTTTCGTAGTATATATTCATTTTTATCTTTTAATGAATCATTTACTTCCGAATTGTTAGACATTGACCATTAGCTAACTCTAAAGAAGTGTAATTCGGATAATAGTTAATGAATTTCCTCCTATCTTCTAAGTTCTCTCTTTAGAAGCTTCAATCTCAAAAAGAAGGCATTGAATGATAACAGTGGATTTTAATTGTGTTTAATGTTTACCCGAACTTCCTTTACTCCTATCCTCTTTAGACTCTAGATGTTAGACCCAATTTTTACTTTGAGATTACTTTTTACCCTATTTCTAATTCCATGCAAATTTATCAGACACCTTATGATCTATTTGGCAAGTGCTGCCGATACCTGTCATGCTGGCTTGGTTCTTTTATTAACTATGATGATTATAACAAGATACCAACTACATTGTGACGAGTAGTTTTAATTATTACATGTGAGGTGTTCATGATTTAATTATTGTGAAACTTGAAAATGAATTGGTTATTATTCTAGTGAATGATGTTTAATTGCATACGAGAAGAAAGACGTTGGCGGAAGGACGGCAGAAGGCACTCAGAATTTCAAATTCGAGATTGGGTGCGAAAACCAGGTTGAGCATGGATCATCTAAAGATGGCAAGGATGGATCCCATGCAGGTAATGATGGCCATCAAGTCGGAAAGGATGACCTACAGGAAGGTGAGGATGGTCCACGGAAAGATACTACGTCACCCCGGTCCGTTTTTACGGGACTCGAATGGGGAGAAGTCACAGGTGTTGATTCACAGACTCAACTGCCTGCAGATCGGGCCCCACTGCATAAAACGAACTTTTTGGGACATGCCACCCCCCAACTTGGGCGGACCGTGTTCTAGGAAAGTGACCAGAGGGTCAGAACCTCTCAGATTTTCACCTGGTTCTCTCAGCTGAAAACAACGTGATCTAGGTCCATGTTCCTGACACGGTTGAATTGGCAAACAGGAAACTGGAAAACTCACTCATGGCTAAAGTGAATGGTTTCAGACCTGATATAGATTCCCACAGGAAGTGGGCCAATCATCGATGGAAACCTAAAGGACATGAGGTGGTCACCTTGCCCAGAGACTTCTTCCTTGTCAACTTCACTAACCATGAGGATTGTTTAAGAGTCCTGACCGAGGGGCCCTGGTTCATGGGCAAATCCAATGTGCGCATCAGGCGCTAGAAGGTAGGAACAAATCTGAATAGCATGGTGCTGGAAGACATACCCATGTGGGTACTGCTTCCAGAACTGCCCCTTGAGTATCGGGAACCAGAGATTATTCTTGGTATCGCAAGGGCACTTGGTCAACCCATCAAGATTAACCCAGTCACCACAACCAGGAGAAAGATGATTGCGGCCAGATTCCAGGTATTTATTTCTGCAGAGAAACCTCTCCTTCATACCATTATGCTTAAATCCAAGTATGGAGTTCGGTCTCAAAAGATTTAATACAAAAATTCTAATCTAATTTATTCCACTTGCAATAGTATTAGTCATTCTAAGGACTGCTCCAAAATCCCCCACTCCCCATTGATCCCCAAGCTGGGTTTAGTAAGGAAACCGGGTCCCTCCGTGACTCCAAACAGAACGGCCACTGGTTCGAAAACACCCCAGCCTCGAAACAACAGAAGTAAAAACATAATTTTGACAAACAATCATGACAACAAATCATATATACAAAGAGCTACATGACCTTAGGATCATCACCATATGTTTTGTACTTCACAACTTAGGACAAAAGTACTCAACTTAGGGCAAAAGTACTCAAACCTTTCTTTGCAAGTAGCCCACTCAGAGCTGTGAATTAGCCTCAAAATAGAGTCATGAAAACTTGATCTTCAATATCTGAAAGAATACTTTATATGACCTCTGACACCTTTAAGAGATTCTTTGAAATCTCTATCACTCTCAAGTACAAATATTTCAAGGTCTAATGCCAAATATTAGTCTTGCAGACCAATGTTTTGTCTTCAGTATACATAGTCAAATCTGACCCAGTCAACCCATTTTGGCTTTACCATTTCAATCACTTTCACTAACTTCCAAGCTTTATGCCTTCTAAAATTCAAAGAACTATTTATCGGTGTATTCTCCCTTTGATATGAGTGAAGGACATGAATTCATTTACTATATTCATGTTAGAAATTTTATTTGAATTATTTTAAGACTTTAAAATATTGATCATTAGTCTTTAACGAATATACTCACATCTTAGTGAGTAGTCATAAAAAATAGAAAAATATTGGAAGCCAAGAGCACTTGATTGAATGGGACACACATATAAGTGTGACATAGATGTAATGAACCATAAACCCTATTTATGCATGTGATAAATGGAACTCTATGTTGTTTTATAGCTAAATAACTAGAACATATATTAGTGTTCTTCTTGAGTGAGGGAAGACCTCTAACCATGTTGTGTCTACTAAGTGCAGTCAGGTACCCAAAACTTAAGTGTCCATATGCATAATGATAGAGAAAAAATAAAAATGAAGTTTATGAAGTAGATATTTACCGAATCTAATGAAGTCTCTAAAAGAGTGAATAAAAAGTAGTTTCTATGAATTTAGATGTGTAAAAAAGAGTGATTAGAGGTATGTGTTCAATCTAAACGAAATGCACGGTGAAAAGAAAAGATGGTTAGGTCATAAACTATATAGTTTTTTAAAACCCTAGAAGGTTTGAATCAATTAAAAAAATACATAATGATTTAGAAAACCCCAGAAGGTTGGCCCATAAATGCTCTGGCATGAAAAATTACCTAGTGGGCAAGTTTGAAAACTCCAAAAGGGTTGGCTCAAAACATTATAGAGGGTCTAGAGAAGTTGTGTGGGAACGATAAGTTTATTTAAGACTAAAAAAATACATAATGACTATCCATGAAGAACGAATCTACTACTACTTTGATACCATATTATAAACAACAACATAACTCTAAGGCTATATTGGGAGAAACAAATATTATCACTGAAACCATGTCAGTAAAGAGAAATCATACAATATTTTTCATACACATCATCCAAAAATTATTTAGACAAGAGAGAGAGAGATATTCAATAATAAAGACATGTTGTATTAACTATGCTTAATATGCAATACATTATGTGCAACCAATAATGGTTGCACCAGAACATGACTCTATAAAAGACTACATATTTACCAGTACAAAAGATGACTCTAAGCACTATTACTTTACAATAGGACACAAAGGGTCCTTTTATATGAAAATAAATAGGTGAGTGAGAGATTATTACTGGTGGAGTGAAAAGTGGGGTCATTCTCCAAGTTAAACCTAACTCTTCTCAGACATGTGAGGATAAATACCACATTAAATGTGAATTTAACAATTGTTTCCATATAATAAATCACATCTTGGTACCACATCTATCTAAGGTGGGCTTCACAAAAAGTGTGAACATGACATACACCAACAAGGGGTACCATGCTCCACAATATCATTAAAATGCTAACATAAATGAACCACTTAAAAATCTTAGTTATAATTGAACAAAAGAATATAAGAGATGAATGCCAACAATTTATCATATTAACATTTTCAAGTTAGATGGTTCCTAATTCATCCTAGTTTTAAATAAGAATGTAAGTGAATAACAACTCATGTAAAGTTTTAGAGATTATTCTATTGTTGGAGTTTGTTTGAAATTCCTATAGATATTTAGTGTGGTTTTGTTGAACTATGTTAGTATTTGATAGAATTTTTGTCCTATTAGGAGATATTGTTAGTTTGTAATATATTGGCTCTCACCAATATATTTTTAATGAATAAAATTATATTTTATCAAAGCTTTGTCGAGATTTAGTATCAGAGTGAGAAAGATTAGGGACTAGACTATGTCAAAAGAGAAGAAGAATAGAGATATTAAGGATCACCAGGTACTCAATCTCATTCATTATCATGCAAGATTCAAGTGGCATGATTCTTTAAATATCCCTAAGAAAATATGTGTAGTATGATTCAAGAAGGAAGAAAAAACATAACAAAAGTGCCACCCAAAGTCAAAGCATTGGTCAGATGTGTGAATCATCCCCAACTAAGGAGGAGAAGAACACTACCCAAAGCACCATTTTATCTAAAATAACTACTAAGGATCGTGCCATATACAAATTCAAAGTGTTGATCAATAGATTGATGCCACACAATAGTGTGAAGCATTGCATGTGAAGGAAAGATTAAAGTAACACTCTCATCTATGGAATGAAATATGATATGAAACAAAAACAAACCAATCTGAAAGAATAAAAAAAATAAAAAGTCAACAAAATCATTTCCTATGAGAAGTGCCATTCTTCTTGTGAAGTGCCCAACTTTCTTATGGAGCTTCATTTCATAGTTGCATATAGGGCTTTCTCTATTGGTCCATAAGTTTTTTAAAAAATTAGCCAAAGTTTATATTTATTTATGCAAAACTAAGGAAACTCTTATAAGTTTGAAAAAATAAATAAATTATGCCTTATAAATGTTTTTCAAAATTATCCCCTTGTATACTTAAAATAACTATTAATTATGTATTTGGCAAACCGGGTGGACCCAAAAGCAAAACATCAGACCACATTTTTAGGTTTTTTGTGCCTCAGCCCCTTCCTTTGGCAATTAGATAATCAGTTGTATACAATTATCCAACCCAACTCTTTTCTCCAATTACTAATTTTGAGAGCTCTTCCTTTGAAATTATCACTTTTTATGAGGAAATTAGTAGCATTAATGCCAAGTGAACTTGCAAAAGAAGAAAAAACAAACTCTAGCAAAAAGACTTCATAAATGTCACGTATAAAATAAAATAGAGGCATAACTAGATCCAAAATTCACACATTCATAGTTAAAGACTAAATGGAAATATAATTTGAGCATCCATTAACTGTTAAATATTTTAACATCTATCAATTGTTAAATAACCACAAATTTTCTAAGCCTGAGCTTGTTTGATTCTCTTGGTTTAGGATTTCATGAATCATATTATATACTAAATGTTTTAAAGTTTAAACAATAGCCCAATAACAAAATTATGAAATAAATACTTATGAAAAGAACATACAAAATTAAAATTGATAAAATAAACATTTTGAACAAAATAACCTATTAAAAAAATGTAACTAGGTCATTAATGGTGGAGTACCCCAACATGATGATAGGAGCTCATAGGTTAAAGTCTCAATTAATTCATGTAAAAGAATAAAAATATGCAATTAACATCTCACAACTGATTAAACTAGAAATAATTTATAACAGTATTTATTCTAACCTAAAATGAAGCCTAAAAACTAATGGCATCAATAGAGTACATAATATTCTCTTGAAATATTTATAAATAAAAGCCTTTATATAGTTACAAGATCGCAACCAAACTATTTTCCCATATGAAAACTTGAGTATGTAGTCATCTAAAGCTACAAATGAGTTGGGTAAAGGAGAGTAAAAAACACCTTTAAAATTCATCGAAGCTATAAGATATTAAACATGAGGAATGTTGTCCCAAAGCCATAAATTAGGATCCATTAGAAAATTATGTAGAATACACACAAGAAAAACTCAACAATGAATAAGTAGGAAACTGAGTGAGTGGGTCATTATCAAATTTCCTAAAGCTACAAGTTTATAGGGTTGAATAGAGAACAGTTTAGATAAGTGGTGGAACTATCATGTTGAGCAAATACTAACAAATTCTTACATCATCCCCAAGCCAAAGGCATAATGGATGAAATAGAAGGAATGGACTATGCTAGAGATGAAATGGCAATAAGGAAGACAAAGGTAGAGGTTTGATTAAAGGGGTTTATATGGAAAATCTAGTTGAACGTGAGTTGGCATGTTTAAGAGATAAGGGGATGGATTATTCATGGATACATTTGGTTAGGAAAGAGCCTCACTCCAACAAATGTAGTATAAATATTTTCCCCTTTGTTCAGAAAACTCTTTTGCCCATTGACACCTTCCTGATCACTTTGACTAATTCTGCTTATTTAATCAAATGGACAAAAAAAATGTATTAAAGAAACAAACATAAGAACAATTTCCCCAACAACCAAGCTATTCCAGCACAAAGTCTGAAAAGTCACTTGTTTTCTTATTCAAATAATGAAATATGATCAACAATCTGAGCTCAAAGTCTCAGTAATGTCTTTCAATTTGGGTAGAGTTTCATTTCTGATTACAGACTGAGATCCTTAAAATAATAAGAGAGTCCAATATATAGTGCTCCAAGAAAGACTTGGGTGCTTTGTTTCATAAAAATGATGGCTTATGATGCATTCAATGTATTTTAAATTCTGTCCATGGGCTATGCTGGAATCAAGCATCAATTTTTAATATGGCCAGCCTGATGTGTTTCCTTGATGTGTTTCCAGTTGTTCACTTTGCTCAATGCAGAAAGACAGGCTACGCCATTGAATATTTGCACTTTTTGATGTCCACCTAGTGGATTGCTTTACCTTCTAGAAACATCTCCCATGCACGGATATTTCTAATCTTTCTCCATCGTTCCTCCTTTCCTTGCTGTATTTCATCTATATCTATGCGATCTGATCTCTCAGGCTATCTTTTTAGCCGGTCGCTAAATTTATTCATAGGATTTGTGCTTAAGTCTGCAAGGATCAATAGTTATTTCATTGTCACAAATTTGATGTGTTCAGGTCTGTCATCATTTGAAAGCCAATGGCTACTTGATTGCCCTAAATTTGATAGCTACGGGCCTGTCATCCTCCTTAGCACTTCCTTCGTGTCTTTCCTATTTGCTTTGGTTTCTTTTCGCTGTTCTGAATAAGTGACATGTGGTGCATTCCATTGTGAAATAGGTGAGGACACATGGCAACATCTACTTAACTTATAGAGGCTTTGGGGGCCTTTTGAGAGTCTTGTGGATGATGACATGTGGCAGCTTCCGCTGAGCTCATTGAAACACTGTAGAAACATTTGGGACTCTTTTGAACTCATGCAGATGATGACACGTGGCACATTTTGCTCGAGTTTAGCCACTCACTTGGGACCCACCACAGTCCTTACTCAATAAAAGGAAGAAGATGCGGATGTTGCCACTTGGCGGCCTCCGTTGAGCTTTGTAGATGACACATGGCATGTTCCACTATTTTGAAAGTTACTAGAAACTATGTCTCAAAAGACGGCACTTGGCAGCTTTTGCTACAATTTTATGAGGGACATGTGGTGGCTTCCGTTGCAACTTGAGGTTTAATCTTTCTCAGAGGGAACTTGCCCTTTGGGGTCTTGAGAAATGGTCCACTTTCCCTGGCAAGAGCCTCCCGCAAGGATACCTACCCTTCGGGATCTTTCAGGCGGCCTTCGGGCTTTTATTTCCTTGATGGGTTTTTTGTTTTGATAGACTTTTCTTTCAGACAAAATGTCCGAATGAATTCTTTTCGATAGTTTGTTCGAAGGAAATTTTCCTTCACTTTGCCTCTGCTTTCTGTCAGGATTTCTTCTCAGGTGAATTCCTTCAGACATAAAGTCTGAAGGATTCTTGCCTTAACCATTTTCCCACATTCTTTTCTCGAAAGAGAACTGTGCCCTCCGCAAGGACTATTCAAGCCCAGAAATATCCTTCAGACTTTTGAAATGGTCCACTTTCCCTTGCCTACCCTTTGCAAGGGCTATTTGTTTTTGGTTCACTTTTTCGAAGGAATTCTCTTTGTTCATTTTTGCTCGTTGCCCTCCACAAGGGTACTTGACTTGGTTCACTGCCCTCCGTAAGGGTTGTCGGCTTGGTTCAATGCCTTCTGCAAAGACTCTTTTTCCTTTGGCTTTGGGGCAGCCCTTTGAACCTACTGATTGAACCGATCGATTGAACCAACTTTGGTTCAACGGTTCAATGGTTCAATCAGTTCAATCTCTTGTATTCCATTCATTCACTTGACTGCTTAAGCCAAACACTTTGAGCCAAACTGTGTTGAACCATAGTGCCATTAAACCTGTTGAACCCTTTGAACCCTTTGAACCTTTGAACCAAAGTGGTTCAATGGTTCAACGATTCAATGGTTCAAGCCTTCTTCTCTTTGATAAGTGTTTTGAAGCCATTGAACCTTGAAGCGGTTAAACTTTGAAACTTGACAAATGTGCTTAACTCTTGTTGATGACGTTGAACCTTTGAACCCATTGAACCAAAATGGTTCAAGGTTCAACGGTTCAATGGTACAAACACTACATAGAAGCTTGCCGATGAACTCTTTTGGTTGAACCAAGGCATTGAACCAATCTTGAAAATGACTAAGTGTTGGAAACTTGTTCTTTTGATTGAACTCCCCTGTAGAAGCCTTTGAACCTGTTGAACATACTGATTTCAAGCATGTTGAGTCCATAAAAACATATCTGCAGAGTTCGTAGATTTAAACCTGCAGAGTTCATAGATTCAAGCCTATAGAGTCTGTAGAAATGAGTTCGTAGATTACTTTCTATGAAGTTCGTAGAACAGAGTCTGTAGATTTTAGCTTGCAGAGTCCATAGATTCAAGTCTACAGAGTCCATAAAAATTTGAAAAATTTAAAAAATAGAGAATTTGAATGCACAAAATAATTTTTGGGAAGGAAAGAGATAATTTTGGCTTGTGGGGCAAAAATAGTTCAAATGTTGTCCAAAAAATGACTGATATTTTTGGGGGACAATAGCTGGCTCCAGTTGGGGAACTTCATTCAGTTGAAAACTTGGAACAGTTGAGGGGAGTAGTAACCAGAATCTCTAGTGCCTTAAAGTGTGCCATTGGGCTATGGAGTCATGCTATCCAAAAAGAAAGGCGACAAAAATAAATAAAAAAATACAAAAACAGGACTAAAGACTATACAAATATATATATTATACACGCTGATCTTAAAACAGGACTAAAGACTATACAAATATACATATTATACACGCTGATCTTATCTGATACTTCACAGATTGAAGTGTTTTAGATGTTGCCCATTGTAAGGCAGAGAGAAGAGTGTGCCATCTTGATATTTCAATAAGAAACTATTTTTACCATTGAGCTGATGGATAATAAACGGGCCTCTCCAAAGGGATTCAAACTTTCCATGCATCCCCTTTGGTTCTCTTCTCTTGTCCCATAGCAGGACTTGATCTCCAACCTAAAAATCACTATTTTTTGCTTTCTGGTCGAAGAGTTTTTTCACCAAATTTTGATGGTCAGTAATTTGGTCCACCACCATAGTTCTCTGCTCATCCAGCTTAGTTAAGCACGTGATCCTTTTATCCATGGAGCTTTCATATGTCTAATCTTCAATTGCTTTAGTCAATTTTAATGTTGGCAATTCCAAGGTGATTGGTATCTCAACATTGATACCATAAAGAAGTTGAAAATGAGACATACCAATTGCCCTTTTAGATTTTTTTTATCTGCCCACAAAGCATCAAACAATGCTTTATGCCATGTCCTTTGGTTATCATCCACCAGCTTCTTGATGATAGTCACCAAGTTCTTATTGCTTGATTCAACTTATCTATGCCCTTGTGAAAAGTAATTAGAAGAGTGGGAGAGAGTAATCCCATAGTAGAAATAGAATTGTGTGATCTCCTTGCAAGTGAAACAAGCTGCATTGTTTGTGATAATTTTAATTGAGACTCCAAACTTGGAAATGATATTCTCTTTGAAAAAATTGCACACTACTTTTGAAGTAGCATGTTTGGTTGGGATAGCTTCCACCCACTTGGTGAAGTACTCAGTTACTATAAGGACATAATCATGTCCATCACTTGAAGATGTGTTTACAGCTCTAATAAAATCAAATTCTCATTGCTGGAATGGTTCCTCTATGACCACTAGCTTGAGAGGTAGAGCAACTAGCTTGGGTCTTCCAACAAATTGCTGGCACAGTTCACATTTTCTTACCCACTTATATGCATCTTGGAAAAGAGTTGGCCAATAATACTTGGCTCACAGAATCTTGTGGGCAGTTACAAGAGCAAAAAAATATCCTCCATAGGCTAGATTGTGGAAAGATTTTAAAAGTTGGCTTTGTTGTTCCTTGTCCACACAACGAAGGAACACTTCATCGAGGCTCTTCTTGTACAGGGCATTATCCCAAAGGACAAAATTGACAGCTTTCAACTTGATAGTCCCTTTTTTTTGTAAGATAGGTGAGTAAAACACTCACCATAAGTAAGGAAATGAGCAATACCTAAATACCACTCATTCATGGTAGAGATAAAGAGGACTGTCAGTGTGTTTTCCACCTCTACTTTTTCATGCTTTATTTCTTCAGGTTTATTATCAACAATTAATTGGCATAGGCCTTTTCTCCATACTAGCTTTGTTGGCTTGATGACTAGATCAAACTCCTAGATCTTTGCAATCCAATTGCCTCTTTTCATCCCAAACTCTTGTTGAGTTAGTATGGATTTGACCATGGTATCAGGAACCAAGGCAGTAGCGTGAGAATTCAAGATGTAGAAGTAGAAATATTTGACTGCCTTCACTACTGCATAAACATGCTTCTCTATATTCAAGTACTTTAGCTCATGAGCTTTGAGAGGGTAGCTCATCAAAAAAATGGGAGATTTCATACCTTCTTTATCCTGTTGAACAAGAATTACTGAAAGCATGTGTTTAAAAGCATAACTGTATATGATCAACTCTTTGTTGTAGTTTGGACAAACCAAAATTGGGGCGTGGGCAATGGCAGTCTTGATATCCTCAAATGCTGACTTGCCTTCTTCAGTCTAGCTGAAGGTGGCCTTCCCCTTCATCATGTTCACAATGTGTCAAGTCTTCTCAGCAAACTCAAGGATGAACCTTCGTAAGAAATTCACCTTTTCGAAGAAAGAGTGAACAATAGTCTTACTTGTAGGCAAGGTAAGCTCTTGAATAGACTTGACTCTGTCTGAGTCAATCTTTATGCCTCTTTTGGACACAATCTAGTTAAGCACATGAAAGTTGTTGAACCATTTTGGCCCCACTTTGGCTGCTTTCTGATTAATAAAGCTTTGCCAATAATTACCCCTCTGAGATTTATTATTCCACCTTTCCATAGTTATACAATGGTAGTTCAAGGTCCTTGGGGTAACTCTTTTGGCCCACTCAATTTAACTCCACCTCTACATGAGCTACCACATAGTTCAAAGAAGAATTTTTTCAAGTTCTATGGTGATGGGAAATTTCATCCTGACGAACATATTGCAACCTTCAACATAGCTTGTGGTGTAATAGGCATAAAATTTGAAGATGTGGCAGTCAAGCTTTTTGTGAAAACTTTACAAGGTGTTGCTACAGAATGACTTTACCATCTGTAAGCTAGATCAGTAACTGACTAGAACACACTCAAAGCCAAGTTCAAAGCAAGATTCAAGCCTGCAAAAGATGAACATGCCCTGTTGGCCCAACTCACACAAATGAAGGAGCCTCATGAACCAATGAGAGATTTCATAGCCAAGTTTAACAAATTAAGGAACATGATTCATGCTATTGCTCAACCAACACCTAAGAATCTCAAATGTTTATTCATCAACTCTAAGCTACCTGAATTAAATTTTTTGCTGAGATGTGCTGGCCAAATAGACCTTGCTACAGCTCAGGATTTGGCCACTAAGGTGGAAGATGACCTTATCTTTGTAGGAAAGATAAAGAGAGATCCAAACAGAGATAAATTTTCTTCATCTTTCAAATATCTATGTACAAGTACCACTGATCCAATGGTGCAGAAGCTGGCAAATGAATTGCGAGCTCTCAAGAAGCAAATGGCACAAGCGATATCTTCATCTAATTCCTACAGAGATATGCCAAGAAGGACATTCCCCAATCAGTCATACCAAGGCAACGCTTTCAGAAATCAAGGATAGCTAAATCATCTTCCTCCCCCATAAGAGAAACTTGCCATTGAAGCACCCGCAACCAATTCAGTAGTTAGATATCTCAAAACAGAATCTAATTTCTCTTTCCAACCTGAATTGAATCAAGAAAATGATGCTGATCTCCTTGTAGAAGGCTAGAAAGAATTAGTTGGTGACTCCAACATTGGTTTTCTGAATTACCAGAATGAACCTAGAGGTAAAAGTGAAGCAGTTGATGGATCATATGGTGTATTCACTCGGTTCCAAAACCAGTCAATCCAGCAAACTGATAAGGGAAAAATAGGGGAAAGTTCTCAACCTATAATCTCAATTTCTAAACGAAGAACTTCTCTACCTTTCCAACCAAAGGACTCTGTGAGTAATAAAAAGGTAAGTACATCAAGCATTCTTCCATCTCCAACTTCAATTCCACATACTAGTCCTCTCCCTCCTAAAAACTATAAAGATGAACTTCCTTCCTTTGTTTCTAATCCATTTCAGTCATTTGACATAATCGACCATGTCAAGAAGACCAAAATTCAAATGTCTGAATTTGAATTCCTACAAGCCAATCTTGAACAATTGGATAGGTTAGTTCAGTGTGTGAAGAATAAAGCTGTCCCTATACGACAAGATGCTGGTGGAGAATTAAACATAGATCTATTCGAGGCAAGGATCCCTGTCAAAGGCATCATGCAGAGACTACTTCTTGAAAAAGAAGCAAAATATGTTGTCACTCAGACATCAGCCCATGAAGCCCAAATTTTGTTTGAATCTTCAGGAATGGGTAATTATTTTTTGACCACAGAAGATAATCATGTTTTAGTGGATGAAAACCCTAAAAATGACAGTCTAAAAATTAGTTTAGATGGAACAACAGAAGACATGATAAAATGCAATACAAATGCAAAAGAATTCCCCCTTTCAAGCAAAGAGAAATCTGAAAAAAGATCAGTTTCAAATAAGATATGGATGCTGGAATTTGATGGCAGTTGTTCTTCTACCGGCTCAGAAGCTGGGATTGTGATAATATCTCCTCAAGGAGATATTTTTCCTTCTTCATACAAGTTGCAGTTCAACAACACCAACAACATAGATGAGTATGAATCTCTATTGCTTGGATTGAAGGCTGCTCGAGTTAAAGGCATCAAACTCCTGCATGCCAAAGGAGATGTTAAACTAGTGGTTTGTCAGGTAAAGAACCTGTATCAAATCAAAAATGAGAGATTACACCACAACTACAATCTAGTCTGGGATCAAATTGAAAGCTTTGATGCTTTCAACATCTTTATCATACCCAGAGAATTCAATGACTGAGCTGATGCACTGACTGTTTTAGCAACTCTCTTAGTTCCTCACTTAGACTTCAAAGGAAATAAGTACACTATTGAATTGGTCTTTCGATTGAGTGTGCATGATAATGCTAGTCATTAGCAAGTGTTTAAAAATGACAACCAAATCATTGCCTTTCTGGAACAAAAAGACAACTTCGAACAGTTGCACTTTGAAGGCAGTAATCCTCAGAAGCTTGAATCAGCTCCTGAAATGAATTTAGATGCAGGTGAAGAATTCTTGTAGCTAAAAGGGAATAAAATTCTCAAAGGATTGGTTTCTTTCGAAAATCTGTTTGACAAGCATGACAGGTTCATCAAACATTAGCAAACAGATTCAAGTTCCTCTCAAGCGTTTGATCAGATAAATTTGGGTACCAAGGAAGGTCCCAAGATGGTTAACATTGGTAAATGTTGCAATCCCAAAGAGAGGTTCAAGTTTACTACTTTTCTCAGCGAATACATGGACATCTTAGCATACTCCTATGATGACCTGAATTCTCTAAGGTCTGATGAAATCTGCCATGACATTCCTCTCAAAGATGATTCAGTACCTTACAAGCAAACATTCGGGCAGTACAATCTAAAGATATTAGGTACTATTCTATTTGAGATACAAAAAATGTTGAATGCTAGGATAATTTTTTCATTCCATCATTCCACATGGATTGTCAACATAGTCCCTGTAAAGAAGAAGAATGGCAAAATTTGCATCTGTGTGAATTTCAGAAATCTGAATCAGTCATCTTTAAAGGATAACCACCCTTTACCCATCATGGATCAAGTGATTCAAACAGTGACCAACTCAGAGACGTTATCAATGCTAGATGACTTCTCAGAATGCAATCAAATTGAAGTTAGTGAAGCAGACCAACACAAGATTGCCTTCACCACACCTTGGGGCACGTTTGCATATAGAAGGATGCCTTTTGGATTGATAAATGGTAGCACCACCTTTCAGAGAGCAATGAACCTTGCTTTCAAGGATGAAATAGGTAAGTTCATTGTAGTTTATCTTGATGACTTGACCATTTTTTTAAGCATCGCCTGGATCATATATGCCACTTGTAACAATTTCTAGAGCGCTGTTGCCAACATGATATTTCTATGAACCCCAAGAAGTCAGTTTTTAGAGTAACAGAGGGAAAACTTCTCAGACACATTGTGTCCAAAGGAGGCATAAAGACTGACTTAGACAGAGTTAAGTCTATTCAAGAGCTTACCTTGCCTACAAGTAAGACTGCTGCTCACTTTTTCTTCAAAAAGGTGAATTTGTTACGAAGGTTCATCCTTGAGTTTGCTGAGAAGACTCGACACATTGTGAACATGATGAAGGGGAAGGCCACCTTTAGTTGGACTGAAGAAGGCAAGTCAACATTTGAGGATATCAAGACTGCCATTGCCCATGCCCCAATTCTGTTTTGTCTAGACTACAACAAAGAGTTCATCATATACAGTTATGCTTCTGAACACACACTTTCAATAATTCTGGTTCAACAGGATAAAGAAGGTATGGAATCTCTCATTTCTTTCATGAGCTACCCTCTCAAAGCTCATGAGCTAAAGTACTTGAATATGGAGAAGCATGCTTATGTAGTAGTAAAGGCAGTCAAGCATTTCCACTTATACATCTTGAATTCTCACACTACTGCCTTGGTTCTTGATACCACGGTCAAATCCATACTAATTCAGCAAGAGTTTGGGATGAAAGGAAGCAATTGGATTGTAAAGATCCAGGAGTTTGATCTAGTCATCAAGCCAACAAAGCTAGTATGGGGAAAAGGCCTATGTCAATTAATTACTGATAACAAACCTGAAGAAATAGAGCATGAAGACGCAAAGGTGGAAGACACACTGACAGTCCTATTTATCTCCACCATGAATGAGTGGTATTCAGGTATTGCTTATTTCTTTACATATGGTGAGTGTTCTGCTCACCTATCTTTCAAAAAAATGACTATCAAGTTGAAATCTATCAATTTTGTCCTTTGGGACAATGGCTATACAAAAAGAGCCTCGATGGAGTGTTCCTTTGTTGTGTGGACAAAGAGCAACAAAGCCAACTTTTAAAATCCTTCTACAATCTACTCTGTGGAGGACTTTTTTTGCTCTTGTAACTGTCCACAATATTCTATGAGCCAGGTATTACTGACCAACTCTCTTTCAAGATGCATATAAGTGGGTAAGAAAATGTGAACTGTGCCAGTAGTTTGTTGGGAGACCCAAGTTAGCTGCTCTGCCTCTCAAGCCAGTGGTGATAGAGGAACCATTTCAGCAATAGGGAATTGATTTTATTAAAGCTGTAAACCCATCTTCAAGTGTTTCAGAGGTTGCTGTAAGGACATAATCATGTCCAACACTTGAAGATGGGTTTACAGCTCTAATAAAATCAAGTTTGGAGTCCCAACTAAAATTGTCATAGACAACGCAACTTGTTTCACTTTTTAGGAGATTACACAATTCTGTTTCTACTGTGGGATTACTCTCTCCCACTCTTCTGATTACTTTCCACAAGAGAATGGATAAATTGAATCAATCAATAATAACTTGGTGACTATCATCAAGAAGCTGGTGGATGACAACCTAAAAATATGTCATAAAGCATTAGTTGATGCTCTATGGATAGATAGAATTACACCAAAGAGGGCAATTGGTATGTCTCCTTTCCAACTTCTTTATGGTATCAATGCTAAGATAGCAATCACCTTGAAATTTCCAACATTAAAATTGGCTAAGGCAGTTGAAGATCAGACATATGAAAGCTCCATTGAAAAGAGGATCATGTGCTTAACTGAGCTGGATGAGCAGAGAACTATGGTGGTGAACCGAATTACTACCCATCAAAATTTGGTGAAGTAACTCTTCGACTAGAAGGCAAAAAATTGTGATTTTTAGGTTGGAGATCAAGTCCTGTTGTGGGACAAGAGAAGAGAACCAAACGAGATGCATGGAAAGTTTGAATCCCTTTGGAAAGGCCCATTTATTATCCATCAGCTCAATGGTAAAAATAGTTTTTTGTTGAAATATCAAGATGACATGCTCTTCTCTCTGCCTTACAATGGGCAACCTCTGAAACACTTCAATCTGTGAAGTATCAGATAAGATCAAATTGTACAATATGTATATTTGTATAGTCTTTAGTCTTGTTTTTGTGTTTTTTTTTGTCGCCTTTCTTTTTGGATAGCATGACTCTATAGCCCAATGGCACACTTCAAGGCACTAGAGATTCTGGTTTTTACTCTCCTCAGCTATTCCAAGTTTTCAACTGAAGGAAGTTCTCCAATTGTAGCCAACGATTGTCTCCAAAAAATATCAATCATTTTTTGTACAACATTTGAACTATTTTGGCCCCACAGACCAAAATTATCTCTTTCTTTCCCAAAAATTGTTATGTGCATTCAAATTCTCCATTTTTCAAAATTTTTAGATTTCTACAGACTCTACAGGCTTGAATCTACAGACTCTATAGGCTAAAATCTATGGACTCTATTCTATGGACTTCACAAAATGGAATCTACAGACTCATTTCTATGGAATCTGTAGGCTTGAATCTATGGACTCTACAGGTTTAAATCTATGAACTCTGCAGATATGTTTTTACAGACTCAACATGCTTGAAATCAGCAGGTTCAATAGGTTCAAAGGCTTCTACAAGCGAGTTCAATCAAAAGAACAAGTTTCCAACACTTAGTCATTTTCAGGATTGGTTTAATGCCTTGGTTCAACCAAAAGAGTTCATTGGCAATCTTCTATGCAATGTTTGAACCATTGAACCATTGAACCTTGAACCATTTTGGTTCAATGGGTTCAAAGGTTCAACGTCATCAACAAGAGTTAAGCGCATTTGTCAAGGTTCAAAGTTCAACCGCTTCAAGGTGTAACGACTTCAAAACACTTATCAAAGAAAAGAAGGTTTGAATGATTGAACCCTTGAACCATTGAACCACTTTGGTTCAAAGGTTCAACGAGTTTAAAAGTTCAACAGGTTCAATGGCCCTATGGTTCAACACAGTTTGGCTCAAAACATTTGGTTCAAGTGGTCAAGTGAATGAATGGAATACAAGAGATTGAACCAATTGAACCATTGAACCAAAGTTGGTTCAATCAATCAGTTCAATTAGTAGGTTCAAAGCGCTACCCCAAAGCCAAAGGAAAAAGAGTCTTTGTAGAGGCATTGAACCAAGCTGACAGCCCTTACGGAGGGCAGTGAACCAAGCTAAGTGCCCTTGCAGAGGGTAACGAGCAAAAATGAACAAATAGAATTCCTTAAAAAAAGTGAACCAAAGACAAATAGCCCTTGCGGAGGGCAGGCAAAGGAAAGTGGACCGCTTCAAAAGTTTGAAAGATATTTTCAGAATTGAACAGTCCTTGCAGAGGGCATAGTTCTCTTTTGGGAAAAGAACGCGGCAAAATGGTTAAGGCAAGAATCCTTCTGAATTTTTGTCTGAAGGAATTCACTCGAGAAGAAAGCCCGACAGAAAATCTGACAGAAAGCAGAGGCAAAGTGATGGAAAATTTCCTTCGAAGAAACTGTCTGAAAGAATTCCTTCAGACTTTTTGTCTGAAGGAAAAGTCCACCGAAATAGAAAACCCGATGAGGAAATAAAAGCCTGAAGGCCACCCAAAAGATCTTGAAGGGTAGGTACCCTTGCGGGAGGCTCTCGTTAGGGAAAGTGGGCCATTTCTCAAGACCTCGAAGGGCAAATTCCCTCTGGGAAAGATCAATCCTCAAGTTGTAGCAAAAGCTACCACGTGTCCCTTATAAAATTGCAGTGAAAGCTGCCAAGTGCCGTCTTCCAAGACATAGTTTCTAGTAACTTTCAAAACAATGGAAAGTGCCACATGTCATCTACAAAGCTTAGCAGAGGCCACCAAGTGGCAACATCTACAGCTTCTTCCTTTTATTGAGTAAGCACTGTGGTGGGTCCTAGGTGAGTGGCTAAACTAGAGTAGAACGTGCCACATGTCATCATCTCATGAGTTCAAAAGAGTCTCGAATGTTTCTATAGTGTTTCTATGAGCTCAGTGGAAGCTACCACATGTCATCATCCACAAGACTCTCAAAAGGCCCCCAAAGCCTCTATAAATTAAGTGGATGCTGCCACGTGTCCTCCCCTATTTCACAATGGAACGCACATGTCACTTGTTAAGAACAACAGAAAGTGGCCAAAGCAAATATGAAAGACACGAAAGAAGTGCTAAGGAGGATGGCAGGGCTGCAACTGTCAAATTCAAGGCAACCAAGTAGTCATTATCTTTCAAATGATGATGAACCCGAACAAGTCAAATTTGCGACAATGAAATAACTGTTGATCCTTACAGGTTTAAGCATAGATCCTATGAACAAATTCAACGACCGGCTAAAGAGATAACCTGAGAGCTCAGATCGCACAGATAAAGATGAAATATAGCAAGGAAAGGAGGAATGATGGAGAAAGATCAAAAATATCCGTGCATGGGAGATGTTTCTATAAGGTAAAGCAGCCCACTAGGTGGACATCAAAAAGTGCAAATATTCAATAGTGTGCCCTGTCTTTCTGCATTGAGCAAAGCAAACAACTAGAAACACATCAGGCGGCCCATATTAAAAATTGATGCTCAATTCCAGCATAACCCATGGAAATAATTTAAAATATATTGAATGCATCATAAGCCATCATTTTTGTGAAACAAAGCGCCAAAGTCTTTCTGGGAGAACTATATATTGGACTCTTTCTTATTGTTTTAAGAATCTCAGTCTGTAATTAGAAATGAAACTCTGTCTAAATTGAAAGACATTACTGAGACTTTGAGCTCAGATTGTTGATCATATTTCGTTATTTGAATAAAAAACAAGTGACTTATCAGACTTTATGTTGGAACAGCTTGGTTGTTGGGAAAATTGTTCTTATGTCTATTTCCTTAATACATTTTTTTGTCAATTTGATTAAATAAGTAGAATTAGTGAAAGTGATCAAGAAGGTGTCCTAAAGCCGGTTGTGGAGAGACTTTGTGCTACGACAATTGTCTTTAGTTTGTCTATTTTTCTATCCCTATGTAAAGAATCTTGGGATGACTTTATGCCCTCATTATCCTTCGTATTCTATTTCTGTGTAAAAGACCTTGGGACAACTTTGTGCCCTCATTATCCTTTGTATTTTGTATCTGTGTAAAAGACTTTGGGATGACTTTGTGCCCTCATTATCTTTCGTATTTCACTCTTTGGCAGTTGAGGTGGAGAGTTTGTGCCTCATTTCATCCTACTATGTTACTACGTCTTGTTATAGTTACTTATCATCACCTGAAAGATTTATTTTGTTTATTGAACAACACTTCTGAAAGAAGAAGAGTGTCTTCTATCATTTCATTAGGATTTTTCTTTTGATTTGTGAACATCATCTCTGAAAAAAGAGAGATGGATAGTTTATCCTACTCTTGAGTGTTATTTTTTATTTATATATATATAGAATATAGCTCCTACATATCTACATGGAACCTCCCCTTGATGAGAGGAGAGATTTGTCCCCTTTTGATGTAGTAAACTTGCACATTTAGCCGACCAATTTTTCTATGCTATGGTTGAAGAGACCTATTTTGCTCATCAGTTAGCTGATCGATAAAATATTCACTCAATAGTTTTTGACGACTCCACTGGAGATACAGTAATTTTTTATAATTTGAATCCTCAAGCTTCAGATTGAAACTCCAATCTATATCTTACCCATTATCATTATAGCCTTACCATCTCCCTCCACCTCCACGCCAACTGGGATAAAATGCGTAGTTTTAAGCTTCAAGCTGAAGCAGGGCCAGTTCTTTCCCATTTTTGTTTTATAATCTGGCAACTCCACGCTATACCTAAAGCCAAAGGGCTAAAGGTATTGTTGACCCTATATTCAAGTTGGTACAACAAAGTAATTCTGATTTGTTTCCTTCACCATTTTGCCTCTAATGAGCCATGAGCTTTCTTCCTACTAAAGTCAAGTCTCTATTACCGAGCAAAGCATCCATTTTTGCTACTAATAAGGCTTTGCCAATAATTACCCCTCTGAGATTTGTTATTCCACCTTTTCATAGTCATACAATGGTAGTTCAAGGTCCTTGGGGTAACTCTTTTGGCCCACTCAATTTAACTCCACCTCTACATGAGCTACCACACAGTTTAAGAAATAATTTCCCCAAGTTATATGGTGATGAAAAAGTTCATCCTGACGAACATATTGCATCCTTTAGCATACCCTGTGGTGTAATAGACATAGAATTTGAAGACATGGCATTCAGGCTTTTTATAAAAACTTTACAAGGTGCTACTGTAAACTAGTTCTCCCATCTACAGGCTAGATCAGTAACTGACTAGAACACACTCAAAGCCAAGTTTGAAGTGAGGTTCAAGCCTGTAGAAGATGCACATGCCCTGTTGGCCCAACTCACACAAATGAAGGAGCCTCATGAACTAATGAGAGATTTCATAGCCAAGTTTGACAAATTAAAGAATAAAATTCCTATTATTGCTCAGCCAACCCTTGAGAATCTCAAATGTTTTTTCATCAACTCTCAACTACTTGAAATAAGTTTTTTGCTGAGATGTGCTAGCCAAATAGACCTTGCTGTAGCTCAGGATTTGGCCATTGAGGTGGAAGATGATCTTATCTTTTTAGGAAAGATAAGGAGAGATCCAAATAGAGGTAAATCCTCTTCATCTTTCGAATATCTATTTACAGGTACCACTAATCTAATGGTGCAAAAGCTGGAAAATAAATTGGTAGCTCTCAAGAAAAAAATGGCACAATGGATATCTTCAGCTCTTTCATACAGAGATATGCCAAGAAGGACATTTTCCAATCAGTCATACCAAGGCAATGCTGCCAGAAATCAAGGATAGCTAAATCATCTTCCTCTCCCACAAGGGAAACCTGCCATTAAAGCACCTCCAACCAATTCAACAGTTGGATGTCTCAAAATAGAATCTGATTTCTCTTTCTATCCTGAATTGAATCAAGAAAATGACATTGATCTCCTTGCAGAAGGCCATGAAGAATAAGTTGGTGACTCCAACATTGATTTTCTGAATTACCAGGATGAACCCAAAGGTAAAAGTGAAGTAGTTGATGGATCATATGCTGTATTCACCTGGTCCCAGAACCATTCAGCCCAACAAGCTGATAAGATAAAAATAAGGGAAAGTTCTCAACCTGCAATCTCAATTGCCAAACAAAGAACTTCTCTGCCTTTCCAACCAAAAGACCTCGAGAGTAATAAAAAGGTAAGTACATCAATCTATCCTCCATCTCCAACTTCAATTCCATAAACTAGTCCTCTCCCTTCTAAAAACTAAAAAGATGAATTGTCTTCCTCCGTTCTTAATCCATTTAAGTCATTTGACATAATCGACCATGTCAAGAAGACCAAAATTCAAATGTCTTAATTTGAATTCTTACAAGCCAATTTTGAACAGTTGGATAGGTTAGTTCAGTGTGTGAAGAATAAAGCTGTCCATGCAGGACAAGATGCTAAGAAGGTAACTCATGATTCCCCAAAGAACATGCCCATCTCAAACCATCTTGTCATTACTCCTCCAACTATCCCTGGAAAAATAGAGCCTTTCTATATTTCCCTGTTGATAAATGGTCACAAATTGAGCAATTGCATCAGAGACTCAGGGGCATCTAACAATGTCATGCCTGTCAAGGTGGTAGAATCTCTTGGACTCACATTGCCCAAAATATTTAAGAGGTGTTTCTCCATGGAGAATAAACAAGTACCTCTGTTGGGACAAATCAAAGATGCCCAATTTGTATTTGCAGCATTTTCAGACAAAAAGATCAAGATGACAATCCTGATGGCCGATGTTGCAGCCTCATACGACATTCTTCTAGGGTAAATTTTTTGCAAAGATGTGGGTGGAGAATTAAACATGGATCTATCCAAGGCAAGGATCCCTATCAAAGGCATCATGAAGAGGCCACTTCATGAAAAGGAAGCAAAATATGTTGTCACTTAGACATCAGCCCCTAAAGCCGAAATTTTGTTTGAATTTTCAAGTACGGGTAATTATTTTTTGACCACAGAAGATACTCATGTTTCAGCTGATAAAACCCCCAAAAATGACAGTGTAAAAATTAGTTCAGATGGAATAGCAAAAGACATGATAGAATGCAATGCAAATGCAGAAGAATTCCCCTTTTCAAGCAAAGAGAAATCTGAAAAAGGATCAATTTCAAATAAGGTATGGATGCTAGAATTTGATGGCAGTTATTCTTCTACCAGCTCAAGAGCTGGGATTGTGCTGATATCTCCTCAAAGAGATATTTTTTCTTCTTCATACAAGTTGTAGTTCAGCAACACCAACACAACTGAGTATGAATCTCTATTGCTTGGATTGAAGGCTGCTCGAGTTAAAGGCATCAAACTCTTGCATGCCAAAAGAGATGCTGAACTGGTGGTTTGTCAGGTAAGGAACCTGTATCAAACCAAAAATGAGAGATTATGCCACTACCGCAATCTAGTCTAGAATCAAATTGAAAGCTTTGATGCTTTTAACATCTCTACCATACCCAAGGAATTTAATGATTGAGCTAATGCATTGGCTGTTTCAACAACTCTCTTAGTTCCTCACTTAGACTTCAAAGAAAATAAGTACACTATTGAATTGGTCTTTTGACCGAGTGTGCATGATAATACCAGTAATTGGCAAGTGTTTAATAATGACAACCAAATCATTGCCTTTCTAGAACAAAGAAATAGCTTTGAACATTTGCACTTTGAAGGCAGTAATCCTCAGAAGCTTGAATCAACTCCTAAAATGAATTCAGATGCAGGTGAATAATTCTTGTAGCTAAAAGGGAATAAAATTCTCAAAGGACTGGTTTCTCTCGAAAAGCTATTTGACAAGCATGATAGATTCATCAAACAATAGCAAACAAATTCAAGCTCCTTTCAAGGGTTTGATTAGAAAAATTTGGGTACCAAGGAAGGTCCCAAGATGGTTAACATTGGTAAATGCTGCACTCCCGAAGAGAGGTTCAAGTTTACTACTTTGCTTAGCCAATACATGGATGTCTTAGCATACTCTTATGATGACCTAAAGTCTCTCAGACCTGATGAAATTTGCCATGACATTCCTCTCAATGATGATTCAGTACCTTACAAGAAAAAATCAAGGCAGTATAATCCAAAGATATTAGGTACTATTCTGTCTGAGATACAAAAAATGCTGAATGCTAGGATCATTTTTCCAATCCATCATTCCACATGGATTGCCAACATAGTCTTTGTAAGGAAGAAGAATGGAAAAATTTGCATCTGTGTGGATTTAAGGAATCTGAATCAATCATCTTTAAATGATAACTACTTTTTACCCATTATTTATCAAGTGCTTCAGACAGTGACCAGCTCAGAGATGTTATCAATGCTAGACGGCTTCTCAAAATACAATCAAGTTGAAGTTAGTGAAGTAGACCAACACAAGATTGCCTTCACCACACCTTGGGGCACGTTTGCATATAGAAGGATGCTTTTTGGCTTGATAAATGCTAGCACCACCTTTTAGAGAGCAATGGACCTTGCTTTCAAGGATGAAATAGGTAAGTTAATTCTAGTTTATCTTGATGATTTGACCATTTTTTTTAAGCATCACTCGGATCATATACGCCACTTGCAACAAGTTCTAGAGTGCTACCGCCAAAATGACATTTCTTTGAACCCCAAGAAGTCAATTTTTAGAGTAACAGAGAGGAAACTTCTCAGACACATTGTGTTCAAAGGAGGCATAAAGAGTGACTCAGACAGAGTCAAGTCTATTTAAGAGCTTACCTTGCCTACAAGTAAGACTACTGTTCACTCTTTCTTCAAAAAGGTGAATTTGTTACGAAGGTTCATCCTTGAGTTTGCTGAAAAGACTTGACATATTGTGAATATGATGAAGGGGAAGGCCACCTTTAGTTGGACTGAAAAATGTAAGTCAACATTTGAGGATATCAAGACTGCCATTGCCCATGCCCTGATTCTGATTTGTCCAGACTACAATAAAGAGTTCATCATATATAGTTATGCTTTTGAACACATGCTTTCAACAATTCTGGTTCAATAGGATAAAGAAGGTATGGAATCTCCCATTTCTTTCATGAGCTGCCCTCTCAAAGCTCATGAGCTGAAGTACTTGAATATGGAGAAGCATGCTTATGCAGTAGTGAAAGTAGTCAAACATTTCCACTTCTACATCTTAAATTCTCACACTACTACCTTGGTCCCTGAAAGTAGTCAAACATTTCCAAGTGGGTGGAAGCTATCCCAACCAAGCATGCTACTTTAGAAGAAGTGTGGAATTTTTTGAAGGAGAATATCATTTCCAAGTTTGGAGTCTTAACTAAAATTTTCACAGACAACGCAACTTGTTTCACTTCCCAAGAGATTACACAATTTTGTTTTTACTATGAGATTACACTCTCCCACTCTTCTAATTACTTTCCACAAGGGAATGGACAAGCTGAATCAAGCAATAAAAACTTGGTGACTATCATCAAGAAGCTGGTGGATGACAACCAAAATACATGGCATAAAGTATTAGTTGATTCTCTATAGGTAGATAGAATTACACCAAAGAGGGCAATTGGTATGTTTCCTTTCCAACTTCTTTATGGTATCAATGCTGAGATACCAATCACCTTGGAATTGCCAGCATTAAAATTGGCTATGGCAATTGAAGATCAGACATATGAAAGCTCTATTGAGAAGAAGATGATGTGCTTAACTGAGTTGGATGAGCAGAGAACTATGGCGGTGGACTGAATTACTATCCATCAAAATCTGGTGAAGCAGCTCTTCGACTAGAAGGCAAAAAATTGTGATTTCCAGGTTGGAGATCAAGTCCTACTGTTGGATAAAAGAAGAGAACCAAAGGTGATGCATGGAAAGTTTGACTCCCTTTGGAGAGGCTCGTTTATTATCCATCAACTCAATGGTAAAAATAGTTTCTTGTTGAAATATCAAGACGACACACTCTTCTCTTTGCCTTACAATGGGCAACATCTAAAACACTTCAATCTGTGAAGTATCAAATAAGATCAGCTTGTACAATATGTATATTTATATAGTCTTTAGTCTTATTTTTGTCTTTTTTATTTTTTTGTCACCTTTTTTTGGATAGTATGACTCCATAGCCCAATGGCACACCTCAAGGCACTAGAGATTCTGGTTTCTACTCTCCTCAGCTGTTCTAAGTTTTCAATTGAAGGAAGTTCCCCAACTGTAGCCAATGGTTGTCCCCCAAAAATATCAGTCATTTTTTGTACAACATTTGAACTATTTTGAACTATTTTGGCCCCACGGGCCAAAATTATCTCTTCCCTTCCCAAAAATTGTTCTATGCATTCAAATTCTCTATTTTTTAAAATTTTCAGATTTCTACAGACTCTGCAGGCTTGAATCTATGGATTTTACAGGCTAAAATCTATGGACTCTGTTCTACGAACTTCACAAAAAGGAATCTACGGATTCATTTCTATGGACTCTGTAGGCTTGAATCTATGGACTCTGCAGGTTTAAATCTACAAGCTCTGTAAATATGTTTCTACAGACTCAACATGCTTGAAATCAGCAGGTTCAAAGGCTTCTACAGACGAGTTTAATCAAAAGAACAAGTTTCCAACACTTAGTCATTTTCAAGATTGGTTCAATGCCTTGGTTCAACCAAAAGAGTTTATCGACAAGCTTCTATGTAGTGTTTGAACCATTGAACCGTTGAACCTTGAACCATTTTGGTTCAATGAGTTCAATGGGTTCAAAAGTTCAACGTCATCAACAAGAGTTAAGCGCATTTATCAAGGTTCAAAGTTCTATCGCTTCAAGGTTCAACGGCTTCAAAACTCTCATCAAAGAGAAGAAGGTTTGAACCATTGAACCCTTGAACCATTGAACCACTTTGGTTCAAAGGTTTAACGAGGTCAAAGGTTCAACAGGTTCAACGTTCTTATGGTTCAACGCGGTTTGGCTCAAAACGTTTGGTTCAAGTGGTCAAGTGAATGAATGGAATACAAGAGATTGAACCGATTGAACCATTGAACCAAAGTTGGTTCAATCAATCGGTTCAATTGGTAGGTTCAAAGGGTTGCACCAAAGCCAAAGGAAAAAGAGTCTTTGTGGAAGGCATTGAACCAAGCTGACAACCCTTACAGAGGGGAGTGAACCAAGCCGAGTGCCCTTGCAGAGGGTAACGAGCAAAAATGAACAAAGATAATTCCTTCAAAAAAGTGAACCAAAGACAAATAGCCCTTGTGGAGGGCAGGCAAGGGAAAGTGGACCGTTTCAAAAGTTCGAAGGATATTTCCAGGCTTGAACAGTCCTTGCGGAGGGCATAGTTCTCTTTCAGGAAAAGAACGTGACAAAATGGTTAAGGTAAGAATCCTTTAGACTTTTTATCTGAAGGAATTCACCTAAGAAGAAAACCTGATAGAAAATCTGACAGAAAGTAGACGCAAAGTGAAGGAAAATTTCCTTCAGAGAAACTGTTTGAAATAATTCCTTCAGACTTTTTGTCTGAAGGAAAAGTCCACCGAAACAAAAAATCTGCTGATGAAATAAAAGCCCGAAGGCTGCCTGAAAGATCCTGAAGGGTAGGTACCCTTGCGGGAGGCTCTCACTCAGGAAAGTGGACCGTTTCTAAAGACCCCAAAGGGCAAGTTCGCTCTGAGAAAGATCAAACCTCAAGTTACAGCAAAAGCTGCCACATGTCCCTCATAAAATTACAGTGGAAGCTACCAAATGCCATATTCCAAGACATAATTTCTAGTAACTTTCAAAATAATGGAAAGTGCCACGTGTCATCTACAAAGCTCAGCGGAGGCCAACAAGTGGCAACATCCGTAGCTTCTTCATTTTATTAAGGACTGTGGTGGGTCCCAAGTGAGTGGCTAAACTTGAACATAATGTGCCATGTGTCATCATTTTCATGAGTTAAAAAGAGTCTCAAATGTTTCTATAGTGTTTCTATGAGCTCAGCGAAAGCTACCACATGTCATCCTCTTCAAGACTCTCAAAAGGCCCCCAAAGCCTCTATAAGTTAAGCGGATGTTGCCATGTGTCTTCACCTATTTCACAATGGAACACACCACATGTCACTTGTTAAGAATAGAAGAAAGTGGCCAAATCAAACAGAAAAGATACGAAGGAAGTGCTAAAGAGGATGATAGGCCTATAGTCATCAAATTTAAGGCAACCAAGTAGCCATTGGCTTTCAAACGATGATGGACTCGAACACGTCCAATTTGTGATATTGAAATAACTATTGATCCTTATAGGTTTAAGCACAGATCCTATGAACAAATTTAGCGACCGGCTAAAGAGATAAGTCAAGAGCTCAGATCACACAGATAAAGATGAATCAAGCAATAAGAAGCTTCAAGGTTCAAGGTTCATCGGTTTAATGGTTCAATGGTTCAAACACTACATAGAAGCTTGCCGATGAACTCTTTTGGTTGAACCAAGGCATTGAACCAATCTTGAAAATGACTAAGTGTTAGAAACTTGTTTTTTTGATTGAACTCGCCTGTAGAAGCCTTTGAACTTGTTGAACCTATTGATTTTAAGCATGTTGAGTCCATAAAAACATATCTGCAGAGTTCGTAAATTTAAACCTGCAGAGTCCGTAGATTCAAGCCTACAGAGTCCATAGAAATGAGTTCGTAGATTCCTTTTTGTGAAGTCCGTAGAACAGAGTTTGTAGATTTAAGCTTGTAGAGTCTATAGATTCAAGCCTGCAGAGTCCATAGATTTTAGAAAAACTTGAAAAATGGAGAATTTAAATGCATAGAATAATTTTTGGGAAGGGAAGAGATAATTTTGGCCTGTGAGGCCAAAATAATTCAAAATAGTTCAAATGTTGTCCAAAAATTGACTGATATTTTTGGGGGACAACAGCTAGCTCCAGTTGGGGAACTTTTTTTAGTTGAAAATTTGGAACAACTGAGGGGAGTAAAAACTAGAATCTCTAGTGCCTTGAAGTGTGCCATTGGGCTATGGAGTCATGCTATCCAAAAAGAAAGACGACAAAAAAAAGAAAGCACAAAAATAGGACTAAAGACTATACAAATATACATATTGTACAAGCTGATCTATCTGGTACTTCATAGATTGAAGTGTTTCAGATGTTGCCCATTGTAAGGTAGAGAGAAGAGCGTGCCGTCTTGATATTTTAACAAGAAACTATTTTCACCATTGAGTTGATGGATAATAAATGGTCCTCTCTAAAGGGAGTCAAACTTTCCATGCATCTCCTTTGGTTCTCTTCTCTTGTCCCACAACATGACTTGATCTCCAACCTGGAAATCACAATTTTTTGCCTTCTGATCGAAGAACTTCTTCACTAGATTTTGATGGGCAGTAATTCGGTCCACCACCATAGTTCTCTGCTCATCCAGCTCAGTTAAGCACATGATCCTCTTATCAATGGAGCTTTAATATGTTTGATCTTCAATTGCCTTAGCTAATTTTAATGCTGGCAATTTCAAGGTGATTGGTATCTCAACATTGATACCATAAAGAAGTTGGAAATGAGACAGTAATTGCCCTCTTTGGTGTAATTATGTCTGCCCATAGAGCATCAACTAATGCTTTATGCCATGTATTTTGGTTGTCATCCACTAGCTTCTTGATGATAGTCACCAAGTTCTTATTGCTTGATTCAGCTTGTCCATTCCCTTGTGGAAAGTAATCAGAAAGTGGGAGAGAGTAATCTCATTATAGAAATAGAATTGTGTAATCTTGTGGAAAGTGAAACAAGCTACATTGTCTATGACAATTTTAGTTAGAACTCCAAACCTAAAAATGATATTCTCCTTGAAAAAATTACACACTACTTCTGAAGTAGCATGCTTGGTTGGGATAGCTTCCACCCACTTGGTGAAGTAGTCAGTTGTTGTAAGGACATAATCATGTCCAACACTTGAAGATGGGTTTACAGCTCCAATAAAATCAATTCCCCATTACTGAAATGGTTCCTCTATGACCACTGGCTTGAGAGATAGGGCAACTAACTTGGGTCTCCCATCAAACTGCTGGCATAGTTCACATTTTCTTACCCACTTATATGAATCTTAGAAAAGAGTTGGCCAGTAATACCTGGCTCGCAGAATCTTGTGTGCAGTTACATGAGCAAAAAACTGTCTTCCACAAGGTAGATTGTGGAAGGATTTTAAAAGTTATCTTTGTTGCTCCTTGTCCACATAGCGAAGGAACACTCCATCGAGGCTCCTTTTGTACAGGGCATTGTCCCAAAAGACAAAATTGATAGATTTCAATTTGACAGTCCTCTTTTTTTTGAAAGATAGGTGAGAAAAACACTCACCATAAGTAAGGAAATGAGTAATACATAAATACCACTCATTCATGGTGGAGAAAAAGAGGACTGTCAGTGTGTCTTTCACCTCTATTTTTTCATGCTCTATTTCTTCAAGTTTGTTATCAGTAATTAATTGGCATAGGCCTTTTCCCCATACCAACTTTGTTGGCTTGATGACTAGATCAAACTCTTGGATCTTTACAATCCAATTGCCTCTTTTCATCCCAAACTCTTGTTGAGTTAATATGGATTTGATCGTGGTATCAGGAACCAAGGCAGTAGTGTGAGAATTCAAGATGTAGAAGCAAAATTGCTTGACTGCCTTCACTACTGCATAAGCATGATTCTCCATATTCGAGTACTTCAACTCATGAGCTTTGAGAGGGCAGCTCATGAAAGAAATGTGAGATTCTATACCTTCTTTATCCTATTAAACTAGAATTGCTAAAAGTGTGTGTTTAGAAGCATAACTGTATATGATGAACTCTTTGTTGTAGTCTGGACAAACCAAAATTGGGGCGTGGGCAATGGCAGTCTTGATATCCTCAAATGTTGACTTGCCTTCTTCAGTCCAGCTGAAGGAGGCCTTCCCTTTCATCATGCTCACAATGTGTCGAGTTTTCTCAACAAACTTGGCGATGAACCTTCATAAAAAATTCACCTTTCTGAAGAAAGTGAAAAATAGTCTTACTTGTAGGCAAGGTAAGCTCTTGAATAGACTTGACTTTATCTGAGTCAATCTTTATACTTCCTTTGGACATAATGTGTCTGAGAAGTTTCTCCTCTGTTACTCCAAAAATTGACTTCTTAGGGTTCAAAGAAATGCCATTTTGGCGGTAGCACTCTAGAACTTGTTGCAAGTGGCATATATGATCGGGGCAATGCTTAGAAAAAATGGTCAAGTCATCAAAATAAACTACAATGAATTTACCTATTTCATCCTTTAAATTAAGGTCTATTGCTCTTTGAAAGGTGGTGCTAGCATTTATCAAGCCAAAAGGCATCCTTCTATATGCAAACATGCCCCAAGGTGTGGTGAAGGTAATCTTATGTTGGTCTGCTTCACTAACTTTAAATTGATTGTATCTTGAAAAGTCGTCTAGCATTGATAACATCTCTAAGCCGGTCACTGTCTAAAGTACTTGATCCATGATGGGTAAAAAGTAGTTATCCTTTAAAGATACCTGATTTAGATTTCTAAAATCCACACAGATGCAAATTTTGCCATTCTTCTTTTTGAAAGGGACTATGTTGGCAATCCATGTGGAATGATGGATTAGAAAAATGATCTTAGCATTCAACATTTTTTGTATCTCAGATAGAATAATACCTAATATCTTTAGATTGTACTACCTATTTTTTTGCTTGTAAGGTACTAAATCATCATTGAGAGGAATGCCATGACATATTTCATCATGCCTGAGAGACTTCAAGTCATCATAAAAGTATGCTAAGACATCTATGTATTGGCTGAGCAAAGTAGTAAACTTGAACCTTTCTTCAAGAGTGCAACATTTACTAATGTTAACCATCTTTGGACCTTCCTTGGTACCCAAAATTTTCTGATCAAACCCTTGAGAGGAGCTTGAATTTGTTTGCTGTTGTTTGATGAACCTATCATGCTTGTCAAATAGATTTTCGAGAGAAACCAGTCCTTTGAGAATTTTATTCCCTTTTAGCTACAAGAATTATTCACCTGCATCTGAATTCATTTCAGGAGCTAGTTCAAATTTCTGAGGATTACTGCCTTCAAAGTGCAACTGTTCGAAACTGTCTCTTTCTTTTAGAAAGGCAATGATTTGGTTGACATTGTTAAACACTTGCCAATGACTGGCATTATTAGGCAACCTCAATCGAAAGACCAATTCAATAGTGTACTTGTTTCCTTTGAAGTCTAAGTGAGAAACTAAGAGAGTTACTAAAACAGCCAGTGCATCAGCTCGATCATTAAATTCTTTGGGTATGGTAGAGATGTTGAAAGCATCAAAGCTTTCAATTTGATTCCAGACTAGATTGCGGTAGTGCCATAATATCTCATTTTTGGTTTGATATAGGTTCCTTACCTGACAAACCACTAGTTCAACATCTCCTTTAGCATGTAGGAGTTTGATTCCTTTAACTTGAGCAGCCTTCAATCTAAGCAATAGAGATTCATACTCAGCTATGTTGTTAGTGTTGCTAAACTGCAACTTGTATGAAGAAGGAAAAATATCTCTTTGAGGAGATATTAACATAATCTCAGCTCCTGAGCTGGTAGAAGAACAACTGCCATCAAATTCTAGCATCCATACCTTATTTGAAACTAATATTTTTTTAGATTTCTCTTTGCTTGAAAGGGGGAATTCTTCTGCATTTGCATTACATTCTATCATGTCTTCTGCTATTCCATCTGAACTAATTTTTAAACTATCATTTTTGGGGGTTTCATCAGCTAAAACATGAGTATCTTCTGTGGTCTAAAAATAACTACCCATACCTGAAGATTTGAACAAAATTTGAGCTTCAGAGGTTGATAACTGAGTGACAACATATTTTGCTTCTTTTTCAGGAAGCAACCTCTATATGATGCCTTTGACAGAGATCCTTGCCTCGGATAGATCCATGTTTAATTCTCCACCAACATCTTTGTAGAAATTTTGCCCTAGAAGAATGTCGTATGAGGCTGGAACATCAGCCACCAAGACTGTCATCTTGATCTTTTTGTCTAGGAATGCTACAAATGCAAATTGGGCATCCTTGATTTATCTCAGTAGAGGTACTTGTTTGTTTTCCATGGAGAAACACCTCTCAAATGTCTTGGTCAGTGTGAGACCAAGAGATTCTACCGCCTTGGTAGGCATGACATTGTCTGAAACACTTGAGTCTATGATGCAATTGCTCAGTTTATGACTATTTATCAATAGGGAAACATATAAAGGCTCTATTTTCCTAGGGGCAGCTAGAGGAGTAATGACAAGATTGTTTGGGATGGGCATGTTCTTTGGGGAATCATGAGTTACCTTCATAGCATCTTGTCCTGCAAGGACAACTTTATTCTTCACACACTGAACTAACCTATCCAACTGTTCAAGATTGGCTTGTAGGAATTCAAATTTAGACATTTGATTTTGGTCTTCTTGATATAGTCGATTATGTCAAATGACTGAAATGGATTAGGAACAGAGAAAGGCAGTTCATCTTTCTAGTTTTTAAGAGGGGGAGGACTAGTCTATGGAATTGAAGTTGGAGATGGAGGAATGCTTGATGTACTTACCTTTTTATTACTCATGGGGTCCTTTGGTTGGAAAGGCAGAGAAGTTCCTCATTTGGCAATTGAGATTTTAGGCTGAGAACTTTCCCTTATTTTTTTCTTATCAGCTTGCTGGGTTGACCGGTTCTAGGACTGGGTGAATACAACATATGATCTATCAACTGCTTCACTTTTACCTTTGGGTTCATCCTAGTAATTTAAGAAACTAATGTTGTAGTCGCCAACTAATTCTTCCTGGCCTTATGCAAAGAGATCAACGTTATTTTTTTGATTCAATTTAGGTTGGAAAGAGATATTAGATTTTGTTTTGAGATATCCAACTACTGAATTGGTTGGAGGTGCTTCAATGGCAAGTTTCCCCTGTGGAGGAGAAAGACGATTTGGCTATCCTTGATTTTTAGCAGCGTTGTCTTGGTATGACTGATTGGGGAATGTCCTTCTTAGCATATATCTGTATGAAGGAGCTGAAGATATCCCTTGTGCCATTTGCTTTTTGAGAGATAGCAATTTATTTTCCAGCTTCTGCACTGTTGGTTGATTATTTTGTCTATCAGCGTACTGGTTAAAAAAATAGGTCTTATCAGCCAAAGCAAGAAGATTAGTCATCATAATGTGTAAGTTTATCACATCAGAAGGAGACTTCTCTCTCCTCTCATCAAGGGGAGGTTCCCTGTGGATATATATATATATATATATATATATATATATATATATATATATATATATATATATATATGAACAGAAAATAGTACTCAAGGGTAGGACCAGGCATCCATCTCTCTTTTTTTAGAGATGATGTATACAAAACAAAGGAAGAACTCAAGAGAATGACAGACAACACTCCTCTTCTTTCAGAAGAGCTGTTCAACCAGCCACAAGAATACTCCTGGAAATAAAAGTAGAATATGACTAAAGTATGGCAACCAGCAAATCAAGACACAGCGCAAAGTTTGCACATAAAATACTCAAGAGTGATATACGAAGAACAATGAAAGATCAAAGTCTTTCCAAAGTTCTTTACACATCAATGAAAATACAAACACACTGAGGGCAGCTATGGGGGCGCAAAGTCTCTCCACATTTGATTCCTCAGGACACCTTTTTAACTGTTGTCACTAATTCTGCTTGTTGAATTAAAGGAACAGAAAATATATTGAAGAAAAAGACATACAAACAATTTCCTCAATAATAAAGATATTACAGCACAAAGTCTGAAAAACCACTTACTTTCTTATTCCAGTAACAAAATATGATCGACAATCTGAGCTCAAAGTCTCGGTAATGCCTTACAATTTGGGCAGAGTTTCGTTCTCCCAATCAAAAGAAGATCCCCTTTCTTTTAGAAGAGAGTCCCTTATATAGCCTCTACAAGGAGGACTTGGGAACCATTGATACATAACTTCGTGTTGGAAATGGTTAAGGAGACATACCTGAACTTAAGGAAAATCACAGACAGTTGCTTTTCTCAATGTAGATAAACAAGTCATGCAACTGAAAGATCTCATCGTGTTCTCATCGTTCCTCCTTTTCTGATTAATTGAATCAGGGCCTAGATTCAATTTATTATTCTGTTCATTCCTCACTTTCTGCTAGTCTTGACCTTGAAGTCTGTGCATGCATTCAGGTTCGCACTTTAAGTCTGCCAAAATAAAGGGCACTTACTTGAGATGGTTTTTTGACATTTGTGGGCCCGTCATTCTTCCCAGCGACTCTCTTATGTCTTTCTTGCTTGCTATGGTTGCTTTTCGCTGTGATGTAGATGCAGACACGTGGCAAGTTCCGCTGCATTGAGTCGAGACACGCGACAGGTTTCGTGCTATGTAGCTTCGTTCGTAATTGTGTCTCGGCTCGTGACACTTGGCAGCCTCTGTGACCCTGTAGAAATATTTATGGAAACAGTTGGGACCCACTTTAATAATCTCTTGGATGGTGACACTTGTCAGCGTCCGTTGATCTCTGGCAGGGGTACGTAGTATGGTCTGAATGCTCTGGTTGATCGCGTGGATGCAGACACTTGGCGCTTTCTGCCTCCTCAGGTCTTTTTCTCGAGGAAAATTCCCGTGGGCATTTAACAAGTCTTCGAATGTCCGTTTGATGAAGTGTCCTCCGCAAGGAGACTTGTCCTTCAGAAAGATACTTTTTGCATTGAACCATCCCTTTGAACCTAGTAGGTGGGCCTTTGTTGAACCGGTTCAACGGTTCAATGAAGCGCGCCAAGCCTTCGAAAAAGAGCCGATGAAAGCATTGAACCGTTGACTGAACCTATTTTTTGAACTGTTTGAAGTTGAACCGAAGGACGAACCAAATGTTGAACCTGATGTTGAATGTTTGCTGATGAAAATTCCTGCAGAAGTCGTGAAGCTTGTTGAACTTATACGTTGAACTGTTCCTTTGGTGAACCGACTGTTGACCCTGCTGAAGCGACTGAACTTTGAAATTTTCCCAAAAAATGAACAAACGCTGAAAATCAATTCTTTTGACTGAAAACCACCTGCAAGAATCTGTAGATTTTCTGAGAAGCTTTGAAAATGAGAAATCTGAATACTTAAGAAATTTTTTAAAAATGGAAGATATTATTTTGATTTGTAGAACCAAAATAATTCAAATGTTGTTCCAAAAATGACTGTTATTTTTAGGAGACAACAACTGGCTCTAGTTGGGAAACTTCTGTCAATTGCAAAACTAATTGGGAGGAGTAGAATTTAGAATCTCCAGTGTCTTCAAGTGTACCATTGGGTTATGAAGTCATGCTACCCAGAAATGAAAGGCATCAAAAAGGGAAACAAACAAAACAAAATAGAATTAAAAACTATACAAATATACATATATACACATGCAATAATCTTATACTTCAAAAATTGAAGTATTTCAGATGTTGCTTCTTGAGAGATAGTGAAAATAGTGCGCCATCTTGTTAAACCAGCAAGAAGACATTTTATCCCCAGAAATGGTGAAGGGCGAATGGAGCTCTCCACCAGCAAACCAATTTTTTGCGTCTTCCTTTTGGTCTTTCCTTCTTTTTGCTTTGTGGTAGGATGTGGTCTTCAAACTGAAAACCATAACTCCTTGTTCTCCCTGCAAAGGGTTCCTTTGCCTGATTTTGATTTGCAGCAGCATGGTCCATTACCATAATTGGTTGTTCTTCTGGTTCAGTCCAGCATATGATTGGATTGTCCACATCAAACTCCTGACAAACCATCAGCTTAACATCTCCTTTGATGTGAAGGAGTTTGACTTCTTCATCTTGAGTAGTGTTCAATCCGAGCAACAGAGGTCTGTATCCAACTGTGAAAAAAATGCTGACTTGCAAATTACACGAAGGAAAAATATCTCCTTGAAGAGATATCAACACATTCCCAACTTCATGATTGGTGCAAGAATTGCTGTCGTCATCAGAAGCTGATCTCCTATCAGATTTCTCTTCTTTAGAGATGGAAGATCCTTCCTTGTTTATACTGCATCCCACCAATTCTCTTGAAATCTTATTTGGATCAATTCCTAGATTGTCAGCTATAGGACTTTCATCTACAGAAACATGAACATCCTCTGTGGTCAAGAAGGAATTACCCCTGCCTGAAGGCTCAAATAGAATTTGAGTTGCAGGGGCCGTTTGGGTGACCACAATTTTTACCTCAGACAGGTCTGCATCGGGTTCTCCATCAATGTCCAATTGCTCAGGATTGGCTTGCAGGGATTCAAACTCAGTCATTTGAATTTTGGATTTCTTGACATGATTAATCACGTCAAATGACTGGAATGGGCTTGGAAGAGAAGATGGGAGTTCATCTTTTTGATTTTTGGAAGGGGGAGGATTGGTTTTCGAAGTTGAAGTAGAAGGTGCAGAGATGTTCAATGTACTTACTTCTTTGGTAATCACCAGGTCCTTTGATTGAAAAGGAAGAGGGGTTCTCTGCTCAGCAATTAAAATTGTTGGTTGGGGTTGCTCCTCTGTCTTCTCTTTGTCGGCCTTCTGGGCTGACTGATTCTGGGACTGGGTGAATACTGCGTATGATCCTTTGATTTCTTCACCTTCACTTCTGGATTCATCCTGGTAATTCAGGAAACCAATGTGGGAGTCACCAGTTGATTCTTCTAGATCCTCCCTGAAGAGATCAGTGCCATTTTCTTGCTCTAACTCAGGTTGGAAATAAGAGACATGTTCTGTTTCCAGATATCCAACTACCGAGTTTGTTGGAGGTGCTTCAAGGGCAAGATTCTTTTGTGGGGGAGGAAGATGATTTTTTTGCCTTTGACTTCTAGCAGCATTGCCTTGATATGGCTGATTAGGGAATGTCTTCCTTGGTATATCTTTATATAGAGGAGCAAAAGACATACTTGGTGCTATTTGCCTTTTCAAGGCTAACAATTTATTTGCCAGCTTTTGCACCATTAGATCAGTGGTGCTTGTAGATGAATATTCAGAAGATGATGAAGCTCTAATTCTGTTAGGATCTATCCTTATCTTTCCTGCTAAGATAAGGTCATCTTCTAGCTCAGTAGCCAAGTCTTGAGCAGCCTCAAGGTCTATGTGTCTAGCCCGTCTCAACAGAAAACTCACTTCAGGCAGCTGTGAATTGATGAAGAAACACATGAGATTCTGAGGTGTCGGCTGAGCGATCATGGGAATCTTGTGCCTCAGCTTGTTGAACCTGGCAATGAAGTCTCTCATAGGTTCATGGGGCTCCTTCTTCATCTATGTGAGCTGGGCCAGCAAGGCATGTGCATCTTCTGCAGGTTTGAAACTTGTTTCAAACTTGGCTTTGATAGTGTCTCAGCCAGTCACTGATCCAGATTGTAGATGATAAAACCAGTCTGCAGTGGCACCTTGTAATGTCTCTACGAAAAGCCTGACTGCCACGTCTTCAAATTCCACCCCTATCACACCACAGGGTATGGTGAAAGCTACAATGTGTTCATCAGGGTGGACTCTTCCGTCACCAAAGAATTTGGAGAAAATTTTCCTTGAACTGAGTGGTAGCTCATGCAGAGGTGGAGCCAAGTTGAGTGGGCCAAAAGAGTTACCCCAAGGGCCTCGAACTGCCATGATTTAATTATGAACAATAGGGATAACACATCTGAGTGGAGTTGCCAGATTATAGGACAAAAATGAAAAAGAAACTGGCCCTGCTTCAGCTTAAAGCTTGAGGCTTCAAACTGCGCTTTCTTTCTCAACAGCTCTGGTTTTGCAGACCAGATAATATAATGGAGATGGATGAAAATGAAGATGGATGAAAATGGTAAGGCTATAAATGGATAATGGGTAAGACATGAAACAAAGTCGCCAGAGTCTGTAATGAATAAGTTTATAATGATAATGGGTTATATAGGTGATGTTTCAATCTGAAACTTGAGGTTCCAAATTGCACAATATTATGTATATCCCCAGCAGAGTCACCAAAAACTGTTGGTTGATTATTTTGTCTATCAACGTACTGGTAAATAAAATAGGTCTTATCAGCCAAAGCAAGAAGATTAGTCATCCTAATGTGTAAGTTTATCACATCAGAAGGAGACTTCTCTCTCCTCTCATCAAGGGGAGGTTCTCTGTGGATATGCTATATATATATGAACAAAAAATAGTACTCAAGGGTAGGACCAAGAATCCATCTCTCTTTTTTTAGAGATGATGTATACAAAATAAAGGAAGAACTCAAGAGAATGACAGACAACACTCCTCTTCTTTTAGAAGAGCTGTTCAACCAGCCACAAGAATACTCCTGGAAATAAAAGCAAAATATGACTAAAGTATGGCAACCAACAAATTAAGACACAGCGCAAAGTCTGCACATGAAATACTCAAGAGTGATATACGAAGAACAATGAAAGCTCAAAGTCTTTCCAAAGTTCTTTACACAGCAATGAAAATACAAACACACTGAGGGTAGCTATGGAGGCGCAAAGTCTCCACATTTGATTCCTCAGGACACCTTTTTAACTATTGTCACTAATTCTGCTTGTTGAATTAAAGGAACAAAAAATATATTGAAGAAAAAGACAAGAAAAATTTCCTCAATAATAAAGATATTACAGCACAAAGTCTGAAAAACCACTTACTTTCTTATTCCAGTAACAAAATATGATCGACAATCTGAGCTCAAAGTCTCGGTAATGCCTTACAATTTGCGCAGAGTTTCATTCTCCCAATCAAAAGAAGATCCCCCTTCTTTCAGAAGAGAGTCCCTTATATAGCCTCTACAAGGAGGACTTGGGAACCATTGATACATAACTTCACGTTGGAAACGGTTAAGGAGACATGCCTGAACTTAGGAAAAATCACAGACAGTTGCTTTTCTCAATGCAGATAAACAAGTCATGCAACTGAAAGATCTCATCGTGTTCTCATTGTTCCTCTTTTTTTGATTAATTGAATCGGGTCTTAGATTCAATTTGTTATTCTGTTCGTTCCTCGCTTTCTGCTAGTCTTGACCTTGAAGTCTGTGCATGCATTTGGGTTCACGCTTTAAGTCTGCCAAAATAATGGGCACTTCTTTGAGATAGTTTTTTGACATTTGTGGGCCCGTCATTCTTCCCAGCAACTCTCTTGTGTCTTTCTTGCTTGCTATGGTTGCTTTTCACTATGACGCGGATGCAGACACATGACAGGTTCCGCTGCATTGAGTCAGGACATGCGACAGGTTCCGCGCTATGTAGCTTCGTTTGTAACTATGTCTCAGCTCGTGACACTTGGCAGCCTCCGTGACCCTATAGAAATATTTATGAAAATAGTCGGGACCCACTTTAGTAATCTCTTGGATGGTGACACTTGTCAGCCTCCGTTGATCTCTGGCAGGGGTACGTCGTATGGTCCGAACGCTATGGTTGATCGTACGGATGCAGACACTTAGCGCTTTCTACCTCCTCAGGTCTTTTTCTTAGGGAAAATTCCCACGGGCATTTAACAAGTCTTTAAACAAGTCTTCGAACGTCTGTTTATTGAAGTGTCCTCCGCAAGGAGACTTGTCCTTCAGAAAGGTACTTTTTGCATTGAACCATCCCTTTGAACCTAGTAGGTGGGCCTTTGTTGAATTGGTTCAACGGTTCAATGAAGCGCGCCAAGCCTTCAAAAAAGAGCCAATGAAAGCGTTGAACCGTTGATTGAACCTATTTTTTGAACTGTTTGAAGTTGAACCGAAGGACGAACCAAATGTTGAACCTGCTGTTGAATGTTTGCTGATGAAAATTCCTATAGAAGTCGTGAAGCTCGTTGAACTTGGACGTTGAACTATTCCTTTGGTTGAATCGACTATTGAACCTGCTGAAGTGACTTAACTTTGAACTTTTCCTGAAAAATGAACAAATGCTGAAAATCAATTCTTTTGATTGAAAACCACTGTAAAAATCTGTAGATTTTTTGAGAAGCTCTGAAAATGAGAAATCTGAATACTTAAGACAAATTTTAAAAATGGAAGATATTATTTTGATTTGTAGAACCAAAATAATTCAAATGTTGTTCCAAAAATAACTATTTTTTTAGGAGACAACATGCACCATTGGATCAGTGGTACCTATAGATAGATATTCAGAAGATGAAGAAGATTTACCTCTGTTTGGATCTCTCCTTATATTTATTACCAAAATAAGGTCATCTTCCACTTCAGTGGCCAAATCTTGAGCTATAGTAAGGTCTATTTGGCTAGCACATCTTAGCAAAAAATTTACTTCAGGCAACTGAGAGTTGATGAAGAAACATTTGAGATTCTCAGGGGTTGGCTGAGCAATAACATGAATCCTATTCCTTAATTTGTCAAACTTGGATATGAAATTTCTCATTGGTTCATGAGGCTCCTTCTTCATTTGTGTGAGTTAGAACAACAAGGCATGTGCATCTTCTGCAAGCTTGAACCTCACTTTGAACTTGGCTTTGAGTGTGTTCCAGTCAGTTACTGATTTAACTTGCAGATGGTAGAACCATTTTGCAGTAGATCCTTGTAAAGTTTCTACAAAAAACTTGATTACCATGTGTTTAAATTTTATGCCTATTACACTATAGGCTATGCTGAAGGCTGCAATATGTTTGTCAGGATGAACTTTTTCATCACTATAGAACTTGGGGAAATTCTTCCTTGAACTGTGTGGTAGCTCAAGTAGAGGTGGATTTAAATTGAGTGGGCTAAAAGAGTTACCCCAAGGACCTTGAACTACCATTGTATGACTATGGAAAGGTGGAATAACAAATCTCAGAGGGGTAATTATTGGGAAAGCTTTACTAATAGCAAAAATGGACGCTTTGCCCAATAATAGAGACTTGACTTTAGTAGGAAGAAAGCTCTTGGTTCGTTGGAGGCAAGATGGTGAAGAAAATAGATCAGAATTACCTTGCTATACCAACTCGAATATAAGGTTGACAATACCTTTAGCCCTTTGGCTTCGCATATAGCGTGGAGTTACTAGATTATAAAATAAAAATGGGAAAGAATTGGCCTTGCTTCAGCTTGAAGCTTGAGGCTTCAAACTGCACATTCTATCCTAGTTAGCATGGAGGTGGAGGGACATGGTAAGGATATAATGATAATGGGTAAGATATAGAATAGAGTTTTAATCTGAAGCTTGAGGTTTTAAATTGCATAAAATTATTGTATCCCCAGTGGAGTCGCCAAAAACTATATCACTTTGAACCTATCGATTGAATCAACTGATTGAACCAACTTTGGTTTAACGGTTCAATGGTTCAATCAGTTCAATCTATTGTATTCCATTCATTCACTTGACCGCTTGAACCAAACATTTTGAGCTAAACTGTGTTGAACTATAGGGTCATTGAATCTGTTGAACCTTTGAACCAAAGTGGTTCAATGGTTCAACGGTTCAATGGTTCAAACCTTCTTCTCTTTGATAAGTGGTTTGAAGCCGTTGAACCTTGAAGCGGTTGAACTTTGAACCTTGACAAATGTGCTTAACTCTTGTTGATGATGTTGAACCTTTAAACCCATTGAACCTGTTGAACCAAAATGGTTCAAGGTTCAATGGTTCAAACACTGCATGAAAGCTTGCTGATGAACTCTTTTGGTTGAACTAAGGCATTGAACCAAGCCAAAAAATGACTAAGTGTTGGAAACTTATTCTTTTGATTGAACTCCCTTATAGAAGCCTTTGAACCTGTTAAACTTGCTAATTTCAAGCATGTTGAGTCTATATAAACATATCTACAGAGTTCATAGATTTAAACTTGTAGAGTCTGTAGATTTAAGCCTACAGAGTCCATAGAAATGAGTCCATAGATTCCTTTTTGTGAAGTCCGTAAAATAGAGTCTGTATATTTTAGCCTACAGAGTTTGTAGATTTAAGCCTACAGAGTCCGTAAAAATCTAAAAAACTTGAAAAATAGAGAATTTAAATGCATAGAACAATTTTTGGGAAGGGAAGAGATAATTTTGCCCTATGGGGCCAAAATAGTTTAAAATAGTTCAAATGTTGTCCAAAAAATGACTGATATTTTTGGAGGAAAATAGCTGGCTCCTATTGGGGAACTTCCTTCAGTTGAAAACTTGGAACACCTGAGGGAAGTAGAAAAAAAAATCTCTAGTGCCTTGAAGAGTGTCATTGGGCTATGGAGTCATGCTATCCAAAAAGAAAGGCGACAAAAAAAATTACAAAAATAGGACTAAAGACTATACAAATATACATATTGTACAAGCTGATCTTATCTGATACTTTACAGATTGAAGTGTTTTAGATGTTTCCCATTGTAAGGCAGAGAGAAGAGCGTGCCATCTTGATATTTCAATAGAAAACTATTTTCACCATTGAGCTGATGGATAATAAAAGGACCTCTCCAAACGGAGTCGAACTTTCCATGCATCTCCTTTGGTTCTCTTTTCTTGTCCCACAACATGACTTGATCTCCAACTCGGAAATCAGAATTTTTTGCCTTTTGGTTGAAGAGCTTCTTCACCAAATTTTGATGGGCAGTAATTCGGTCCACCACCATATTTTTTTGCTCATCTAGCTCAATTAAGCACATAATCCTCTTATCAATGGAGCTTTTATATGTCTGATCTTCAACTGCCTTAACCAATTGTAATGCTAACAATTCCAAGGTGATTTGTATCTCAACATTGATACCATAAAAAAGTTGGAAATGAGACATACCAATTGCCCTCTTTGGTGTAATTCTGTCTACCCATAGAGCATCAACTAATGCTTTATGCCATGTCTTTTAGTTGTCATCAACCAACTTCTTGATGATAGTCACCAGGGTCTTATTACTTGATTCAACTTGTCCATTCCCTTGTGGAAAGTAATCAGAAGAGTGGGAGAGAGTAATCTCATAGTAGAAATATATTTGTCTAATATCCTGGGAAGTGAAACAAGCTACGTTTTTTGTGATAATTTTAGTTGGGACTCCAAACTTGGAAATGATATTCTCCTTGAGAAAATTGCACACTACTTTTGAAGTAGCATGCTTGGTTGGGATAGCTTCCACCCACTTGGTGAAGTAGTCAGTTGCTGTAAAGACATAATCATGTCTAACACTTGAAGATGGGTTTACAACTCCAATAAAATCAATTCCCTATTGCTGGAATGGTTCCTCTATGACCACTGGCTTGAGAGGCAGGGCAGCTAATTTGGGTCTCCCAACAAACTTCTGGCATAGTTCACATTTTCTTACCCACTTATATGCATCTTGAAAAAGAGTTAGCCAGTAGTACCTAGCTCATAGATTCTTGTAGGCAGTTATAGGAGCAAAAAAATGTCCTCCATAGGCTAGATTGTGGAAGGATTTCAAAAATTGGCTTTGTTGCTCTTTATCTACACAATAAAAGAACACTTTATCAAGTCTCCTTTTGTACAAGCTGTTATTCCAAATGACAAAATTGGTAGATTTCAACTTGATAATCCTCCTTTCTTTGTAAGATAGGTGAGCAAAACACTCACCATAAGTAAGTAAATGAGCAATACCTGAATACCACTCATTCATGGTGGAGACAAAGAGGACTGTCGGTGTGTTTTCCATCTTTACTTCTTCATGTTCTGTTTCTTCAAGTTTGTTATAAGCAATTAATTAGCATAGGCCTTTCTTCTGTACCAGTTTTGTTGGCTTGATGACTAGATCAAACTCTTGGATCTTTACAATCCAATTGCCTCTTTTCATCCCAAACTCCTGCTAGGTTAGTATGGATTTGACCGTGGTATCAGGAACCAAAGTAGTAGTGTGAGAATTTAAGATGTAGAAGTGGAAATGTTTGACTACTTTCACTACTGCATAAGCATGCTTCTCCATATTTGAGTACTTCAACTCATGAGCTTTGAGAGGACAACTCATGAAAGAAATGGGAGATTCCATACCTTTTTTATCCTATTGAACTAGAATTACTGAAAGCATGTATTTAAAAGCATAACTATATATGATGAACTCTTTGTTGTAGTTTGGACAAACTAGAATTGGGGCATGGGTAATGGCAGTCTTGATATCCTCAAATACTGACTTGCCTTCTTCAGTCTAGCTGAAGTGGTCTTTCCCTTCATCATGTTCACAATGTGTCGAGTCTTCTCAGCAAACTCAGGAATGAACTTTTCTAAGAAATTCACCTTTCTGAAGAAAGAGTGAATGACAGTCTTACTTGTAGGCAAGGTAAGCTCTTGAATAGACTTGACTCTGTCTAAGTCAATTTTTATGCCTCCTTTGGACATAATGTGTTCGAGAAGTTTCCCCCCTGTTAATCTAAAAATTTAATTCATTGGGTTCAAAAAAATGCCATTTTGGTAGAAGCGCTCTAGCACTTGTTGCAAGTGGCGTATATGATCCGAGCGATGCTTAAAAAAAATGGTCAAGTCATCAAAATAAACTGTAATGAACTTACCCATTTCATCTTTGAAAGCAAGGTCCATTACTCTCTGAAAGGTGGTGCCAATATTTATCAAGCCAAAAGGCATCTTTCTATATACAAACATGCCCCAAAGTGTGGTGAAGGCAGTCTTGTGTTGGTCTACTTCACTAACTTTAACTTGATTGTATTCTGAGAAGCTGTCTTGCATTGATAACATCTCTGAGTCGGTCACTATCTGAAGCACTTGATCCATGATGGATAAATGGTAGTTATCCTTTAAAGATGACTGATTTAGATTTCTAAAATCCACATAGATGCGAATTTTTCCCTTCTTCTTCTTTACAGGGACTATGTTGGCAATCCATGTGGAATGATGGATTGAGAAAATTATTCTAGCATTCAATTTATTTTTTATCTCAGATAAAATAGTACCTGATATCTTTGGATTTTATTGCTTTGATTTTTACTTGTAAGGTATTGAATCATCTTTGAGAGGAATGTCATGGTAGATTTCATCAGGCCTGAGAGACTTCAGGTCATCATAGGAGTATGATAAGATGTCCATGTATTGGCTGATCAAAGTAGTAAACTTGAACCTCTCTTTGGGAGTGTAGCATTTACCAATGTTAACCATCTTAGGACCTTCCTTGGTACCCAAATTTATCTGATCTAACTCTTGAGAGGAGCTTGAATCTATTTGCTACTATTTGATGAACCTGTCGTGCTTGTCAAATAGCTTTTCATGAGAAATTAGTCATTTAAAAATTTTATTCCTTTTTAATTACAGGAATTCTTCACCTACATCTGAATTCATTTTAGGAGCTGGTTCAAGCTTTTGAGGATTACTGCCTTCAAAGTGCAACTGTTCAAAGATGTCTCTTTGTTCTAGAAAGGCAATGATTTGGTTGTCATTGTTAAACACTTGTTAATGACTGGCATTATTAGGCACACTCAGTCGAAAGACTAATTCAATAGTGTACTTGTTTCCTTTGAAGTCTAAGTGATAAACTAAGAGAGTTGCTGAAACAATCAGTGCATCAGCTCGATCATTGAATTTTTTGGGTACGGTAGAGATACTGAAAGCATCAAAGCTTTCAATTTGATACCAGACTAGATTATAGTAGTGGCATAATCTCTCATTTTTGGTTTGATACAGGTTCTTTACCTGACAAACTACTAGTTCGGTATCTCTTTTTGCATACAGGAGTTTGATTAATTTAACTCGTGCAGCCTTCAATCCAAGTAATAGAGATTTATACTCAATTAAGTTGTTGGTGTTGCTGAACTGTAACTTGTATGAAGAATAAAAAATATCTCTTTCAGGAGATATCAACACAATCTCAGCTCCTGAGTTGCTAGAAAAACAACTGCCATCAAATTTCAGCATCCATATCTTATTTTAAACTGATCTTTTTTTTAGATTTCTCTTTGCATGAAAGGGGGAATTCTTTTGTGTTTGCATTGCATTCTATCATGTCTTATGCTATTCTGTCTGAACTAATTTTTAGACTATCATTTTTAGGAGTTTCATCAGCTAAAACATGAGTATCTTCTGTGGTCAAAAAATAATTACCCATACCTGAAGATTCAACTAGAATTTGAGCTTCAGGGGCTGATGTATGAGTGACAACATATTTTACTTCCTTTTCATGAAGTAGCCTCTACATGATGCCTTTGACAGGGATCCTTGCCTCATATAGATCTATGTTTAATTATCGACCAACATATTTGCATAAATTTTGCCCTAGAAGAATGCCGTATGAGGTTGGAACATCGGCCACCAGGACTGTCATCTTGATCATTTTATTTGGGAATGCTATAAATGCAAATTGGGCATCCTTGATTTATCCCAGTAGAGGTACTTGTTTGTTCTCCATGGAGAAACACCTCCCAAATATTTTGGCAAATGTGAGTCTAAGAGATTTTTCAACTTTGACGGGCATGACATTGTCAGATGCACTTGAGTCTATGATGTAATGGCTCAGTTTGTGACCATTTATCAACAGGCAAACACAGAAATGCTGTATTTTTTTAGGGACAGCTGGAGGAGTAATGACAAGATGGTTTGAGATGGGCATGTTCTTTGGAGAATCATGAGTTACCTTCTTAGGATCTTGTACTGCAGGGACAGCTTTATTTTGTACACCCTGACTAACCTATCCAACTATTCAGGATTGACTTATAAGAATTTAAATTTTGGTCTTCTTGACATGGTCAATTATGTCAAATGATTGAAATGGATTAGGAACATAGGAAGTTAGTTCATCTTTCTAGTTTTTAGGAGGGAGAGGACTAGTCTATGGAATTGAAGTTGGAGATGGAGGACTGCTTGATGTACTTACCTTTTTATTACTCACAGGGTCCTTTGGTTGGAAAGATAGAGAAGTTCCTCATTTGGAAATTGAGATTGTAGGCTAAGAACTTTTCCCTATTTTTCCCTTATCAGCTTGCTGGGTTGACTGGTTTTGGGACCGGGTGAATACATCATATGATCTATCAACTGCTTCACTTTTACCTTTAGGTTCATCCTGCTAATTCAGAAAACTAATGTTGGAGTCGCTAGCTAATTCTTCTTGGTCTTCTGCAAAGAGATCAACGTCATTTTCTTGGTTCAATTCAGTCTGAAAAGAGAAATTAGATTGTATTTTGAGATATCCAACTGCTGAATTAGTTGGGGGTGCTTCAATGGCAAGTTTCCCTTGTGGGGGAGGAAGACAATTTGGCTGTCCTTGATTTCTGACAGCATTGCCTTGGTATGACTGATTAGAGAATGTCCTTCTTGGCATATCTCTGTATGAAGGAGCTGAAGATATCCTTTGTGCCATTTGCTTCCTGAGAGCTAGCAATTCATTTGTCAGCTTCTGCACCATTGAATCAGTGGTACCTGTAGATGGATATTTGAAAGATGAAGAGGATTTACCTCTATTTAGATCTCTCCTTATCTTTTCCACCAAGATAAGGTCATTTTATACCTTAGTGGCCAAATCTTGAGCTGCAACAAGGTCTATTTGACCAGCATGTCTCAGTAGAAAACTTACTTCAAGTAGCTGAGAGTTGATGAAGAAATATTTAAGATTCTCAGGTGTTAGCTGAGCAATAATAAGAATCTTGTTCTTTAATTTGTTGAACTTGGCTATGAAATCTCTCATTGGTTCATGAGGCTCTTTCATTTGTGTGAGTTGGGATATCAGGGCATGTGCATCTTCTGCAAAATTAAACCTCGCTTCAAACTTGGCTTTGAATGTGTTCCAGTCAGTTACTGATCTAGCCTATAGATGGTAGAACTAGTTTGCAGTAGCACCTTGTAAAGTTTCTATAAAAAGCTTGTCTGCCACGTCTTCAAATTCTATGCCTATTACACCACAGGCTATGCTGAAGGCTACAATATGTTCGTCAAGATGAACTTTTTCATCACCATAAAACTTAGAGATTTTTTTTTTTGAATTGCGTGGTAGCTCATGTAGAGGTGGAGTTAAATTGAGTGGGCTAAAAGAGTTACCCCAAGGACCTTGAACTACCATTGTATGACTATGGAAAGGTGGAATAACAAATCTCAGAGGGGTAATATTGGCAAAGCTTTATTAATAGTAGAAATGGACATTTTACCTGATAATGGAGACTTGACTTTAGTATGAGGAAAGCTCCTGGTTCGTTGGAGATGAGATGGTGAAGGAAATATATCAGAATAACTTTATCCCTTTGGCTTCACATATAGCGTGGAGTTGCCAAATTGTAAAACAAAAATGAAAAAGATCTGGGCCTGCTTCAGCTTAAAGCTTGAGGCTTCAAACTGTGCGTTCTATCCCAGTTGACATGGAGGTGGAGGGAGATGGTAAGGCTATAATGATAATGGGTAAGATATAGAATAGAGTTTCAATTTGAAGTTTGAAGCTTCAAATTGCACAAAATTACTATATCCCTAGTAGATTCACCAAAAACTATTGGGTGAATATTTTGTCAATCAACTAACTGATGAGCAAAATAGGTCTCTTTAACCATAGCATAGAGAAATTGGTTGGCCAGATATGCAGGTTGATTACGTCAAAAGGGGACAAATCTCTCCTCTCATCAAGAGGAGGTTCCCTGTAGATATGTAGGAGCTATATACTCTATATATAAACAAAAAATAACACTCAAGGGTAAGATAAATCATCCATCTCTCTTTTTTCAGAGATGATGTTGACAAATCAAAGGAGAAATCTTAATGAAATGATAAAAGACACTCCTCTTCTTTCAGAAGTGTTGTTCAACAGACAAAAGGAATCTTTTAGGTGATGATAAGTAACTGTAATAGGACATAGTAACACAACAGGATGAAATGAGGCACAAAGTCTCCACCTCAACTGCCAAAGAGTGAAATATGAAAGATAATGAAGACAGAAAGTCATCCCAAGGTCTTTTACACAGAAATAGAATACAAAAGATAATGAGAGCACAAAGTCATCTCAAGGTCTTTGACATAGAAATAGAATATGAAGGATAATGAGGGCACAAAGTCGTCCTAAGATCTTTTACACAGGGATAGAAAAATAGACAAACTAAAGATAATTGTGGCAGCACAAAGTCTCTCCACAATCAGCTTCAGGACACCTTCCACTTTCACTAATTCTGCTTATTTAATCAAATGGACAAAAAAATGTATTAAAGAAATAGACATAAGAATAATTTTCCCAACAACCAAGCTGTTCCAGCACAAAGTTTAAAAAGTCACTTGTTTTCTTATTCAAATAATGAAATATGATCAACAATTTGAGCTCAAAGTCTCAGTAATGTCTTTCAATTTGGGTAGAGTTTCATTTCTGATTACAGATCGAGATCCTTAAAACAATAAGAGAGAGTCTAATATATAATGCTCCAAGAAAGACTTGGATACTTTGTTTCACAAAAATGATGGCTTATGATGTATTCAATGTATTTTAAATTCTATCCATGGGCTATGCTAGAATCGAGCATCAATTTTTAATATGGGCCGCCTGATGTGTTTTCTTGATGTGTTTCCAGTTGTTTGCTTTGCTCAATGTAGAAAGACAGGCCGTGCCTTTGAATATTTTTGCTTTTTGATGTCCACCTAGTGGACTGCTTTACCTTCTAGAAACATCTCCCATGCATGGATATTTATGATCTTTCTCCATCATTCCTCCTTTCCTTGTTGTATTTCATCTTTATCTATGTGATCTGATCTCTCAAGTTATCTCTTTAGCTGGTCCCTAAATTTATTCACAGGATCTATGCTTAAGCCTGCAAGGATCAACAGTTATTTCATTGTCACAAATTTGACGTGTTCGAGTCCGTCATCGTTTGAAAGCCAACGGCTACTTGGTTTCCCTGAATTTGATGGTTGTGGGCCCACCATCCTCTTTACCACTTCCTTCATGTCTTTCCTATTTACTTTTTCCACTTTCTAATTTTCTTAACAAGTGACACGTGGCGCGTTCCATTGTGAAATGGGTGAAGACACATGGCAGCATCCGCTTAACCTATAGAGGCTTTGGGGGCATTTTGAGAGTCTTGCAGATCATGACATGTGGTAGCTTCTACTGAGCTCATAAAAACACTAGAAACATTTAGGACTCTTTTAAACTCATGCAGATGATGACACGTGGCACATTCTACTCGAGTTTAGCCACTCACTTGGGACCCACCACAATCCTTACTCAACAAAAGGAAGAAGATGTGGATGTTGCCACTTGACAGCCTCCATCGAGCTTTGTAGATGACATGTGGCATGTTTTATTGTTTTAAAAGTTACTAGAAACTGTCTCAGAAGCCGGCACTTGGCAACTTCCACTGCAATTTTATGAGGGACACGTGGCAGCTTCTGCTACAACTTGAGGTTTGATCTTTCTCGGAGGGAACTTGCCCTTCAGGGTCTTGAGAAACAGTCTACTTTCCCTGGTGAGAGCCTCCCACAAGGGTACTTACCCTTCGAGATCTTTCAGGTGGCCTTCTAGATTTTATTTCCTCGACGGGTTTTTTGTTTTGGCATACTTTTCCTTCAGACAAAAAGTCTGAGGGAATTCTTTCAGACAGTTTGTTCGAATTAGATTTTCCTTCACTTTGCCTCTGCTTTCCATCAGGTTTTCTATCGGGCTTTCTTCTTGAGTGAATTCCTTCAGAAAAAAAGTCTGAAGGATTCTTGCCTTAACTGTTTTGTCGTGTTCTTTTCTCGAAAGAGAACTGTGCCCTCCACAAAGACTATTCAAGCCTGGAAATATGCTTTAGACTTTTGAAACGGTCTACTTTCCCTTGCCTACCCTCTTCAAGGGTTGTTTGTCTTTGGTTCACTTTTCTGAAGGAATTCTCTTTGTTCATTTTTGTTCATTTCCCTCTGCAAGGGCACTCAGCTTGGTTCACTACCCTCTACAAGGGCTGTCAGCTTGGTTCAATGCCTTCCGCAAAGACTCTTTTTCCTTTGGCTTTGGGGCAACCCTTTGAACCTGTCGATTGAACTGATCCATTGAACCAACTTTGGTTCAACGGTTCAATGGTTCAACATAGTTTGGCTCAAAACGTTTGGTTCAAGCTATCAAATGAATGAATGGAATACAAGAGATTGAACCAATTGAACCATTAAACCATTGAACAAAAGTTGGTTCAATCGATCGATTCAATCGACAGGTTCAAAGGGCTACCCTAAAGCCAAAGGAAAAAGAGTCTTTGCAGAAGGCATTGAACCAAGCCGACAACCCTTGTAGAGGGCAGTGAACCAAGCCGAGTGCCTTTGTGAAGGGAAACAAGCGAAAATGAACAAAGAGAATTCCTTTGGAAAAGTGAACCAAAGACAAATCGCCCTTGCAGAGGGCAGGTAAGGGAAAGTGGACCGTTTCAAAAGTCTGAAGGATATTTTTGGGCTTGAATAGTCCCTACGGAGGGCATAGTTCTCTTTTAGGAAAAAAACGTGGAAAAATAGTTAAAGAAAGAATCCTTCAGACTTTTTGTCTGAAGGAATTCACCTGGGAAGAAAGCCCGATAGAAAACCTGATGAAAAGTAGAGGCAAAGTGAAGGAAAATTTCCTTCAGACAAACTGTCTGAAAGAATTCCTTCAGAGTTTTTGTTTGAAGGAAAAGTCCACTGAAATAAAAAACCTGCCAAGGAACTAAAAGCCTGAAGGCCGCCTGAAAGATCTCAAAGGGTAGGTACCCTTACAAGAGGCTCTCACCAGGGAAACTGGACTGTTTCTCAAGACCTTGAAGGGCAAGTTCCCTTCGAGAAAGATCAAACCTCAAGTTGCAGTGGAAGATGCTACTTGTCCCTCATAAAATTGTAGTGGAAGCTACCAAGTGCCATTTTTTGGGACACAGTTTCTAGTAACTTTTAAAATAGCGGAACTTGCCATGTGTAATCTACAAAGCTCAGTGGAGGCCACCAAGTGGCAACATCTGTAGCTTCTTCCCTTTATTGAGTAAGGACTGTGGTGGGTCCCAGGTAAGGGGCTAAACTCGAGCGAAATGTGCCACATGTCATCATTCGCATGAGTTCAAAAGAGTCTCGAATGTTTCTATAGTGTTTCTATGAGCTCAGTGGAAGCCACCACGTGTCATCATTTGAAAGACTATCAAAAGGCCTCCAAAGCCTCTATATGTTAGGCGGATGCTGTCATGTGTCCTTCCCTATTTCACAATAGAATGTACCACGTGTCACTTGTTAAGAATAGTGGAAAGCGGCCAAAGCAAATAGGAAAGACATGAAGGAAGTGCTAAGGAGGATGACATGCCCGTAGCCATTAAATTTAGGGCAACCAAGTAGCCAATTGATTTCAAATGATGACAGACTTGAACATGTCAAATTTGTGACAATGAAATAATTGTTGATCCTTGTAGGCTTAAGCATAGATCATGTGAACAAATTTAGCGATCGGCTAAAGAGATAGCCCAAGAGCTCAGATCACACAGATAAAGATGAAATATAAGAAGGAAAGGAGGAATGATGGAGAAAGATCAAAAATATTTGTGCATGGGAGATGTTTCTAGAAGGTAAAGCAGTCCACTAGGTGGACATCAGAAAGGGCAAATATTCAATGGCGCAGCTTGTCTTTCTGCATTGAGTAAAGTGAATAACTGGAAACACATTAGGGAAACACATCAAGTGACCCATATTAAAAACCAATGCTCGATTCCAACATAGCCCATGGAAAAAATTTAAAATACATTGAATGCATCATAAGCCATCATTTTTGTGAAACAAAGTACTCAAGTCTGTCTTGGAGCACTATATATTAGACTCTCTGTTATTATTTTAAGGATCTCAGCCTGTAATTAGAAATGAAACTCTACCCAAACTGAAGGACATTGTTGAGACTTTAAGCTCAGATTATTGATCATATTTTGTTATTTGAGTAAGAAAACAAGTGACTTTTCAGACTTTGTGCTGGAACAACTTGGTTGTTGGGGAAATTATTCTTATGTCTGTTTCCTTAATACATTTTTTTGTCCATTTGATTAAATAAGCAAAATTAGTGAAAGTGATTAGGAAGGTGTCCTGAAGCCAGTTGTGGAGAGGCTTTGTGCTACCACAATTGTCTTTAGTTTGTCTATTTTTCTATCCCTGTGTAAAGGATCTTGGGATGACTTTGTGCCCTCATTATCCTTCGTATTCTGTTTCTATGTAAAATACCTTGGGATGAATTTGTGCTCTCATTGTCTTTCATATTTCACTCTTTGGTAGTTGAGGTGGAGACTTTGTGCCTCATTTCATCCTACTGTGTTACTACGTCCTGTTACAGTTACTTATCATCACCCAAAAGATTTCTTTTGTCTGCTGAACAACACTTTTGAAAGAAGATGAGTGTCTTCTATCATTTCATTCAGATTTCTTCTTTGATTTGTGAACATCATCTCTGAAAAAATAGAGATGGATTGTTTATCCTACCCTTGAGTGCTATTTTATATTTATATATATAGTATATAGCTCCTACATATCTACAGGGAACCTCCCCTTGATGAGAGGAGAGATTTGTCCCTTTTTGATGTAGTAAATCTGCACATCTGGTTGACCAATTTCCCTATGTTGTGGTTGAAGAGATCTATTTTGCTCATTAGTTAGCTGATTGACAAAATATTCACCCAATAGTTTTCATGGCATTCTTCATTGATTTGTGAACATCATCTCTAAAAAAAGAAAGATGGATGGTTTATCCTACCCTTGAGTGTTATTTTCTGTTTATATATATAGTATATAGCTCTTACATATCTACAGGGAACCTCACCTTGATGAGAGGAGAGATTTGTACCCTTTTGATGTAGTAAACCTGCACATCTAGTTGACCAATTTCCCTATGCTATGGTTGAAGAGACCTATTTTGGTAATCATTTAGCTGATCGACAAAATATTCACCAAAATCTCATGCATTGGATAGGTAGAGAGAAGAGCATGCTGAATTGGTTGGGGATCAAACATATGAAAGATCCATGGATAAGAGGATCATGTGCTTAAATGAGTTGCATGAGTAGAGAACTATGGTGGTGGACCGAATTAATACCCATTAGAATCTGGTGAAGAAGCTCTTCGACCAGAAGGCAAAAAACCATGATTCCTAGGTTGGAGATCAAGTCCTGCTGTGGGACAAGAGAAGAGAACAAAAGGGGACGCATAAAAAGTTTGACTCCATTTGGAGAGGCCCATTTATTATCCATCAGCTCAATGGTGAAAATAGTTTCTAGTTGAAATATCAAGATGACACGCTCTTCTCTCTGCCTTACAATGGGGAACATCTGAAACACTTCAATCTATGAAGTATCAGATAAGATCAGCTTGTATAATATGTATATTTATAGTCTTTAGTCCTATTTTTGTGTTTTTTTTGTTTTTGTCGCCTTTCTTTTTGGATAACATGAATCCATAGCCCAATTGCACATTTTAAGGCACTAGAGATTCTGGTTTCTACTCCCCTCAGCTGTTCCAAGTTTTCATCTGAAGGAAGTTCTCCAATTAGAGCCAATTGTTGTCCCCCAAAAATATCAGTCATTTTTTGGACAACATTTGAACTATTTTGGCCCCATAGGCCAAAATTATCTCTTCCCTTCCCAAAAATTATTTTGTGCATTCAAATTCTCCATTTTTCAAGTTTTTCAAATTTCTATGGACTCTGCAGGCTTGAATCTACAGACTCTACAGGCTAAAATCTATGGACTCTATTCTACGGACTTCATGAAATGGAATCTACAGACTCATTTCTACGGACTCTTCAGGCTTGAATCTATGGACTCTACAGGTTTAAATCTATGAACTCTGTAGATATGTTTCTACAGACTCAACATGCTTGAAATCAGTAGGTTCAAAGGCTTCTACAGGTGAGTTCAATCAAAAGAACAACTTTACAACACTTAGTCATTTTTAGGATTGGTTCAATGCCTTGGTTCAACCAAAAGAGTTCATCGACAAGATTCTATGCAGTGTTTGAACCATTGAACCATTGAACCGTTGAACCTTGAACCATTTTGGTTCAACGGGTTCAATGGATTCAAAGGTTCAACGTCATCAACAAGAGTTAAGCACATTTGTCAAGGTTCAAAGTTCAATCGCTTCAAGGTTCAATGGCTTCAAAACACTTATCAAAGAGAAGAAGGCTTGAACCATTAAATCGTTGAACCATTGAACCACTTTGGTTCAAAGGTTCAATGGGTTCAAAGGTTTAACAAGTTCAACAACCCTATGGTTCAACATAGTTTGGCTCAAAACGTTTGGTTCAAGCGGTCAAGTGAATGAATGGAATATAAGAGATTGAACCGATTGAACTATTGAACCATTGAACCAAAGTTTGTTCAATCGGTTGTTTCAATTGACAAGTTCAAAGGGCTGCCCCAAAGCCAAAGAAAAAAGAGTCTTTATAGAAGGCATTAAACCAAGCCGATAGCCCTTGCAGAGGGCAATGAACCAAATTGAGTGCCCTTGCAGAGGGCAATGAGCAAAAATGAACAAAGAGAATTCCTTCGAAAAAGTGAACCAAAGACAAACAACCCTTGTGGAGGGTAGGCAAAGGAAAGTGGACCATTTCAAAAGTTTGAAGGATATTTTTAGGCTTGAACAGTCCTTGCAGAGGGCACAGTTCTCTTTCAGGAAAAGAACGCAGCAAAATGGTTAAGGCAAGAGTCTTTCAGACTTTTTGTCCAAAGGAATTCACCCGAGAAGAAAGCCTGACAGAAAACCCAATGAAAAGCAGAGGCAAAGTGAAGGAAAATTTCCTTCAGACAAACTGTCCAAAAGAAATCCTTCAAACGTTTTGTCTGAAGGAAAAGTCTGCCGAAATAGAAAACCCATTGAGGAAATAAAAGCCTGAAGGCCGCTCGAAAGATCTTGAAGGGTAGATACCCTCGCAGGAGGCTCTCACCAAGGAAAGTGGATCATTTCTCAAGACCCCAAAGGGCAAGTTCCCTCTGGGAGATCAAACCTTAAGTTGTAGTGGAAGTTGCCACATGTCCCTCATAATTTTGCAGTGAAAGCTACCAAGTGTCGTCTTTTGAGACATAATTTTTAGTAACTTTCAAAATAGCGAAAAGTGCCATGTGTCATTTACAAAGCTCAGTGGAGGCTGCCAAGTGGCAACATCCACAACTTCTTCCTTTTATTGAGTAAGGACTGTGGTGGGTCCCATGTGAGTGGCTAAACTCGAGTAGAATGTGCCATGTGTCATCATTTGCATGAGTTTAGAAGAGTCCCAAATGTTTCTATAGTGTTTCTATGAGCTCAGTGGAAGTTGCCACATGTCATCATCTGCAAGACTCTCAAAAGGCCCCCAAAGCCTCTATAAGTTAAGCAGATGATGCCACATCCTCCCTTATTTCACAATGGAATGTGCCACGTGTCACTTGTTAAGAATAGTGGAAAGTGGCCAAAGCAAATAGGAAAGACATGAAGGAAGTGCTAAGGAGGATGACAAGCCCATAGTCATCAAATTTAGGGCAACCAAGTAGCTATTGGCTTTCAGACGATGACAGACTCGAACACATCAAATTTGTGATAATAAAATAACTGTTGATCCTTGTAGGCTTAAGCACAGATCTTATGAACAAATTTAGTGATCGGCTAAAGAGATAGCTTGAGAGCTCAGATCGCACAGATAAAGATGAAATATAGCAAGGAAAGGAGGAATGATGGAGAAAGATCAAAAATATCCATGCATGGGAGATGTTTCTAGAAGGTAAAGCAGTCCACTAGGTGGACATCAAAAAGTGCAAATATTCAATGGCGTGGCCTGTCTTTTTGCATTGAGCAAAGTGAACAATTGGAAACACATCAGGTGGCCCATATTAAAAATTGATGCTCGATTCTAGCATAGTCCATAGACAGAATTTAAAATACATTGAATGCATCATAAGCCATTATTTTTGTGAAACAAAGCACCCAAGTCTTTTTTGGAGCACTATATATTGGACTCTCTCTTATTATTTTAAAGATCTCGGTCTGTAATCAGAAATGAAACTCAGGGTCTAAATTGAAAGAAATTACTGAGACTTTGAGCTCAGATTGTTGATCATATTTCGTTATTTGAATAAGAAAACAAGTGACTTTTTAGACTTTATGTTAGAACAGCTTGGTTGTTGAGAAAATTGTTCTTATGTCTGTTTCTTTAATACATTTTTTTGTCCATTTGATTAAATAAGCAGAATTAGTGAAAGTGATCAAGAAAGTGTCCTGAAGCCAATTGTGGAGAGACTTTGTGCTGCCACAATTGTCTTTAGTTTGTCTATTTTTCTATCCCTGTGTAAAGGATCTTGGGATGACTTTGTGACCTATTTTGTCCTTTGAACCTATCGATAGAACCAACTAATTGAACCAACTTTGGTTCAATGGTTCAATGGTTCAATCGGTTCAATCTCTTGTATTCCATTCATTCACTTGATCGCTTGAACCAAATGTTTTGAGCCAAACTGTGTTGAACCATAGGGACATTGAACCTGTTGAATCTTTGAACCCGTTGAACCTTTGAATCAAAGTGGTTTAATGGTTCAACGGTTCAATGGTTCAAGCCTTCTTCTATTTGATAAGTGTTTTGAAGCCATTGAACCTTGAAGCGATTAAACTTTGAACCTTGAAAAATGTGCTTAACTCTTGTTGATGACGTTGAACCTTTGAATCCATTGAACCCGTTGAACCAAAATGGTTCAAGGTTTAATGGTTCAATGGTTCAAACACTATATAGAAGCTTGTCATGAACTCTTTTGGTTGAACCAAGGCATTGAACCAATCCTAAAAATGACTAAGTGTTGGAAACTTATTCTTTTGATTGAACTCCCCTGTAGAAGCCTTTGAACCTGCTAATTTCAAGCATGTTGAGTCCATAGAAACATATCTACAGAGTTCATAGATTTAAACCTGCAGAGTCCGTAGATTCAAGCCTGCAGAGTCCATAGATTCCTTTCTGTGAAGTTCGTAGAATAGAGTCCATAGATTTTAGCCTACACAGTCCGTAGATTCAAGCCTACAGAGTCTGTAGAAATCTAAAAAAATTGAAAAATGGAGAATTTGAATGCACAGAACAATTTTTGGGAAGGGAAGAGATAATTTTGGCTTATGAGGGCAAAATAGTTCAAAAAAGTTCAAATGTTGTCCAAAAAATGACTGATATTTTTGAGGGTCAAATGTAAGCTCTTGAATAGACTTGACTCTGTCTGAGTCAATCTTTATGCCTCCTTTAAACACAATGTGTTCGAGAAGTTTCCCCCCTATTACTCCAAAAATTGAATTCATGGGGTTCAAAAAAATGTCATTTTGGCAAAAGCACTCTAGCACTTGTTGCAAGTGGCGTATATGATCTGGGTGATGCTTAGAAAAAATGGTCAAGTCATCAAGATAAACTACAATGAACTTACCCATTTCATCCTTGAAAGCAAGGTCCATTGCTCTTTAAAAGGTGGCACCAGCATTTATCAAGCTAAAAGGCATCCTTCTATATGCAAACGTGTCCCAAGGTGTGGTGAAGGTAGTCTTGTGTTGGTCTACTTCACTAACTTCAACTTGATTGTATCCTGATAAGTTGTCTAGCATTGATAACATCTTTGAGCTGGTCATTGTCTGAAGCACTTGATCCATGATGGGTAAAGGGTAGTTATCCTTTAAAGATGACTGATTCAGATTTCTGAAATCCACACAAATGCAAATTTTGCCATTCTTCTTCCTTACAAGGACTATGTTGGCAATCCATGTGGAATGATGGATTGAGAAAATTATCCTAGCATTCAAATTTTTTTGTATCTCAAAAAAAATAGTACCTGATATCTTTAGATTGTACTGCCTGTATTTTTTCTTGTAAGGTACTGAATCATCTTTGAGAGGAATGTCATGGCAGATTTCATCAAGCCTGAGAGACTTCAGGTCATCATAAGAGTATGCTAAGACATCTATGTATTGGCTGAGCAAAGTAGTAAACTTGAACCTCTCTTCGGGACTGCAACATTTACCAATGTTACCCATGTTGGGACCTTCCTTGGTACCCAAATTTATTTGATCAAACTCTTGAGAGGAGCTTGAATTTGTTTGCTGCTATTTGATGATCCTGTCATGCTTGTCAAACAACTTTTTGAGAGAAACCAGTCCTTTGGGAATTTTATTCCCTTTTAGCTACAAGAATTTTTCACTTGCATCTAAATTCATTTCAGGAGCTGGTTCAAGCTTCTGAGGATTATTGCCTTCAAAGTTTAATTATTCGAAGCTGTCTCTTTGTTCTAGAAAGGCAATGATTATGTTGTCATTGTTAAACACTTGACAATGACTGGCATTATCAGGCACACTCAGTCGAAAGACCAATTCAATAGTGTACTTATTTCTTTTGAAGTCTAAGTGAGGAACTAAGAGAGTTGTTGAAACAGCTAGTGCATCAGCTCAGTCATTGAATTCCCTGGGTATGGTAGAGATATTGAAAGCATCAATGCTTTAAATTTGATCCCAAATTAGATTGCAGTAGTGGTGTAATCTCTCATTTTTGGTTTGATACATGTTCCTTACCTGACAAACCACTAGTTTAGCATCCCCTACGGAGTCGCCAAAAATTGTTGGATGAATATTTTATTGATCAAGTAACTGATGAGCAAAATAGGTCTTTTCAACCACAACATAGTGAAATTGGTCAGCCAGATGTGCAGGTTTACTACATCAAAAGGGGACAAATCTCTCTTCTCATCAAGGGAAAGTTTCTTGTAGATATGTAAGAGCTATATACTATATATATAAATAGAAAATAACACTCAAGGGTAGGATAAACCATCTATATCTCTTTTTTCAGAGATGATGTTCACAAATCAATGGAGAAATCCTAATGAAATGATAGAAGACACTCCTCTTCTTTTAGAAGTGTTGTTCAGTAGACAAAAGGAATCTTTCAGGTGATGATAAGTAACTGTAACATGACGTAGTAACACAACAAAATGAAATGAGGCACAAAGTCTCCACCTCAACTACCAAAGAGTGAAATACGAAAGACAATAAGGGCACAAAGTCATCCCAAGGTCTTTTACATAGAAATAAAATACGAAGGATAATAAGGGCACAAAGTTGTCCCAAGGTCTTTTACACAGAAACAAAATACAAAGGATAATGAGGGCACAAAGTTGTCCCAAGATACTTTACACAGGGATAGAAAAATAGACAAACTAAAGATAATTGTGGCAGAACAAAGTCTCTCCACAACTAGCTTTAGGACACCTTCCTGATCACTTTCACTAATTCTGCTTATTTAATCAAATGGACAAAAAAATGTATTAAGGAAACATACATAAGAACAATTTCCCCAACAACCAAGCTATTTCAGCACAAAGTCTAAAAATTCACTTGTTTTTTATTTAAATAACGAAATATGATCAACAATATGAGCTCAAAGTCTCAGTAATGTCTTTCAATTTGGGTAGAGTTTCATTTCTGATTACAGACTGAGATCCCTAAAACAATAAGAAAAAAGTCCAATATATAGTGCTCCAAGAAAGACTTGGGTGCTTTTTTTCACAAAAATGATGGCGTATGATGCATTCAATGTATTTTAGATTCCGTCCATGGGCTGTGTTCGAATCGAGCGTCATTTTTTAATATGGGCCATTTGATGTGTTTCTCTGATGTGTTTCCAGTTGTTTGCTTTGCTCAATGTAGAAAGACAGGACGTGCCATTGAATATTTATGCTTTCAAATGTCTACCTAGTGGACTGCTTTACCTTCTATAAACATCTCCCATGCACAGATATTTTTGTTCTTTCTCCATCATTCCTCCTTTCCTTGTTATATTTCATCTTTATCTATGTGATCTGAGCTCTCAGGCTATCTCTTTAGCTGGTCGCTGAATTTGTTCACATGATTTGTGGTTAAGCCTGAAAGGATCAATAGTTATTTTATTGTTGCAAATTTGACGTGTTCAGGTCTATCATCATTTTAAAGGTAACGGCTACTTGGTTGCCTTGAATTTGATAGCTGCAGGCCTATCATCCTCCTTAACACTTCCTTCATGTCTTTCCTATTTGCTTTGGCCACTTTCCACTGTTCTTAACAAGTGACATGTGGCACATTTCATTGTGAAATAGGCAAGGACATGTGGCAACATCCACTTAACTTATAGAGGCTTTGGGGGCCTTTTGAGAGTCTTGCAAATGATGACATGTGGCAGCTTCCACTGAGCTCATAAAAACACTATAAAAACATTCGAGACTCTTTTGAACTCATGCGGATGATGACACATGGCATGTTCTACTCAAGTTTAGCCACTCACCTAGGACCCACCACAATCCTTACTCAATAAAAAGAAGAAGCTACAGATGTTGCCACTTGGCAGCCTCCACCGAGCTTTATAGATGACACGTGGCACTTTCCACTATTTTGAAAGTTACTAGAAATTGTGTCTCAAAAGAAGACACTTGGCTACTTCCACTGCAATTTTATGAGGGACACGTGGTGGATTTCACTACAACTTGAGGTTTGATCTTTCTTAGAGGGAACTTGCCTTCGGGGTCTTGAGAAACGGTCCACTTTCCTTGGTGAGAGCCTCCCGCAAGGGTACCTACCCTTCGGGATCTTTCGGGCAGCTTTCGTGCTTTTATTTCCTCGGTGGGTTTTCTATTTCGACAGACTTTTCCTTCAGACAAAAAGTCTGAAGGAATTCTTTTGAACAGTTTGTCTGAAGGAAATTTTCCTTTGCTTTGCCTCTGCTTTTTGTTAGGTTTTCTGTCAGGCTTTCTTCTCAGGGTAATTCCTTCGAATAAAAAGTCTGAAGGATTCTTGCCTTAACAGTTTTGCTGCATTCTTTTCCCGAAAGAGAACTGTGCCCTTTGTAAGGACTGTTCAAGCCCAAAAATATCCTTCAGACTTTTGAAACGGTTCACTTTCCCTTGCCTACCCTCCCAAGGGCTATTCATCTTTGGTTCACTTTTTCGAAGGAATTATCTTTGTTTGTTTTTGCTCATTACCCTCCACAAGGGCACTCGGCTTGGTTCACTACCCTCCGCAAGGGCTGTTGGCTTAGTTCAATGCCTTCTATAAAGACTCTTTTTCCTTTGGCTTTGGGGTAGCCCTTTGAACCTGCCAATTGAAACGATCGATTGAGCAAACTTTGGTTCAACAGTTCAATGGTTCAATCAGTTCAATCTCTTATATTTCATTCATTCACTTGACCGCTTGAACCAAATGTTTTGAGCCAAATCATGTTGAACCATAGGACCGTTGAACCTATTGAACCTTTGAACTAAAGTGGTTCAATGGTTCAAGCCTTCTTCTCTTTGATAAGTGTTTTGAAGCCGTTAAACCTTGAAGCGGTTGAACTTTGAACCTTGACAAATGTGCTTAACTCTTGTTGATGACGTTGAACCTTTGAACCCATTGAACCCATTGAACCAAAATGGTTCAAGGTTCAATGGTTCAATGGGTCAAACACTGCATAGAAGCTTGCCAATGAACTCTTTTGGTTGAACCAAGTCATTGAACCAATCCTGAAAATGACTAAGTGTTGAAAACTTTTTGTTTTGATTGAACTCGCCTGTAGAAGCCTTTGAACCTATTGAACCTGTTGATTTCAAACATGTTGAGTTTGTAGAAACATATCTACAGAGTTCATAGATTTAAACCTGTAGAGTCCATAGATTCAAGCTTGCAGAGTCTGAAGAAATGAGTCCATAGATTCCTTTTTGTGAAGTCCGTAGAACAGAGTCTGTAGATTTTAGCCTATAGAGTCCATAGATTCAAGCCTACAGAGTCTGTAGAAATTTGAAAAACTTGAAAAATAGAGAATTTGAATGCACAAAACAATTTTTGGGAAGGGAAGAGATAATTTTGGCTTATGGGGCCAAAATAGTTCAAATGTTGTCCAAAAAATGACTGATATTTTTGGGGGATAACAGCTGACTCCAGTTGGGGAACTTCTTTTAGTTGAAAACTTGGAACAACTGAGGGGAGTAGAAACCAGAATCTCTAGTGCCTTGAAGTGTGCCATTGGGCTATGGAGTCATGCTATCAAAAAAAAAGGTGATAAAAACAAAAAAAAACATAAAAATAGGACTAAAGACTATACAAATATACATATTGTACAAGCTGATCTTATTTGATACTTCACAGATTGAAGTGTTTCAGACGTTGCTCATTGTAAGGCAGAGAGAAGAGCGTGCTATCTTGATATTTCAATAGAAAATTATTTTCACCATTGAGATGATGGATAATAAATGGGCCTCTCCAAAGGGAGTCAAACTTTCCATGTATCCCCTTTGGTTCTCTTCTCTTATCCAAGGACTTGATCTCCAACCTGGAAATCATGGTTTTTTGCCTTCTAGTCAAAAAGCTTCTTCACCAAATTTTGATGGGCAGTAATTCAGTCCACCACCATAGTTCTCTGCTCATCCAGCTCAGTTAAGCACATTATCCTCTTATCAATGGAGCTTTCATATGTCTGATCTTCAATTGCCTTAGCCAATTTTAATGCTAGCAATTCCAAGGTGATTGGTATCTCAGCATTGATACCATAAAGAAGTTGGAAATGAGACATACTAATTACCCTCTTTGGTATAATTCTGTCTGTCTATAGAGCATCAACTAATGCTTTATGCCATGTCTTTTGGTTGTCATCCACCAGCTTCTTGATGATTGTCACCAAGTTCTTATTACTTGATTCAGTTTGTCCATTCCCTTGTGGAAAGTAATCAGAAGAGTGGGAGAGAGTAATCCCATAGTAGAAATAGAATTGTGTAATCTCGTGAGAAATGAAACAAGCTGCATTATCAATAACAATCTTGGTTGGGACTCCAAATCTGGAAATGATATTCTCTTTAAGGAAATTGCACACTACTTCTGAAGCAACATGCTTGGTTGGAATAGCTTCCACCCACTTGGTGAAGTAGTTAGTTGCTGTAAGGACATGATCATGTCTAGCACTTGAAGATGGGTTTACATCTCTAATAAAATCAATTTCCCATTACTGGAATGGTTCCTCTATGACCACTGGTTCCCATTACAGCGCTTTTTATACAGGACATCCCAAAAGATAAAATTGGCAGATTTCAACTTGATAGTCCTCCTTTCTTTGTAAGATAGGTGAGCAGAACACTCACCATAAATAAGGAAATGAGCAATACCTAAATACCACTCATTCGTGGTGGAGACAAAGAGTACTATCAGTGTGTCTTCCACCTCTGCTTTTTCATGCTATATTTCTTTAGGTTTGTTATCAGTAATTAATTTTCATAGGCCTTTTCCCCATACCAACTTTGTTAGATTGATGACTAGATTAAAATCCTAGATCTTTGAAATCTAATTGCCTCTTTTCATCCCAAACTCCTGCTAAGTTAGTATGGATTTGACCGTGGTATCAAGAACCAAGGTAGTAGTGTGAGAATTCAAGATGTAGAAGTGGAAATGCTTGACTGCCTTCACTACTGCATAAGCATGCTTCTCCATATTAGAGTACTTCAGCTCATGAGCTTTGAGACGACAACTCATGAAAGAAATGGGAGATTTCATACTTTCTTTATCCTATTGAACTATAATTGCTGAAAGCATGTGTTTAAAAGCATAACTGTATATGATGAACTCTTTTTTGTAGTCTAGACAAACCAGAATTGAAGTATAATCAATGGCAGTCTTTATATCTTCAAACGCTGACTTGCCTTCTTCAGTCCATCTGAAGGTGGCCTTTCCCTTCATCATGTTCACAATGTGTCGAGTCTTCTTAGCAAATTTGGGGATGAACCTTCGTAAGAAATTCACCTTTCTGAAGAAGAGTGAACAACATTCTTACTTGTAGGCAAGGTAAGCTCTTGGATAGACTTGACTCTATCTGAATCAATCTTTATGCCTCTTTTGGACACAATGAGTCTGAGAAGTTTTCCCTTTATTACTCTAAAAATTGACTTCTTAGGGTTCAAAGAAATGCCATTTTGGTGGCAGTGCTCTAGCACTTGTTGTAAGTGGCACATATGATTCGAGCGATGCTTAGAAAAAATGGTCAAGTCATCAAGATAATCTACAATGAACTTACCCATTTCATCCTTGAAAGCAAGGTCCATTGCTCTTTGAAAGCTAGTGCCAGCATTTATCAAGCCAAAAGGCATCCTTCTATATGCAAACGTGCCCCAAGGTGTGGTGAAGGTAGTCTTGTGTTGGTCTGCTTCACTAACTTTAATTTGATTATATTTTGAGAAGTTGTCTAGCATTGATAACATCTTTGAGCTAGTCACTATCTGAAGCACTTGATCCATGATGGGTAAAGGGTAGTTATCTTTTAAAGATGACTGATTCAAATTCCTAAAATCCACATAGATGCAAATTTTTCCATTCTTCTTCTTTACAGGGACTATGTTGGCAATCCATGTGGAGTGATGGATTGGAAAAATTATCCTAGCATTCAACATTTTCTATATCTCAAATAGAATAGTACCTAATATCTTTGGATTGTACTACCTAGATTTTTGCTTATAAGGTACTAAATCATCTTTGAGAGGAATGTCATGGCAGATTTCATCAGGCTTGAGAGACTTTAGGTCATCAGAGGAGTATGCTAAGACATCCATGTATTGGCTGAGAAAAGTAGTAAACTTGAACCTCTCTTTAGGAGTGCAACATTTATCAATGTTAACCATCTTGGGACCTTCCTTAGTACCCAGATTTATCTGATCAAACCCTTGAGAGGAGCGTGTATATGTTTGCTGCTGTTTGATGAACCTGTCGTGGTTGTTAAACAACTTTTTGAGAGAAACCAGTCTTTTAAGAATTTTATTTTCTTTTAGCTGCAGGAATTCTTCACTTACATCTGAATTCATTTTAGGAGCTGGTTCAAACTTTTAAGGATTATTGCCTTCAAAGTGCAACTATTCAAAGATGTCTCTTTGTTCCAGAAAGGCAATGATTTGGTTGTCATTGTTAAACACTTGCCAGTGACTAACATTATCAGGCACACTCGATCGAAAGACCAATTCAATAGTGTACTTGCTTCCTTTGAAGTCTAAGTGAAGAACTAAGAGAGTTGCTAAAACAACTAGTGCATCAGCTCAGTTATTGAATTCCCTAGGTATAATAGAGATGCTGAAAGCATCAAAGCTTTCAATTTGATCTTAGACTAGATTGCGATAGTAATATAATCTCTCATTTTTGGTTTGATACAGGTTTCTTACTTGACAAACCACTAATTTAGCATCTCCTTTGGCATGTAGGAGTTTGATGCCTTTAACGCAAGCAACCTTCAATTCAAGTAATAGAGATTCATACTCAACTGTGTTGTTGGTGTTGCTGAACTGCAACTTGTATGAAGAAGGAAAAATATTTTTTTAAAGAGATATCATCACAATCTCAGCTCTTGAGCTGGTAGAAGAACAACTGCCATCAAATTCTATCATCCATACCTTATTTGAAACTGATTCTTTTTCATATTTTTCTTTGCTTGAAAGGTGGAATTCTTCTGCATTTGCATTGCATTCTATCATGTCTTTTGCTATTTCATCTGAACTAATTTTTAGACTATTATTTTCAGAGGTTTCATCAGCTGAAATATGAGTATCTTCTGTGGTCAAAAAATAATTACCCATACCTAAAGATTCGAACAGAATTTGGGCTTCAGGGGTTGATGTTTGAGAGACAACATATTTTGCTTCTTTTTCAAGAAGCAGCCTCTACATGATGCCTTTAACATGGATCCTTGCCTCGGATAGATCCATGTTTAATTCTCCACCAACATTTTTGCAAAAATTTTGCCCTAGAAGAATGCCATATGAGGCTGGAACATCGGCCACTAGGACTGTCATCTTGATCCTTTTGTTTGGGAATGCTGCAAATGCAAATTAGGCATCCTTGATTCATCCCAACAGAGGTACTTGTTTGTTCTCCATGGAGAAACACCTCTCAAATTTTTTAGTCAGTGTGAGTCTAAGAGATTCTGCCACCTTGGTAGGCATGACATTGTCAGATGCACCTGAGTCTATGATGTAATTGCTCAGTTTGTGACCATTTATCAACAGAGAAACATAGAAAGGCTCTATTTTCTTAGGGACAACTAGAGGAGTAATGACAAGATGGTTTGGGATGGGCATGTTCTTTGAATAATCATGAGTTACCTTCTTAGCATCTTGTCCTACAGGGACAACGTTATTCTTCACACACTAAACTAACCTATCCAACTATTCAGGATTGGCTTGTAGGAATTCAAATTCAGACATTTAAATTTTGGTCTTCTTGACATGGTCAATTATGTCAAATGACTAAAATGGATTAGGAATAGAGGAAGGCAGTTCATCTTTCTAGTTTTTAGGAGGGAGAGGACTAGTCTATGGAATTGAAGTTGGAGATGGAGGAATGCTTGATGTACTTAATTTTTAATTACTCACGGGGTCCTTTTGTTGGAAAGGTAGAGAAGTTCCTCGTTTGGCAATTGAGATTGCAAGCTGAGAACTTTTTCCTATTTTTCCCTTATCAACTTGCTAGATTGACTGGTTTTGGGACCGGGTGAATACAACATATGATCCATCAACTGCTTCACTTTTACCTCTGAGTTTATCCTGGTAATTTAGGAAATTAATGTTGGAGTCAACATCTAATTCTTCCTGGCCTTCTGCAAAGAGATCAATGTCATTTTCTTGATTCAATTCAAGCTAGAAAGAGAAATTAGATTCTGTTTGAAGATATCTAATTGCTGAATTAGTTGAGGGTGCTTCAATGGCAAGTTTTCTTTGTGGGGGAGGAAGATGATTTGGATGTCCTTGATTTTTGGCAGCGTTGCCTTGGTATGACTAATTGGAGAATGTCTTTCTTGGCATATCTCTGTATGGAGTTGAAGATATCCCTTGTGCCATTTGCTTCTTAAGAGCTAGTAATTCATTTGCCAGCTTTTACACCATTGAATTAGTGGAACTTGTAGATGGATATTCGAAAGATGAAGAAGATTTACCTCTGTTTGGATCTCTCCTTATCTTTTTTGCCAAGATAAGATCATCTTCCACCTCAATTGCCAAATCCTAAGCTGCAACAAGGTCTATTTGGCCAGCATGTCTCAGTGGAAAACTTAGTTCAGACAGCTGAGAGTTGATGAAGAAACATTTGAGATTCTTAGGTGTTGGCTGAGAAATAGCAGGAATCCTATTCCTAAATTTGTTGAACTTGGCTATGAAATCTCTCATTGGTTCATGAGGCTCCTTTTTCATTTGTGTGAGTTGGGCCAGCAGGGCATGTGCCTCTTCTGTAGGCTTGAACCTTGCTTCGAACTTGGCTTTGAGTGTGTTTCAGTCAGTTACTAATCTAGCCTATAGATGGTAGAACCAGTCTGTAGCAACACCTTGTAAAGTTTCCACAAAAATCTTGACTACCATGTCTTCAAATTCTACGCCTATTATACCACAGGCTATGCTGAAGGCTGCAATATGTTCATCAGAATGAACTTTTCCATCACCATAGAACTTGGGGAAATTCTTTTTTAAACTACGTTGTAGCTCATGTAGAGGTAGAGTTAAATTGAGTGGGCTAAAAGAGTTACTCCAAGGACCTTGAACTGCGATTGTATGACTATGGAAAGGTGGAATAACAAATCTCAGAGGGTTAATTATTGGCAAAGCTTTATTATTAGCAAAAATGGATGCTTTGCCCGGTAATGGAGACTTGACTTTAGTAGGAGGAAAGCTCCTGGTTCATTAGAGATGAGATGGTGAAAGAAACAGATTAGAATTACTTTGCTGTACCAACTCGAATATAGGGTCGACAATACCTTTAGCCCTTTGGCTTCGTGTATAGTGTGGAGTTGCCAGATTGTAAAACAAAAATAAAAAAGAATTGGCCCTGCTTTAGCTTGAAGCTTGAGGCTTCAAACTGCGCGTTCTATCCCAGTTGGTGTGGAGGTAGAGGGAGATGGTAAGGCTATAATGATAATGGATAAGATATAGAATGGAGTTTCAATTTAAAGTTTAAGGCTTCAAATTGCATAAAATTACTGTATCTCCAATGGAGTCACCAAAAACTATTGGGTGAATATTTTGTCGATCAGCTAACTGATGAGCAAAATAGGTCTCTTCAACCACAACATAGGGAAATTGGTCAGCTAGATGTGCAATTTTACTACATCAAAAGGGGACAAATCTCTCCTCTCATCAAGGGGAGGTTCCCTGTAGATATGTAGGAGCTATATACTATATATATAAATAGAAAATAACACTCAAGGGTAGGATAAACCATCCATCTCTCTTTTTTCAAAGATGATGTTCACAAATCAAAGAAGAAATCTTAATGAAATGACAGAAGACACTCCTCTTATTTCAGAAGTGTTTTTCAACAGACAAAGAATTTTTGGGTGATGATAAGTAACTGTATCAAGACGTAGTAACACAACAAAATGAAATGAGGCACAAAGTCTCCACCTCAACTGTCAAAGAGTGAAATACGAAAGACAATGAGGGCACAAAGTCATCCCAAGGTCTTTTACATAGAAGCAAAATACGAAGGATAATGAAGGCACAAAGTCATCCCAAGGTCTTTTACATAGAAACAAAATATGAAGGATAATGAGGGCACAAAGTTGTCCCAAGATCCTCTACATAGGGATAGAAAAATAGACAAATTAAAGACAATTGTGGAAGTACAAAGTTTCTCTACAACTGGCTTCAGGACACCTTCCTGATCACTTTCACTAATTTTGCTTATTTAATCAAATGGAAAAAAAATGTATTAAGGATATAGACATAAGAACAATTTCCCCAACAACCAAGTTGTTCTAGCACAAAGTCTAAAAAGTCACTTGTTTTTTTATTCAAATAATGAAATATGATCAACAATCTGAGATCAAAGGCTCAATAATGTCTTTCAATTTGGGTAGTGTTTCATTTCTGATTACAGACTGAGATCCCTAAAATAATAAGAGAGAGTCCAATATATAGTGCTCTAAGAAATACTTGGGCACTTTGTTTCACAAAAATGATGGCTTATGATGCATTCAATGTATTTTTAATTCTATCCATGGGCTATGCTGGAATCGAGTGTCAGTTTCTAATATGGGCTGCTTGATGTGTTTCCCTGATGTGTTTCCAGTTGTTTATTTTGCTCAATGCAAAAAGATAGGCCGTGCCATTGAATATTTATGCTTTTAGATGTCCACCTAGTGGACTGCTTTACCTTCTAGAAACATCTCCCATGCATGGATATTTTTGATCTTTCTCCATCATTCCTCCTTTCCTTGCTATATTTCATCTTTATTTGTGCAATTTGAGCCTCGGGCTACACTTTAGCCGGTCGCTAAATTTGTTCACAAGATCTGTACTTAAGCCTGCAAGGATCAATAGTTATTTTATTGTCACAAATTTGACGTGTTCAGGTCCGTCATCATTTGAAAGCCAACGGCTATTTGGTTGCCCTAAATTTGATGGCTGTGGGCCTATCATCCTCCTTAGCACTTCCTTCATGTCTTTCTTGTTTGCTTTGGCTGCTTTTCACTTGTTCTTAACAAGTGACACCTGGTGCGTTTCATTGTGAAATAAGGGAGGACACGTGGCAGCATCTTCTTAACTTATAGAGGCTTTGGGGGCCTTTTGAGAGTCTTGCAGATGATAACACGTGGTGGCTTCCGTTGAGCTCATAAAAACACTGTAGAAACATTTGAGACTCTTTTGAACTCATGTAAATGATGACATGTGCCACATTCCACTCAAGTTTAGCCACTCACCTGGGACCCACCACAATCCTTACTCAATAAAAGGAAGAAGCTGCGGATGTTGCCACTTGGCAGCCTCCACCGAGCTTTATAGATGACATGTAGTACTTTCCACTATTTTGAAAGTTACTAGAAACTGTGTCTCAAAAGATGGCACTTGGCAGCTTCCGCTACAATTTTATGAGGGACACATGGCAGCTTTCGCTACAATTTTATGAGGGACATGTGGCAGCTTCTGCTGCAACTTGAGATTTGATATTTCCCAGAGGGAACTTGCCCTTCAGGGTCTTGAGAAAAAATCCACTTTCCCTGGTGAGAGCCTCCCACAAGGGTACCTACCCTTCAAAATATTTCGAGTGGCCTTCGGGCTTTTATTTCCTCGGTGGGTTTTCTGTTTCAGCGAACTTTTCCTTCAGACAAAAAGTCCAAAGGATTTCTTTTGGACAGTTTTTCCGATGGAAATTTTCCCTTACTTTGCCTTTGATTTTCGTCAGGTTTTCTGTCGGGCTTTATTCTTAGGTGAATTCCTTCAGACAAAAAGTTTAAAGGATTCTTGCCTTAACCATTTTGCTGCATTCTTTTCCTAAAAGAGAATTGTGCCCTCCGCAAGGACTGTTCAAGCCTAGAAATATCCTTCAGACTTTTGAAACGGTCCACTTTCCCTTGCTTGCCCTCTGTAAGGGCCTTTTGTCTTTGGTTCACTTTTCTGAAGGAATTATCTTTGTTCATTTTTTCTCATTTCCTTCCGCAAGGGCACTCAACTTAGTTCATTGCCCTCTACAAGGGCTATCAGCTTGGTTCAATGTCTTCTACAAAGACTCTTTTTCCTTTGGCTTTGGGGTAGCCCTTTGAACTTGCCGATTGAAACGATCGATTGAACCAACTTTGGTTCAACGGTTCAATGGTTCAATCAGTTTAATCTCTTGTATTCCATTCATTCACTTGACCACTTGAACCAAACATTTTGAGCCAAACCATGTTGAACCATAGGGCCGTTGAACCTATTGAACCTTTGAACCCGTTGAACCTTTGAACCAAAGTGGTTCAATGGTTCAACGGTTCAATGGTTCAAGTCTTCTTCTCTTTGATAAGTGTTTTGAAGCCATTGAACCTTGAAGTGGTTAAACTTTGAACCTCGACAAATGTGCTTAACTATTGTTGATGACGTTGAACCTTTGAACCCATTAAACCCGTTGAACCAAAATGGTTCAAGGTTCAACAGTTCAATGGTTCAATGGTTCAAACACTACATAGAAGCTTGTCGATGAACTCTTTTTGTTGAACCAAGGCATTGAACCAATCTTGAAAATGACTAAGTGTTGGAAACTTTTTCTTTTAGTTGAACTCCCCTGTAGAAGCCTTTGAACCTATTGAACCTGCTGATTTCAAGCATGTTGAGTTCGTAGAAACATATCTACAGAGTTCGTAGATTTAAACCTGTAGAGTCTGTATATTCAAGCCTACAGAGTCTGTAGATTCAAGCCTGTAGAGTCGTAGAAATTTGAAAAACTTGAAAAATGGAGAATTTGAATGCACAGAACAATTTTTGGGAAGGGAAGAGATAATTTTAGCCTGTGGGGCCAAAATAGTTCAAATGTTGTCCAAAAAATGACTAATATTTTTGGGGGACAACAAGGGCAAGGAAGTTATTTTGGAGATACCAGATGAGGTCATTGCCCAGATAGAGGGTAAGCTTTAGAATAGTCTTATTGGAAATTTCATTGGGCCTAAACCCAACATTGATTTTATGTGAGACTAGGTCTATAAAAGATGGAACATGAAGGAAGATTTAAAGATTGCAGCCATGCTTAATGGATTTTTCATTTTTTCCCTTTTCATCTCAAGAAGATAGTTCCAACATCCTTGAAAGGAAGCTGTGGACTGTAGGTAAGTCTGTATTGGTTTTACGAAAATATCTGTTAGGGATCATATTGTTGATTTCAATATAGTTTTATCTGAATCCATTAAGTTGAGATCTAGATTTGGGGTATGCATTAAAGACATTAAATATGAGAGAGCTTCTAAAATTTTCCCATTATATCACACTTTTTTCCACAAATGCATTACCAATAGAGAGAACAAATAAATTACTAATGAAATTTATCGTAGTTGTTGTACCTTTGGCCGCAAGTGCAAAATGAACAAGCATCGTGAGTATGGAAATAGTGACACTAAATTATTGAAGGATTTTAAGGAAGATATAGAGGACCTAAAATTTGGGTCAGATTTAGCCAAAAATAGTAATGCAATAGTAGGATAAATTAATTTGGCAGAATCATACCATTCAATCTAAAAGAAAGATGAATCTCCCTTGGATGCAGAGGGAAAAGTGATAGAGGAGTGAGGAAAGGAAAATTTGTTGAATAAAGTGCGCTCAAGGCCTAAGAGGATCTCAAGGAGGAGAGCTAAAGAGATGAAGGCATGTGTGGGAGAGGGATTAATGAAAACATGGCATTGGGAGTCACAATCCTACTTTGTTCTAAAATTAATCCCTCTGGTAAAGACTTTTATAAAAGGGGGAAGATTTTTGTTAATCAAGGAAATGCTACACATGAATCAATGGAAGATCTAAATCCCTTTAAAAACTTAAAGATCTACTAGAAATAAAGTTATCATATCATAAATCTCCTGAAGCTAAGATTCTCTCAAATGATTCTATTCCCCCATGGTCAATAGAAATGGAGCACTTTACATCGGTAAAAAATAGTCACAACTATAAGAAAATTATGGTAATGGGTAGTGTCAAGATTTGGGAGGAAGTAAAAAAACAAAAGGGGAAAACCCCCCTCCACGAAATTGGGAATGTTTGGTGCTTTCCTAAATAAGGATTTTTATCCTTAATGTGTTGATATGGATTTATATCATCACAATACTAGTATTATCTTTTTGAAGGCTCAGTTGAATTCCTTGTTGTTCCACCATTTTCCATTATGCTATGGTTGTTGTGTTTCGATCTTGGGTGGATATTTATAGGGTCCCTAGATATTTGTATTTGGTGTTTTGAATTTTATTTTGGTTCATTTATTTTGGTTGGAAATTTTAGTTGGATTTTATTTATCTGATTCAAACATTCCACTTCACGTTTGGATGCCTTAGTGGATAGATGATCTATGCCTTTCATTTCTGATCTACTAGCCATTGATTTTGGTAAGACGGGCATTTATTTTGGCAAGGTTTTTTGACCATTTAGCACTTGTCCATTGGGAAACCCTCACAAGGTTCCTCTTTTTTGATTTTCTAATTTTGATTTGACTGGTTTGGTGGGAATTATGATTTTGAATTTAAACTCTAACCTTCTCTTCCTTTTTGGGGCATGCCAGTATTTATTGAAACAATAACTCCCATGGGTCTGGCTCGGCTCTCTCTATTCATGACAATTGGCTTTCTTGTTTTCTATTTTGCTTGGTCTCTCATTAGTATCCTTGGATTTATCTAGCTCTGTTTGGGATGCCTAATATTTTTTGTTAGTCTTGTTAATCTCCAAGGGGATTTTTATCAATTGTATGTTTGGTGGATACCTGAGGGGGTCCCTCTCCAATTAAAAATTCCTCTAAGGGACTTGGGCCCCCCTTGTACCCAATGTGGGTTTATATGGTATTCCTTATTCTATGTCTTTTTTAATTTTCTATTAGAGACCCGAGCCTCCCAATGTGATGCAAGCTGGTCCCTACACCAGTCAATGGAGGGCGTACCTTAATCTAATAAAACTATTACATCAAAGGATTAATTGAAATTTATTGAACAACAAGAAGCATATAAGGAGTTCTAAGAGATAAAATCAAGGAAAAAATAGAAAATAGAATAAAGGAAGTTAAATAAAATCATTGAACAAGAAAATAGGGAAACAAATTTTTTTGAAATGCATCTAAAAAGATAAAGGACTCACTTGGAGAAAATGAAATAGCAACAAGAAAAGGAGAACAAGAAGGGACATGATATGCTTTAATGAGATCAAGATAGGATTGAATGGGAGATGCATAGACAAAAACATTTAAGCAATGGAGTAAATCCTCTTCCTTCATAACACCTAATCATGTTGAATTTATACAACATTTTCAATCCACAATTTAAAAATGTCACTAATCCCAAAGCCTACAACCCCTCTTATCCTACAAACCAAATTATGTTTTTCTTCAAGAACTATGCATTTTTCCATATTAGCATCCATGCATTCTCCTACTTTAAAAACCATGGATTTTTCTTCAAGTCAAATATAGTTTACTCATGTAAGTCATACCCAATTTATTTCAATATGTACAATCAACTTGATGTGTACACCCCTAAAGAAGAAGGGAAAAACAATGCTCACTATTAAAGAAGGTAGTAAGACACCACATAGTCTTGAAGAAGAATTTAGCTTTTCATCATTGGTTTGATCCTATCGTATTAATATTATTTAGAAGAAATGGTTTGATCCTATCATAGCAGTAGTTGCTACTAAGAATTTTATTAGACTTAATACATATTCAATGTATTTTATAAAATGTATGTTCTATGTATGAAAATTTGGTCCAAGATAATTTTAATATTATCTATTTTTTCCATTTTAATTCATTTAATATACTTTTATTGGTCTATGAGATGCTAAATCTAAATATGTAATTCATATTTGTGTATATGTATGTGCTATATAATTATGTACACACACACACACACACGTGTGTGTGTGTGTGTGTATGTATATTCAAACATATGTACACATATATTCAAGGCTAATATAGTTATATGTATGTGTTTGATATATGTATGTATATACATACACATACACATACATATATACATATATGTATGTATGTGTTATATATGTATGCATATGTGTATTCATTTACATAGACAAATAACACACATGTAAATACAATGCACAATGACACACACACACACACACAAATATATAGTATACATACACACATTCAATGCATGTAATTGATTTATATGTATCTATGGATGTACTTGTGTGTGTGTGTGTGTGTGTGTGTGTGTAATCACATAAAAAATGGTTCATTTCGTGAGTGAGGTTAAGAAAAACCTCATCTTAAAATAATGAGTACTTTATTCCTCCTTGCTTACCTACAACCATATAAATACGATGTTTTAAATATTGAAAATAACCCTTACTAATCTAGAGCCAAAGGCTCATACACATAATTCAATCAATCAATCAATCGACTTATTTTATTAATTGAGAGATTAAAATATATAAGAAAATGATTCTAGCAACATTTATATCAATAACTCAGTTGTTAACAACTAACAACTAAAAAATAACAAATAACCTTAACACTAATTTAGGATTTGTTGTTCTAACAACCAATATCCTATATTATTTTATGCTACATGATTTGCACAACCAAATCACTAATAATAAAACTAAATAATATATCTATGTTAGGACTAATTCTTAACATTCCTCCCCTTAGTTATAACATGGGGTGAGGAACTACATAACTAAATTCCCCCTCTGAATGTGGACGTTGGGTTCTTGCAAAAATGCATCTAGTATATTGATTAGGAGAACTTATTATAATAAAGACCACAAACAATCTTGTTTTATTGAAAATGAATTTGAAAGGATTATTTTAAATTCATAATTTTTAAAAAGGACTCTCTGAAAAAATTGACAAGGACTTGACTCTGGACACTTGACTTTGATGACAAATAAAAAATGACTCTAAATTCTACCACCTTTGAAATAGAACTATGACTCTCTGAAAAATATGACCCAAAAAATGACAGATTAGTCAAAAAATTAATGTCAATTTATTGATAACAAAAAATAAATAAAATTAAAGAATTAAATAAAAACTATATATATAAAAATATAACAATAAATTCAAGTCAAAATTCATTATAAAAAAAATATATTAAACAACAATCTAAATAGTCAAACCAAAAAATTGACTAAATATAAAATATTAAAACTAAACTAAAAAAAAATATTATAAAATAAAAAAATTAAAATTCAATCATAAAAAGAAAATAAATCCATAAACATATGAAAAACAAAACCGAAATGCTTTTAAATTTTTAAATATTAAAAAAGATTAATCTAAACATACCTAAAAATAACTCAATCATAATCTTCATTGTAGAGCTTGGTGCTACCATGTAGATTGGACACCATGTATTGGGTTGAGTCCCTAAGCATAGGGTAGATGAGAGGACAAGTCATAAGGAAGACCCCAGGTAGAGATTTATTTATAGGTCACCACAAATGATTGGAGATAGATCGATATTTTATTGATGAAGATCTACGTCGATGATGCACAACATTTAGAGGCAGAGATTGGTGAATAGATAATGCAGGTTAGAGTGTCATGTGGGGTAAAGGATCAACATTGAGAGAAAAATGAGTTTGGGTCACCACATAGTAGGATAGATCTCAATAGTATGTAAAACCCTTTGATGTAATGTTGAAAGAAGGGAAGTGAGTTGAGTAAGATGTCATTAGAGGAAGCTCTATCACCTAGATCCTAATATGTGCAGGTTGATGTAGGAGTGATGGTTGTATTTGTCATGGATCATGGACTATATTGTCATGAAGAGGATGCCAGAGGAGATCCTGGGATTATTTTCAAAATTGTTCTACAATATTATTCAAACCCTTATTTTCAAAAAGTTTAGATTGTAAAAAATTGAACTATATATATATATATATATTTTTTTTTTTTCACAATATATATCAATTTTTTTTTCAATTTTCAAAATGCACACAATAAATAGTAATGGGTGGACAAACTGCAGAAGAATGAGCAGGATGGAAGCAGAAAGAAAAATGGAGATGGATGGTGAAGCCAACAAATTTTCACATGGTTAGCACTGAGAATTCATTTCCAATTTGCAAGAAGGGTGGATGAAATTATGAATAATGATTGCATGCAATCTACACAACAATACTATTCAAAAATCATTTTGATGAAAAATCACAGGCAAATGAAATGTACAGAGAGGTCCCATCAATGTGTCTTCTCTAATACCAGATATTGAAAATAACTCTTACTAGGCTAGAGCTGAAGGTTCATACACATAATTCAATCAACCAACTTATTTTATTAATCGAGAGGTTATAATATATAATAAAAATGCTTCTAACAACATTTCTAACAATGGGTTAGTTGTTAACAACTAATAACTAATAAACAACCTTAACACTAATTTAGGATTGGTTGTTCTAACAACCAATATCCTATATTATTTTATGCTATGTGATTTGCACAACCAAATCACTAATAATAAAACTAAATAATGTATCCATGTTGGGACTAATTCCTAAAATTAAAAACATTATTCAAATATTAATAAAATAAACCCTAATCTCCCTTTCTATTTTTATTAAATCACTATAATTATTCATAAAAATATTCTTCAAACATTAGTTATAACCGTAATTGATTTTAGAAAAACATAATGAGCTGGAGAGGAAATAATAATTTCCACTAATGTATTCTATTTAAAAACATGGAATATTAAGTGAGGATCTTGAACATAATTCTTCAAAAGTGATAGTGGCATCATTGTCAAGGGTATCTATGTGATTGATAAATTGTAACAAAATTGGAAAATGCAATAGAATAATGATTAATTTCAATAAAATTAGTTTGGATAGAGAATATTAAAGGTATTTGGATAGGGCTTGGTTGGTGCAGGATCAACCCAAAATTTTATGACACCCATCTCACATAAACTCTTATTTTTAGATCTACATGGATGTATCCTCCAAGAATGCCTTCACTGGGAGGTTTTTTTTTAGTTTTTGAAGTGGTCAGGATCTACCCGAAATATTACTAAAATGGAAACTTATCCATTAAAAATCTATTTCTCTAAAATACACATACTATAATAGAAATTGAAATATAAACACAACAAACTATAATTTCATTTCCTAAAAATATACTCAAATTGGTTTATATTACTCCAAAATTTTAGGAAAAGACATTAACATCAAAGATATGAATTTTAGAATGAATAACAAACCACCACTAGGCCATATCTATTTTTTCAAACTTCATTTTCATACCAAATTGCTATTATTTTAAAACTTTTATAGTTACTCTATCCAAATCCTCCTAAACAGTAAAATGATTTAACCACCCTCTACATTCAGGAGGGAATTGTGCATGCTCATTTGTTGGTGGAACATACATGTGGATTTCCATAGTCTCAACCTATTGGTTAATTTTTTGTCACGGGGACAAATGTGGAATTTCAATCAATAGTGTGGGGATAAAGTCCTTACGCCATCCAAAAATGTGGAATAAATCCTTCTCCTATTAGTAGGTGGAGCTACCTTTATTAAAAACCAAAAGGATGTAGTAAAGGAAATTATTCACAAGAAAAATGGTTTCTAGCAAAGTAGTAACTTTAAACCATAAATTAAGAGAAATGTGACATAAAGAAAATATGGAGAGTGATAAAGGGGGAATAATTTGCTTAGAAAAGAAGAAAAATAAAAAGTCTAGTGAGACTTACTCAAAGACTTACTGGGCATGTCAAGAAGGTGGGTAATGTCTCTAGAAGGAAACCTCTTTCATTCAATAGATAGAAAAGACATTATATGTCCATAAGAACACACAACATGCACCAAAATAGCTACCAATAACTAATAACAAAATATGAAAATGATCTTATATTTCCTTATAAAAAGTGAAAAAATACTATTTTACTCCACCAAGGTTTCACTAGTTACAAAAATTAAGAATATAAATTTAACAAAAAATTCTACAACAAAGTATCTATGTTTTTGACTAATCAATCGTAATCTCAAAAACATTTGGAAAGAAAAGAAACTGATATATGGATTTATTGACATACATTGTCTATGAATATATTTTGAATACAACATTTGAAAAATTTCTCATTCTATTATTTCTCTTTGAGTTATAGATACAATCTCCCCTTTCTCTGTCTTGATGGAAAATTCTAACTGTCAAAGAACCTCTACAAATAAGCCTCGAACTTGTATTTATAGATTGAACTAGGTGTTTATAGTGAATAACAACTTTTTTAGACTTTTATAAGATTTAAAAACTATAATAACAAATTTTCACATCTTAAAAACTTGCAAAAACATATTAGGAAATTTGTACAACTCATAAAAATATGTCGGTGTTTTTGCATGAATTGAAAAAGTACAATAGTAAATTTGCACAAATTACAAAAGTGCGATAGAAAATTTACTTGAGTTGAAAATTGTAAAATTGATTTGAAATATTTTCACAACTTGAAAAGTTGAAATGACTAATTTTATAGACTCGAAAAAATGCATTGGTGTTTTTGCACAACTTGAAAACTGTGAAGTTCACCTTGTTTCTATAACTGTGATTCTTCCCTTTGATTTTAGAAGCTCAATATGAAATTTTTGTACTAGGTGTCATTAAGGTAAAATTTTATTTATCCAATTATATTTATAACACATCAAAATAGAGCCAAAATAGAGTTTAGATGTAAAAATTATGGATAGAGGGAACTTAGACCCTGCTTTTACAATTGTGGAAACTTCACCTTGCTTTTGTAACTATGATTATCCCCCTTGATTTTTGAAGTTTAAGATGAAGATTTTTCATAATGAATCCTTAAATAAAAATTTTCTCCATCAAATTATGTTTCCAAATATTGAATGATATCCAAATATGAGTTCGGATGTGAAAGTTATGGCATGTGGGATATTGGACCTTACTCGGACACATATGGAATTTTTCCTTGCTTAAACAACTATGATTCTCCCCCTTGATTTTTAGAAGTCCAAGATGAATGTTTTGCACCATGTTTACTTAAGGTAAAATATTATTCATCAAATTATATTTTCAATGCATCAAATGAGAGCTAAAATAGAGTTTGCATGCAAAATTTAGGGCCCCAAGGCAGATTGGACCTTGTTCCGACACACGGTAGGTTCCAACCTATGTTCAGACACATTATGGGTTATGACCTATGCTTAGACACATGGAGGGTAACCTATTATACTTTGATAGATTTCAGGTTCCATGTTCCACTTATATATATGTCAAGTTCCTTAGATTATATGTGTAGTTATAATTCTCCCTCTTGATTTTAGTAGTTTAAGATGAAAATTTTATACCAAGTGTTTTTAGTCAAAATTCATCTATTAGGTTTGGTATATGCACAAGGACACAAATTAGGATATTTCTAATAAGTTTGATTTTGCCTTAAATTTTCACCCTAGTGCTGATAAGATCAAATAAATTATTATCTTCTCTCTTATCTACATCATAGTACTTAGCCATTGTCAGGATTAACTCTAGACACTCCATTTAATTTGGAGAGGTAACTACCTATTGTGGTCCACTATCATGGATGCTTTTACCATAATACATTTTATGCACTATATTTATTCTTTACCATAAAATTTCAAGATATATGAGCCCAAAGTTTGTATCTGTGTCTTCTCCTATTGGGAGACCTAAAGTTGACATTTGATGCGATCCAACTGCCTGTGTATAGAACATGATTTTTGAGTTGATATTTGATGAAATCCTCTTATTTGGATGAATAAAAAAGTCCATATCTAGTTCTACAAGAAATCTTAATTTGGAATGTCTTTGAATAGTATTCAAAATCTGATGGTGTGCTAGACATAGGGAAAATTTATGTAGTGTGTGAGACAGAGGTTGGGATCCTAAGGGTTGTATAGCATGGTGTTGGATTCTTTGAATTTTTTAAACATGAAAAATATTTTGGAGGGTGTTTAAACAAATATTAGAGTTTGATAGTATGCCTAGCAAGTATTCAAGTTTTGGCACTTATGTTTATAAGGTTCAGGGTTGGTAGTGTACCTAGATAAGTGGTAGAGTTTGAGGTGATGTTTGGCAGGGAGGTAGGACCCAATAGAGGTTTAAATAGGGGGAAGAGTTAACATGTGCTTGGACACATGTTAGGTTCCATGGTATGTTAAAGGACATGATGGGTTATACCAAGATTGACCACCAATACATCAAGATTTGACGTGTGTCTAGACACACACCATGATATGATAATGCCTAACATGTCTATAAAACCCACCAAAACTAGACTTAATAAAATTTTCTCTTCTTCCCTAGTTTTTCTTGAGTTTGCCTACATTTATAATACTTCATGAATGCCTCTGATCTCATCCTTCATGAATTATCCTTCATACATCCAAGGATGGAAAATTTGTATGTAGCATTATCCAACTAGAACATCATCTGGAACCTTTTCTTCAAGTGTTGAACTTAGTTGCAAGGTATGAATTATGAATTATGAATAATTAGCAATGATCCTTCACAACTTCACTAGAATGAATAAAATACCTTATATGATCCATAATGAACTTCATTTCTATCCAAATGCAAAAGATGAAGAATTCAAAAGTGATATCAAATCCTCTTACCCTCTTTGACCCTAAAAATATCACTCAAATCTCATATGCAATATTAGTATTCATACACTATATTGTAAGATGTATCCTTGATTCTATATCCCTTTGTAACATTCTTTCCATGATGACAATAAGCTTACAATGACGTAAAAGGAAGTAATAATTTATAAAATATTTCCATACCTTAGGCTCCAATCAAAATGCTCACTTTCTTTTGTTAAAATATAAATTGTTGAGATAGCCTAAACATGATCAACTTTGTGACTCCAAACTCTTGAATTAGGAGTAGCTAAAATATTCTCTTCAAATGCATATTCATCCACAATAGTTCTCTAAAAACCAATCAATGAATCACAATTTGTAAGGTTGAAATATAAACAAATCTTAGTATGTGACCAAAGCCTTGACCATTGGGCTACAAAGTCGATGTCCCATTCTGAATGTTTTTATTATCCTTGTCACTAAACCACCTCTAATTACTTGTATGAGCACAATTGGGGGTGTTGTAATGAAACATAAAAATTAAAAACAACACAACCAAATCTCTTAAATTTATAGAGTGGTCCTATAACCATATTATACATGTTAGAAAGGTTGTGCATATGGATGATTAAACTCATCATTATTAAATATTTAATTTTATTGAAACATGTTATAACCATATTCAATATTCTTATCAAGAAAATTAATACTTATCCTATAAAATAGAATATTAATAATGGATTTGTATAGAAACTTGAAAATCTTGATAATTTTGGGATCATTAGGGTCATTCACATCATTGAAAACATTTTCATTTATTAGAACATCGACATCATTATTATCTGTGAGGTCAACAAAACTATTATTAGCATCAACCCGAATAAAACATAAATGGATGCTTATCAATAACTCTAAAAAAATCATTAATGAAATCAACAAAACATGTAAAGGTAAAAATAAATACACAAATAATATTTACATGGGTAGTAACATTACTTATTGAAGAGAATGGAAAATTAATTATTTAATAAAATTCATTTCCCATTTTATTTTTCAAGTTATAAACTTTCAACATGTATTTTCACACATGGCCTTGGATTAACCTCTTGGTTTGATAGCATGCATTCACACACTTCAAAAGAGTGACTCTCTATATAAACCTTACAAATTTAATCTTCCTTGCTTTGGATCTCAACCCATGCCACATCAAGGTCAATGTCATTGCAAATCACATCGCCATCAGGGATGTATTATGATTTCATCCATGAATTTTTATCAAATTTCTCTAGCTTGAAGTTCCTATAAATCCTGTTATCCTTTATCATTTGTATATCCAATTTTCAATGGGAATAAATTATATTTCATTAAGAAACATGTGCTTAAAATGAGAGTGTTATAATTACATGGTAGCATTTATCTCCTAGCCTACATGAGGCATTGTATGTAACATGTTTCTCACATACCAATATAGCAAGACTATTGATATTTTCAATAGTTGATGAACTACTCTTGAGACATTATTTCATGAATAGGTTCCCACCATGAATGCCTCTTAAGTATGAGACTTGTGCAATATTTCACATAGGATTATAAACATTCTTGCCTTGTTTTAGCATCCTTCACATTTACAACCATTTTTTTCATGCATGCTCTCATCACATGCCAACTACATAGGTATACCTCTGATAGAAACACTTCTATTCACTCACAATGCTAATGTAAAAGTAAGAAAATTACTAGGTAAAACATTATTTTCAATGACAATAATAAATATCTAAAATATACATGGGATTCACTTACCTTATATAAACTATTTAAACTTGAGCATGGTCCATCATGAAAGCATTTGGTTTCCATTCCAACATGTGAGAATGTGCACTAACTACTAGCTTTTGCATCCATAATTTTAGGTCCATAATAATATCCCTTGACATCAACACCCATGTAATATGAATTCCTGCATACTATCAAATACATGAACCTTTTATAGCATGAACTACATAAAATAAGAAAAACATAAGTGTTATAAAATATCAAATACAAAATTTCAAATATGGATATCCACAAATACTTTTTGTGTATTTTTACCATATGTAGAATCCATTGAAAGTATAATTTGATATGCATAGTTAAACATCCACTCACATTTGTGAGGAAGTTAGAAGCCTAAGACTAAGGGTTTCTCATGTATTCCTATTTTTTCAAATTATTCATACACAAATATTTTTTTGAGATTTTTGGTGACAAATGTTCTAACACTATCTACATCATTGAGATCAGATTTGTATTATGCTTCTTTGATCCTTTCCTCAATATTTTAGATATCATAGTTGGTCAATAAATCATCCCTCTCTGTATAACAATCAAATAATTTGAGTTTCTCATGGAACATTTCAATATTATTTTTGTGACCAAGTTTAAGGTTCGTGCCCAACAACAACAATATCTCCATCCAATCCCATAATAAACAACTTATGTTTGAATCCAAATAAAAACAACTATGCCTAAATGCATCAGTGTATTTCCCACAAAAAACCATATGGCCATGGCACTTGTGGTCCATATTGTTATATGTAATCAAATCCTATTCTTAATTCTTCATCAACACATGCATGGAAACATTACATTGGCATCCACATTGCAAATGCCTACGGCTAGGTTAGATACAATACTAATCTTTAAATACTTATAAATGTTATAATGGACTTCATATTTATCCCTATAATCCTCATGGCCATATGTATACTAATATATATTAAACATACATAAATTAGGATATAAAAAATGTTCCAATTTTTATTTAAAAAGAAATATTATAAGACATCATACCCATAGTAAGTTTTGGAGATATTTATCAATCCTAAAATTTTGTAGGTTAGATGGAATAGGATTGAATGCACTATCATCAATACAAAAGGTTGTGGGATACCTTCATATCTTACATTATCCACTTAGGAAAAATTCTATATGATCTCTTTGTATCCAGGCGACAATATTTATCTCATTTCCCAAATTATAATTCACCTCAATCCAATCCATTTTATTTGAAGAGAAATATCTAGGAGTAGTTTATACACTGAAAGAGATATAAAAACATGTCCACTTAGATCTCATCTATGAAGTGAGAAATAAAAATAAGTTTGATATATTATTTTTAAAAACCATCAACTTTAAATTGAAACCAATGCACATTCCTTTACTTTTACTTTGTGATAGTATCTATTTTCATGTAACAAAAAACAAATAATTGTATAATGTTTTGCACCAAAAAAATAGAAACTTATAAATAAAACAAGACATTACATTTTCATATATTCCATTTCATATTTGAATTCATCAACACAATTTAAAGTGATCAATATATCTTCCATTACATGAAAATCCATTGAAATGTTTAACACTATTCATAATTTCAAATTTGAGAGCATAAAAAAGTTTCATTCATTTATGATTTTGATTTAAAAATTACATAGTAAGTAATATATAACAAAATATATTCCTAAATTCATTGAATGTACATATATTCCTATGCTCCTTTTGAGTCCCCATGAAATATAACAATAATATGCACAAAGTGCATATTATGAAAATACCACAAAAGACAAATATTTACAATAAACTAACATGCATTTCCTTTTGAGTCCCCCTAAAATATATAATAGAGATGTATCTTGATAATTTTAAATAATTTGATAATCCATAATAGAAAAAATTTCATGATCCTCATACAAATGATGTTTTTGTATGTTATTGCTGATTTGTATTCACTTTTAACTCACTAGGTGGAAAAATAGGCTCGGTAACATTGGGAGAAACACAACCACTTGTTGGTTTACCTAGTACCAATAACATTGTTTTTGTATGCTACTATTGATTTAGACTGAGTATTGACTCACTAGATGGAAAAATTGGCCTAGTAACACTAGGAGCAACACAACCACTCATTGGTTTACCCCACATTTCCATTATTTTCACATTGGCAACATCCTATACTATAATTGATCAAAACATTGAAAAACTAATGCAAAAGTGACAGTATTATCTTATGAAGTTAAAATATCTTCTTATCTCTTATACAAATCTTACTAGACATTTGGTCACATAGTAATTTTGAATTAGTTTCAACCACCATAATCTCTACATTACAATTAAAAAAGAGTGACAATATCATCAATAAGAGTTACATAATATGAGTCATTTAGTTTTTCTCCATCATTGGCTAGAGAACACTTAAATGTTATCACTTATTTTCCAAGATCGTAACTGACATAATATTTTAAGTACTTATCATTCATATCATAAGAAACAACCATGCACAAGATATATATTTAGTCCATAATCTAATTTAAAATAAGAACAACAACAAAAACAAATGCATTAATAAATGATGTATTGAAAAATGACAATGTCATACAATTAATTTATAGTTTTAACATCACAATACCATAAAAATAGGGTATAAATAAACATACATATCAATGGAATATCAAGATAGATAACTTTTATAATAGAATATAAATGCCTTTTCACGTAACATAACTTGTTTGGTTGTGATAATAAACATAATTATTATTGACATTATCAATTCTTAGTGGAACTACCTTTGGATGAATTATTATACATGGATGAGGTTACATATTTTGAGGAGACAACTAGGGTATAAGTTATGTAACATATTAACTCCAAACATTTCCCCATCTCCCTTAGATGAGATTATAATCTCAATGTGTTAGCCAATGAGGGATGATGTCTTAAGAAGTTCCCCATATTTCTTTGAGGAGATTATACTCCCCATGTGTTAGTTTTGATTTACATTGAGTTATTTAACATTTTTTCTTACAAGAAAAAAAACTAAATCATGATTCTCTGACTGTAGTTATCATATATGTTATAAAATAGTAAATCTTATTATTGGAAGCATAACAATAAAAGACACAAAATATATATTTTTTGAAGTTGGGAAAAAGGGATGCAAGATGGAAGAAAACATCAAATTAGAGTGGCAAAAAAAAAAGTGTCTAAGAAGATGTAAACCATTTATAAACAATACATGTTTGATAATCATGAATAAAGGTAGGTTAGTAAAAAGGCAAAAAAATAAATGAACTCTTGTAGGGTAGTAAAAGGAGGAGGGATTCTAAGGCCAAGATAAGAAATAGGAAATAGGAGGGATATAAAGGATGAGATAGGAAAATAAAAAATGAGACTTCTGAGGCAAGAACATCAAGGTCATGGTTTAGTAGTTATTTCCTTGAATTCCAATGATAGTGTTTAGGGGATACATGATACTTTGATAGAATTAGGATAATTTGTTAGAGGTATTTTAATGATATGTTTTCATTTTTTAGTTACTATTTATCATGGAACCTTTAAAAATTCCTCTCACCTTACCAATTTTTTTGGGTTACTATTTGGTATGGAACCGTTAAAAATTCCTCATGCCTTACCATTTTTTCAAATACCAGTGTTTACTCACCTTAGATATCCTTCCACTGTCACGTTAATTTTTTTGTGATTGAGTATTTTATTTTCTAGGGTTCCTTAGGGTATTCTGCCAATATCCTTGAATTTTTATGTGAATGGTTTATTGAAAATATGAGGTCTTTTTTAAATTAGTTATAGGATTGTGACTTGTGTAGTTTATTCTCACATGTTACTAGAGCCTTGAGTCATTGTTACCCCTAAAAGTTTTGTTGCAAAAGTAGGTCATGTTTTGTAATTTGGTAAAAGTCAGAAAGGAAATTTAATAAAAGACGTATTTAGGTGACTTTTCTAAATTTGTTTGGGTATAGAATATGTAATTTGGATCAAAAGACACTTCATAACAATTCCTATATATGGAATCAAGATTTGTATTGTCACAACTTAAGTTTAGATCAATATTTTTTTTAGATATATCCATAGCTTTTGATCGGATCAACTAAACCAATTACATTAATGGCCACAACTGATCGATACTAGAATACTAATATTCCCACCACAACCAGTGTTTTACATTCCATTTACCACACTATACTGATCACAATCGGAATTTTACATTCTATTTACCACACTATTCTCACCACAATTGATGTTTATGATCCTACCATAACCAGCGTTAATACCACTATGGCCACAACCTACCTTTTACATACCTCTGAGATTTGAACCTGGGTGGTGCATATAACAACCAAGTTGCTTTACCAATGCACCATCATCTCTTCAATAAGTTTAGATAAATATTAATTATGTTAACATCATGAAAATGTTTTATATACTTGTAGAAAATATTATCATAATTTTAATATTATATTTTCATCCTAATTTTCATTCTTATTAAAGGTTATAAAACAATGTCTTCCTAATCTCTAACAAATAATTTTTTTTCATATTAACTGATTATGAGAGTAAATATTCTTGACATAGAAAATCAATATCATCATAGCATAAGGATCAACTTGAAAATGTGGTAATGGATCTATCTTTGATGCTCAGCACAAGAAAAAGCATAGGTAAAAGTGGTAAAAGTGGGTAGAACATGAGAAAAATTTATATACAAACCTTACAACAGTGTTGGATTTATATTATTTTTTGGCTTGAAAACTAAATGAATTTTTAGAGTGGACATACAACAACACAATGACACTGCAATTGTATTTTTATGACACTACAAATTTTTTTTGCTTGAAAACTAAATAACATTGTAATTGTTTTTTCCCTCTAAATCTGACTCTGGGTCCCTTTATTTTTGTTTAAATTAAACTCTTCTTTTACCCTGGAGTGAAAATAAAGAAGTATATGATAATGAGAAAGTGTATTTTAATTATAGAAAATATCACATGAACTTTGTCGCATTACATTACTATATATGTGAAGCATATGATTAAAATTTAAGTGGAAAATTTATTTAAAGTGGAAAAATGGGAGTAGTGTGAAGTTTAATATGGACAATGAATTTTATGAAGTGACACATTCATCGACTATATATAGTACTATTCTGGTTAGGTTGAGGTGGCATGAAGGAGATACACTTATGGGTCAAGATGATGGGTAAAAGTGGGTTTAGTTACCCTTCCTATAAACTTTGAGAGCATCTCCCATATGTCATCAATGCAATTACACTTATCCACATTATAGGTTTTTTTTAAAAATGAAATAGAGCTTATATTAGTAATATAAATATATCAATATTTACAAGACAATTCAAAAAAATATGGTGGTAAGAGAGTAAACCAAAATGATACAGTAGATCCAGCTTAGGAAATAAAAGGTGAGGTGATGCAAAGGTTACATGAACAATCTCACTTTGTCAACTTTCTATCACTTTGTCCTTGTGTAATGAATCAGTTCTTTGTCAATGGCTTACTATGTTCATTATTCAAATAATGGTTCTGATGTTTATTGGATTTGATTAGGGTTATTAACATCTCAATATTGATCATAATGGTCCTATATGACTCCTCAACCAAGTGACAAGCCTCTACCAAGAATCCACCCACTACTATACAACTCTGTAAACCTTGCATACAGGGCTAGGAGCCTTTTTTTAAAGGAATTATTTATGTATAATTTTGTATGGAGTTCAACCAAGAAACTCAACCCATATCTAAATACCCTTTTTCCCCTTTTGCCTTTCTACTAACTTTCAAGCTTAAACTCAATGATTTGAAAACTTTGTTTAGCCTTTTTAGGCCATTGTTAAGGCCTATTAGGCCTATGTAACTTCTTCACACACTCATGTAGGGATAAGTGTATGAATACATATGAATAAAAATATAAACCTATCAAATCTATTGTCCCTTGATGATACCTAACTAATGACCAAGTTTCAGGGCATTTTGATGGTTAAAACATTTTAGAAATCAAATTAGGCTTCAAAACCCTAGCACAAGGTTAACAGTCATTGATACAAACCCAAGAGCATATAAATGGGTTTTCAATTTCAATATAATTTTTATCACTAATGTAACTATTGTTTTTGATTGATATAACCTCCATGAAACTTATACACCTTATAAAACTTATCAGTCACACCTTTGTACCTATCTCCTTTAAAAATCTATGTTGACTGTGTCAATTCCTCAAAATTATGTATGCTTGTTAGGAGATTTTTGACGTTTTAAGTTCCTAAAAGGATTTATAGACTTATTTAATGGTTAATAAAAACCTACACAAACTTTCACATACCTATTTCAAACACAAGGAAATCATCTCCAAGCCTTTGTATTGTATTTGTCTCAATGTATAAACATAGTCACAAGTTTAGGGTTGGTGAAGACTATTTTAAGGGTTTAGACCATCCATATTGTTTTTAAATTTATAAAAAAAGTTCATAAAGATCAATAAAAACTAAAATCACCTTATTGATTCAATAATCACTCAAAATCATGCATTTGCTATACTCTTTATCTCATTTTCCCTATTCATTGCCTATTTGTACCCACTCTATAAGTGTGTATAGATCTTAAAGTAAGGTAACATGAAAATAAACCTATGAATCATTAAAAAAAATTCCATAATTGGGGAAAAAACTTAAAATTTTTATTAAAAATCTAGACACACCTCTTTTACATCATCCTTCACAAAGCCAATTTGTCACAATCCACAACTATGGAAATGTGCAGGGTTTTGTTTGAATTTCTGCAACAACCTTCACCAATACAATAAAGAAAAACTTCAAGATTATCATGAAATTGTTAGGTCTTTTCAAAAACTAAATACACAATCTAAACATATTTATTTCAACATAACCTTTATTCATTGCATGTTTCAAGACTGTCATCATCTTATTCACACAGCTAATATAATACAACATCTTGTCCTTTTCAACCAAAATTATGAAATTAACTTCAAAAACATAGAAAGGAATGCATCAACATAATGGAATCAACTTAATAATGATACAATAATGACTAAGACATGGGTATTTAAGTAAGTACCCTTACATATTCTTGTTTACACACTCAATCCTCATAGTAAACTCAAGAAATACAGAGTTTGTCAGTATTTTCAAAACCAAATCTTCATATTCATTTTCTTGGGGTTTTTATTTGTTTATAATTTCACTTCCAAAACCCACCAATTCCTTATAAATTTAATGACCTACCTATTTCATACTGAAAAACCACTATTTATCACCAAAAGATTCATAACTAACTAACCACCTTTTTTTAACTCCAATTTACCAAGAAAAGTTTATTTTATCACTAATCATGCTTTAGGAATTTAAACAAAACTTTCTTATAACAAATATAAAACATCCTAAACTCCTTTAAGACCCCTAAAGACCATGATAACCTACTAAGACTCCAAAACATGAAATTAGACTAGTATTTACAAAGGGGTAGTGATTCCCCTGCATCATGAGGCCAAAGCAAAGTAAGACATAAACAAACTAGGCCAAGCCTAGAGATGCTCTAATCAATAAAAAAATTAATTAATTAGCAGTAGTAAATAGACTAATAGAGGAGGGATCATGATCATGAGGATCACTAGTTTGAGTCTAGAAGATATTCCCTTAAAAAACATGGTCCCATCTAGAATCAGGGGTGTGTTAGTTACCTTCTTATTACACTTCATTATTTGAGATAGAGTGATAAGATGGGATAGACATATTGAGCTTAAGGAATCCTTTATCTAGTGGTGGTTGTCTAACATCATAAGGAAACTAGGCAGGTAACTCCATATGTGTTGGTTCATAAGATGTGGAGATCCCCACCCCTGAGCCTATATATAATGAGGAGGCAGAGATCCCCAATCTCCATGTTGGGCTAGGGGAGGAGAGTGGAACCACTATGGATAACTAGTAGAATATTTGTGAGAATTATTTGGAGACTAAATGTGATGAGGTCCACCCTTAAGAGGGAGACTAACACCTCTTGGTTGTGTGTTCTGAGGCATGTAAGGTGGCATGCAATCAACATTTCATGGGGCATCACACCAATAGTGAAGTAACCACTATAATTAATCCAAATCCATAGCCACTTTATTAGTTTTCACTTGTATCTATAGAAACACATTATAAATAACCATAACCACACACACACACACCCCCACACCCACACCCACACCCACACCCACACCCACACACACAGATATAAGTGAATGTCAGTAGAAACATTCAAGAATAAATATGAATTCATTTCTTTCCATATCCAAAATATAATTTCCACTATGTAATCATACCAAAATTGGGTAAATTAATTGGCATTTATGGGATATCACCCAATAGTGTGCAAAATAAACTCAAGGGGTTTGGAAGATAAGGCCTAAGAAATTCATGTATCCAAACCCATGTGCTTTGGGTCTTAATATAAAACCATAAAAGGTGCATGATAGTCTCTAGGTGCTTACAGAATGGGAATTGGGGCTACACAACCCCTAAGTGAATTAGCTTTCTACATATAGGAATCCTTTGCTAAAGCAAACACTAGGAAAATTAAGCTAGCTTAGATTTGACACATGCATACCAAACAATCTAAAAATGTTTCCCATAAACTATATGGGAGGACTAAATATTCCAATGCCATTAAGCTTTTCAACCATATGAACATGTGGTAAAAGACATTTATAACCTTTATAAGCAGTGTAATTTTAGAAAGGGGTGTCACATACCATTTACAATCTTTCCACCAAGGGTGGGAAGAACTACCTATGATTTTGTGAAGTAGTTCTTCTAAAATAAATTCCACAATCTCTTCATAAGATTATTTATCTACATATGAAAGTTAGAATTTAACTTTAAATTCATCTAAGGGGAACCAAACATTGGTGATTTTGAAAAATAAATCTTACACAATATGAATTTCCCTTCAAAATAATTTGAGGGAGTGAACCAAAGGTACCTATGCAAGAGGAATCACATGAATTTAATAATAAGGGACCACCATAGTGATTTATAATTAATAGATATTCCATATTTAAACATAAAGATGTTCCATAATAGCCAAGGTTTGACTTTTTCCCAATCTTTTCAGATATGTTTTCTCAAAAAAGACCCCATAAATTTCACAAGATTAATAAGATTAAGGAGATTAATATTAATAATTGCATATGAGAACCTTCCAAGATTAATTTACTTTAATGGCATGAATAATCCATTTGATATAGAGATCTGAACCTTTATGAGAGACATTCATCAGTCCCATACCATCCGCCTCTTAAAGAAGATAAAAATATTTCCAAGTCACCCTAAGGAAACCTTTTCCAGTGGAGGGGTTAGCCCAAATGAAATCTCTAATCAAATTTTCAAGTTTTCAAACTATCTACTTGGAAGGTACCCAATAGGAATAATAATACATATGGTTGGTTATAACCACTTTCAAGCAAATTTAGAATTTACCAACCAATAATCAGGTTTTGGTGATCTAATACAACTTATTTTACACCATATCCACCACATATTACTAAAGTATAGAGGGAGAGGCCTGGAGTGTAAAAGGGATACATAAAAAATTACAAATATCATCATAATAGAGAAATTTATGCTCTTAGTGAGTTAGCCAAGGAGGTGGGGGGAGGAAAGATTATTTGTAGCACTAGGTTTTACACCATTGGATGGAAAATCAAGAAAAAAGACAAAAAATATATAAAAAAAGAATGAAATTAACAATATTAGCTTCATCCTCAATGATATGGAGAAATGAATCATCTGAAAAATCTCCATTAATAAGTTTCAAGGGATCCTCAACAGGAAAAGAAATGCCACAAATAAGGCCTTGAGATTGGGCATTGGTAAGCATATATTTGAAACCTTCAACAACAAGAACATAAATATTTGGAGCTAGTGGGCAACCCTACCCAATGGATATGAAAAATTCCAAACTCCTTTGAGATAACTCCATTAATGGAAATAAATGTAGAGGAGTTAGTGAAAATCATTCAAACCAATTATAAGAAGGTTGGGCCAAATCTAATAGCTTAAAACATAACCAAATGAATAGACACTCTATGTGGTCATATCATCTTTTAAAGTCAATTTTGATAAACATTGCCTTTTGATTATATCAACTATCTTATTTCAATCCTTCCCATACAAAAAAAACATTATCTAGGATATATATTCTTTGGATGAACCTTGTCTATTCAGGTTACATAATCAAAAGAAGGAGGTGATGAACTCGAAGTGCTAAAGTTTTGGCAATAGCCTTCTAAGAGACATTAATCAGAGCGATAGGCCTCCAATTTCATATTAAATTAGGGTCTATATATTTTGGGATGAATTTGATGTGCCCTTTGTTAATACCCTAGACCCAAAGATTGTTTGTGCAAGGTTTCAAGATAGACTTGATAAAGGTTGAGTTTGAAAATATTTTTTTGTAAAATTCACAAAGAAATCCATCACAACCAAGGGATTTTTTATTAGCCATTTTCATAATTGCCTAATATAAATTCTCAACATAGAGTGTTCTATCATAGGCAACCCTTTGATTAGGAGTGAATTTTTTCAAAAAAACTAAAAGGCATTGGTCAATAGCTTGTTGTCACTCTAGGGAAAGTTCTTGAGCTATGAAAACCTGCTAGTAATGTTTAACAAAGGATCTGACCATATCAAATGTTTCAGTGAGGTAGTGACCATATTTTTGGATGGATTGATCTACTGAGAGGGAGTTTTAACTTTAGGCATTTAACAAAATTATTTATAAACTCTATCTCCCAATTTGACCCAATGGAGACATGCTCGAACTTGAGTGCCTTGAGTAATGTATAAGTTTAAAATTTGGACCTTTTACCTTAAATTAGACACCTAAAATTATAGAATTTCATTGAAGGGGTTTTGTTCGATCTCTACGACTACGTAGATCATCTCTAACAAGGTGGTAAAGTAAGATCACCACCATATCTTAGCTAGATAGAGGCCATAAATATAGAAAATTATAGATTTCTATTTGAGCACATCATTCCACCATTGATTCTAGCCTAGATACTAAGTAGGTTGGGGGAGCATGTTTCAAACTTGCTTAATGTGGGTCATGGTGGGACCATGTTCCAATAGGGCCATAGTTATAAAGAACTATTTTTTTGGATTTTGGGATTTTTGAACTACTAAAGAATGTAGAACCAGATAGGAAAATGGTCTAAGAGGATAAAATATGTCAAAGCTTCCACTGGTAGGGAAAATGTATTATCAAAAGAGGAGTATGGATTAGTTGAGAGCATAGCTTGATCAAGTCATTTTATCATGCGATCAAATCCACTTTGAAAATTGGTCCAAGTGTACAAAACTTCAGATGTCAGATGATGACTAGTGTTGGGGTCATAAAATGTAGAAAAAAATTACATGAAAATCCACACCACTCTTTCACCAGTGGACCATCTCATTGGTAGCATGCCAATCTTATTAGTAGGATATTCCACCATATTGAAGTCACCATAAATTTCATAGTGGGCATCCAAAAATGAATTGTAAATCCACTATGATAGAGTCATCCTTTCATGCACATCATTTGAGGCATAAACATTAATGATGCCAAAAGAGTGGTTCTTAGTATTTAAAAGGTCCCAAATGACATGATGTGAAGGATCACATCCAAAATCTACAAAATGTGGCCATAATTTTAGAGAAATAAATGTCATAAGGTTACAATAACCTTGGTCCTAATTACTTATCAGAACTAAACTATAACTCTAAATTAATTTGTTGACAATGAAGAGAAGGAAAACTGCTAGCTTAATTTTCTACAGGCAAAGAATTTACATATCTACACATGTTTTTTAAAAATATCTCAACACATACTGATGATTTGAGTCTATACAACCCTATTAGTAGGCTATTCCACCATATTGAAGTCACTGTATATTTCCCAATGGGCATCTGAAAATGAATTGTCAATCCACTATGATAGAGTCATCCTTATATGCACATCATTTGAGGCATAAACATTAATGATGCCAAAAGAGTGGTTCTCAATATTGAAAAGGTCTAAAATGACATGATGTGAAATAAAATATGTGGTCATAATTTTTGAGAAATAAATGTCATAAGGCTACCACGACCTCAATCCTAATTACTTTAATGAACTAAAATATCACTCCAAATTAATCTGTTGAAAATAAAGAGAAGGAAACCTGCCACCTTAATTTCCTGTAGGTAGAGAATATACATATCTACAAATGTGTTTTAAAAATATCTCACCATGTACTTAGGATTTAATTATCTAAAACCCTAAAAATTCCATGAGTAATAATCCATAATTATGGGGGTTGAGATATATATCCTTAGAATCAATATCTTCTATGGTTTCATATTTATTCTTCAGAAATCGGTCATTGTTAGAAAACAATAATTCTTGATGCTGAGTAACCCAACTAGATACCAAATTGATGACATTATCTACATCCTTCATAGATTCCCAAAGAGAGGGAATATGAGATCGAACTAGATATTACCAAGAGGGACTATGTGAGGGCTTGTTTGCACTTGAATGGGATAAAATATGTGATAGGAGAAAAACTATTGGTATATTTTTTTTAATAAACTAAAGAACTGTACAAAACATTTGTGACCATGGGAGTACTATAAAAATGGGGTTTTTTCATTTCCACCTTAGAATGGGCATGATATTTAGCATCATTAGTTCTAGTTCACAACTCCCTAGTAGGTTGAGCCATATGCATCGGTACGTAAGGCACAAAACTAGAAGGCAGTTTGTTGTTGCCCATAGGTGCCTAATGAGCAATTTCTTTGTTATGGTTATTTTTCATACCCCAACACTTTTCCACCCACATTTATAAATAATATTGAGGTTATCACAAATGGGATTCGGAGTTGGTTTGTTATGAGGTGAATATAGTGGGTAGTCCTTGATCTTGTGATTTATGGCTTGACAACGGAAACAAGTTTTATACAAGTTGATATTGAGGACCTATTGTGAGTGTCTATACTCACCAAATTTAATCTCAACAAACACTTTGAGTTTCTTCATTAAATCTACTTCAACACAGACCTATTTTGGGGGGTGAGTGGAATAAAATCTTATAGGATCATGGAGGATAACATAACTAATGAAACCCACGATGTGGTTAATTAAATTCTAACAAGGAAGAGGAAACTTTAGGAACTCCACCGATATGGGGACTTTTAGAGTGACATGATTTGAGACAACAAAGTCTCATGCCCAAGGGAGATTATAACAAGGAGTTATGGATGTATCAGGTGGAAAACTTGTTTAATATCACACCTGCATGGGTAGTTTCTATGAAATAAAGTAAAAAATTCACTTCTTCATGTTCTAGATGCTCTCTAGCTTAATGATATGATTTTTTTGGGTAAATTGAACCCAAGTCTTAAGCAAACTTTAAAAATGGATACAACCCACAAAATACCATATTAAATAGAACTATTCCAACAATTAGCAAGTAGAATTAAACTCAAGCATAGGCAAAATAACATTAGGTTGAGAGTCATTACTGTTAGCTAAATTTTGACTACCATTAGATTGGTTCATGAAAACATTTTCCAATAAAACCTCCACCTTGATTGAATACCTTGTAATTTTCCTCATAGGTCATGTTTAGAAAAGATTAAGGTATTTTTGACAAGTTTAAGGTAATGGCCTATTTTGGTCTTATGTTTGTCTATTCATGTCAAGACCTAGTCAAGCTTTTTTAAAAGTGTCAAAGGTTTAAAAGACCTTGTTGAGTCATCCAACATATGTCATACTCATCTCATATGCCACCTAGTATGTACAACTATCATAAAGCTATAAATATTCCTCTCTAACATAATAAACCTTATTTGAGGTGTTTATGGATCATTTTATAATGTACAAGAAGGAATAGCATAAGAAAATGGAAAGTAAATAGAAGGAAGATGTGTTTTCATTTCATACCACATTTGTATAGGTGTGGAAGATTCCATGAATAGTTGGTTTATAGCTCCATCAAATTTTTCAAGCAAAAGATAATAGTTTTCATGGCAAAAGAGTAGGCTTTTAGAGGGTGGTTATAGGTTTTCAATGTTCAGTAGCATATCCAAACACTTCTAGTATTCCCTCCATTTTAATCAATCCCAAATCCGTGCTTTGGAGGAAGTTACAGGTTCAAAATAGAGAAAAAACCTTTCATCTTCCCTATCGCTTCCTTAGCAAGCTTCAGAAAGACAATTTTAGATGCTTAATTCATACAAAGGAGAAAGAGTTGAGAATTGAGATTTTTACCAAAGGAGGGGACCTTAAATAAATTAATATTATTGGAATTGGATTTTAGATTGAAGTCCCCATCTCTATAAACAATCATTAAGAGCTTGAGGGGTCAAAACGTAACTTCTATCCACACTGGCTCAATTTTATCATGTCTACACTTGTGAGATCAGTGGGAGAAGATAAATCTTGAAATATTGATATTAGGGTACACAAGGATATCCATGGTACCCAAATACATCAACTACATCATGTATGTGCATGCACTTGGTACCAATGAACCTCTTTCTCACTATTTACATGAGATAGACTAGTTTTATGAAGTTTGTGAAGCATTCTACATATAATTAAGATATAAATTAGGTTATAATGAGGTGAAATAAGTTTAAAACAAACCAATGACCATTTATACACCATTATTAAGCCAAAATTCACACATGAAGGAGTATAATACTACTGTGTAATGAAGAAGATCTTGATTCATTGTTAGCTCTTAAGAACCCTAATGTTGATGAATTTTAGTGCAAGGGATGGTATTCAGTATATCTCCAAGAGGTTATCATGAATTCTCATCTCCAATTCAATATCTAAAACACTACTTGATAATGGATGATCAAGATAACATTTGATACAGAGATCATCATGCATCTATAGGCCCATATGAAGACCTACATGCTTGTCATTAAGGATGAAGCAAAAATGTGGGTTTGAGATAGAAGGAGGCCTATTGAGGGTTTTAAAAGACATGGATATGATTAGGATAAGGTTAGAAAGTGATTTCATAGGCATTTATGATCAAAGCATGCACTATAAGGGGTTCAAGAAGCCTAAATGTCGACTTACAAGTCTGTAGATTTGTAGGTCTACATTTCCAAAAAAAATTAATAATCCTTGTGTTAAATGATGGAGTTCAAGGGTTAAATAAGGTATGGGAACTATGGGAAAATATTATTGTTGACCATTTTGGTCCTACAGGCCAAAATCGGTCCCCCCTTTTTTTCCTGTTGTTTTGAGCCAGTCCAATTTTGATTTTTCACAAGTCTAGAAATTTCTATAGACTCTGCAGGTGTTTCTACGGACTCTGTAGGTGTTTCTACGGACTCTGCAGGTGTTTCTATGGACTTTGTGGGTCCATTTCTATGGACTCTATATGGAAGTTTTCTATGGACTCTACAGGCAGAGGAAAGTTCCCACTTAGGTGCAAAAGGAACCATCTAAGTGCCCTTGTAGAGGGTAGGGAACATTTTCAAAGGGACCAAGAGAAGGCCGAAAAGGGAAGTTTCCTTCAAAAATTTGTTTAAGGCAAAGGAAGCACCCTTCGGAAGGGTCATTTTCAACTTGCCCGAAGAGCACTTACCCATTGGGGAGATACATGAATGAATCTGGGACTTTTCATAGCACTCGGGTGCCCTCCAATTTTCTCGAAGGGCACTTTTGAAGGCAGTCAAGAGAAAAGGATGAAGACATAATGCCTTCAAACTTTTGTCTGAAGGAATTCCTTCAGACAAAAGTCTAAAGAAATTCAGAAGGCTATGAGCAAAGAATCTGAGGGAAGACAAGTAAAAAGACTAAGGCAAAGGTGGAAATAATTTCTTCAGACTTTTGTTCAAAGGAATTCCTTCGGATAAAAAGTTTGAAGAAATTTGAAAGAAGGCCGCGGGGAAAAGTGACCTGGGGAAATAAGTGAGGAGCAAAGGAAGAAATCCTTTGGACAAAATGTCTGAAGGAATTCCTTCATACATTTTGTCTGAAATATTTTAAGATCAAGGACCCAAAGGACCCCGAAGGGTAGGTGCCCTTACAGGGGACTCTCGGTCAAAATGAAGGACACTTCTCCAAAGCTGAAGGGTCACCTTCCCTTCGGAAGGGTCCAAAATAAGAATCTCAAAGGAAAGGGAAGCAATGAGAAGCTGAAGGAAAGGAAAAGGCTGAAGAAATTCCAAGGGGTGATGAGCCCGAAGACATCAAAATCAAGCACAATGAACTAGCCGTTGGAAGTTCAAACATAGTCACAGGTGAGTAGATGTCAAATTTAAGGCTCATGAAATAGCCGTTGATTTTGAAAATCCCAAAGAAGAGCCCAAGGAATGCAGTGACCCACCAAAAAGATAGCCTCAAGGGCCGAAGGAGCCAGAAAGAGATAAAACCAGGAAGAGACAAAGTATATAAATGGACAAACAGTCTAGGTGGCGAGGAGAGGTGTCAACTCAAGGATTTATTCCTGTAGTTGGAATAGTGCTTGCCAAGTGGTCATCAAAAAACACAAATAGCAAGCGACATAGCCTATTTTACCACTTTACATTTATGAGCAGATAAACTATGTGAATATCTAGAAGGAGCGGTCTTGTTTACAAAAAAGGAGGTGTGGTCCATGTGTTCACATTAATGTTTGAACACTAAAGTCAAGATCGGTGATTACACAACATGGTTCTAGTAGGCCTCTTTTAGACTAATGACATCAACAACAGTGACTTCCTCTTCTCGATGCTCTTAAATGCACATGGACCAACTTGCAAAGAAGAGAGCCAAAGTCTTTTTCAAAGCAGTGCCTTACTTCTTCTCCTTTTTCTATAAATTATAAATTTTTCATTTGAGAGAAGATCCATCTTCTTATCCCATAAGGCAAAGTTCTGCCCAAAAATCTCTGGGTTTGTAAGGTAGAACTCTGCCAGATTTTACTTTGAATCAAGATTTAGCAATTTTTACCTCCATTTGAACTTGCACTCATGCATATGTCTATGTTTTATTTTTTGTGTTAAGTCATTTTCCTTCATGTTTTTCATAGAATGATTCCAACATGTCTAGTGCATTGTGAAGTTTCTTCTTCTGAAGGTCTGCCAGAAGTGTCTCTAGCAGGAATATAGGTGCATGTGAACAGGCTGCCATAGGGTGTCTTAGAACACCTCTGGTAGTTCTTCCTCCCTGTATCTCCCCCTGACTCACTGATACAAAAGAGTTTCCCACATCAGATGAGGTGTATGATAGCTTCTTCTTGGTGAAAAGTGTATGTTTGAGATAAGTAGATCAACCTTTTTGGTGTATCACCTCTTTTAATTTAGGTTTAGGTTCTGTTTCAACATCTTTCTCCCTTTTCACCCCCCTCCTTTTTTCATTTATTTGTTAGTAGTAGGCAGTCCAGGACCTAAAAGATACATTAGAGGGAGCTAGTCTTTATCTAGAGACTCTCCCCCCAGCTTCACCAGTCCCACAGGTGAGGGGGGAGTTTCCATTATTGCATGTGGAAGACATGAGCTCGGCCTCCTATCCATGGTGCAATCCATTGTGTCAACAATTTTTGGCACGCTCAGTGGGACCAACTAGTTTTGTCTAAAGAGTTGAAGAATTTTTGGTGTGTTCTTCAACCAACCAGCCTTTGGAGGCTTTTTCATCAACACCAATGGTGACTCCAAGTTGAATCAGCTGGTTAAGCAGTCTTGTGCCATCAAGAAATCACTTTTTGTATAGCTTTGGTGGAGTTCAGGTTGTTATGAAATCACCTCAAACTCTAGCGTTACTTCCCTCATTGTTGAAGGGTAACCAAGAGAGTTGTTTGAGGTGATCTCATAAAGATTCTGAGCTTGATCAAAACATATGAATAAATATAAGGTACATGGTCCTAAGTAATGGATTATACACACCAAAATGCACTTTCATTTGAAAAAACTCTTCCTATGCATCGACAGACCTTTCCTAGTCTTCCTCAACTCCCTCCAGTCACTGATCCTGATGGCAAGATCTTGACTTGGAATGAAATAGTGGAATCACGGGGTAGTGAGGAAGAGAAGAAAGGCTTTGCTCAAAACCTTGAAAAGGATGAACCTGCTCCTAATCATCATGATGATTCCTATGACCTCCAAGAAATGCTCTTCTAAGAAGATATAGCCAAAAGAATTGTAGAATTAGAATCTAGAGAGATATTCCTTAGCCAATGTGTGATAGATGGTTCAGACCCAATGGCACATTCCATGTCTGAACACACCCCATCTACACACATCCAAGAGAGCTATCAAGCCGCACCTGATATAGATGAAGTGATGGCTAAATGGAAGGAGGAGAATCATTTGATTTTAGCTCAAGGACTACCTCCTCTTCCATATGGTTTTAATCATCATCCTTCCACTTCATCCCTTCTCAAAGAGGAACCTATTTTATAGGAGGCGAGTGAAGAAGAGAAGATCCAATTTACAGCTTCTCAAGAGGCTATCATGAGTGACAATGAAGAAGAAATCATCATTGATGCTCCTTGTGAAGACATCATCGACAATGGAGAAGACACAGGGCATGCATACATGTAGATGTTCCAGTAATATGAGGAGGAATGTAAGCATGGTGAGCTCTCTCCCCCTTTGTTTGATGAACTTCCTTATTGCTTTGATGAGGAGGATGATCATGCCATAGAGCCTGAGTTGGAGGAGGATTAGATGAATGTCTTTGAACAACTAGAGACTTTGATCCTTGAGTAGGAAAAAAAGAGGCTTGCTCATCTTGAGGAAAGCCTTGAAGAAGAGAGCTTTAAACAAAAAGATGATGTTCTATGGGATGAGCAATCGGTTTATGATTCCATTTCAGACATCACAATAGTCACCCTTCTTCAAGAAAGCCATGAGGGAGTAGAGGATGAGTCTGACAGGGTCTTCAATGAAGCAGAAGGAAACGAGTCAAACCATGATGCATTGAAAATGGACCATGCACATCAAAAGGCTTATGGTGATGAGCCAACAACCATAGATTTCTTAGTGAAACACACCAGCATGAAGGACCAACATTTAGTAGGCTTCCAAGAACAAGAAGAGTACATATATTTTGGAAGCATATTCGATTCTGAGCCACTTAAATACAAGCCAATCAAGGTGGTAGGCAAGAGGAGCAGGTCACCAAGTCTCCATTCCATTCAGCCACTTGTTTGGCACCATAAGTTTCCTAGCCAAGGAGGGGACTTAAGAATTTTTCTCTTTGATCTAGGAGGGAAGAAAATATACTTGGTTAGCTATATATAGTAGTTTGCTTTCAGTTTTCTTTCCCTGTTTTCCCTATGTGCAATTTGCACAAGTAGTGTTTTTAGCCTCGTGTGTGTTTTGTTGGAAAATCCAGAACAAAAACAGCTCTAATTCCACTTGTTAGGATCTCGCTCCTCCAATAAGAGCACAATATGATTACCTTGTATAAGCAACTAAACACGGAATTATACCAGATTGAATAAGTAACTAGAATTCACACATAGCACATAATATGAGAGACAATACACACACTTGTATTAATACTCATACAGAAAGAAAATACAATAAAAAAGATGCCACTTCTTCTCCACACCTCTCAGAGGATTCTCACACCTCAAGTGTACAACTATTCTCAATCAAGAGTTCACTCTCTTACCAAAACGGTCCCAACAGACAACTCACACATATAATTGGTGTTCACCTCCAACTAGTCAGTAATAATCCTGCCAGTACACAAGTACTCAAAGTACTTCAAGTAGATCTCCCATGAACCTACAATAACCTGCAACTCAACAGACCTTACTTACCATGTAGATATTCTGTGATCTTACACTTGTGGAAGGAACTTCCTTGCCTTCCTTGCTTTGCACTCTGAAGAATCTCTTCCTTGAATACTTGATCCTTAATTACAATACAGCCCATGAGTCTATTATATAGATCCCATGCATACAATAATTAGACACCTAATTACAATAATTAGAAATGTAGCTCGAGACTATAATTAGCCCTTAACATGCAAACACTTGGTTCATTAATGAACTGTCTGTGAACTGGTAGTTCTGGAACCACACAGGCGACCAACGTCAGTCCCTATCTGCCTGGAGGTGACCGATGTCGACCGACCTCCTATCGATGCTGGTTGCCTTCTATTCACACGTGCTGAGGTCGGTTGGCTTTTGCACCACACTCTGCCGACGCCGGTCTCCCTGGAACTCAGCAACCTCCTCCATGTTTGCATTGGTTGAAGCTTTTAGCTCCACAACCTAACAATCTCCCACTTGGAGATAAATAGCTGCAACTGTACCTGTACCTATACTCTGTCTAATTTGTTTTCTGACTTGTATCCCTCTTCAAGTTCAACCTTGAAGACCAACCACCACAACACCTGTGGTGAACCTCCTATCATCCAAGTAACCTGCTGCATCCGCATCTACAAACACATGTAGAAAAGAACTTGACCTTGCATAGCAAGTGCACCTGCTACTGGTCCCTCTCAAATATCTGAGAATCCATTGAACTACCCTTCAGTGCTTCTTTCTTAGATTGGCTCCAAACTTTCTGACAGCTCCCACTGCTTGGGAAAAACCCAGGTTTAGTACACATGTACTCAACTTCATTATGTGAATCAAGACACTGTTCTGTGAACTGTCCAATCATCAGCGTGCTAACCGGTTTCACACAATCATCCTGAAACAAAGTCAACCTGTGACCTTCCATGTCCCTAGAACACACTCATGCCAAAGAATCTTGCTGCTCCCAGATTCCTCATGACATACTTCTGAATTAGCTTTACCTTTAGTTCAGTAACACCCCTGTATATGTAACTCTTCAACAAGCACACAATATAGTAATAGGATAATGTAGCTAATATTATCCAACTTGGTAAAGGGAAACACAATGGTCAAACCTCCATTGTCTTGCAGCTTATCAAGACCATATACTCTAGCCTACTGTCTCACATGTCCATTTCCGCTCTTTTTCATCCTTAAAATCCATTCGTCTCTCAATGCTTTCTTCCAGCTGGCAACTCCACCAAAAACTCCTGTTTGGTTCTTCTCCAAGGAATCACATTACTCATCCATGCCAAGCTCCCACTATTTCCTGGATCTACCTGCTCTGCGTCTTTAACAACTTCCTAGTTCTTGACCATCAGTGAGCAACAAGTAGTGTAAAGAAGGGAAATGACAAATTTAAGACTTACTTACCACTTCAGTCCTCTGAATGGGCGCTTGAGACTCCTTGACAGCTTTCTGTCCACCCAAAATCTGTCTCAGTGACCGATGCCAGTCACATCTCAGTCTGCACCTGACTAAAGTCGGTTCCATGCGACTGCCACCCTATCGATGTCAGTTTCCTTTGGCTGACGCTGGTTTTTACCTGCCCTGAGTCACCAAAGTCAGTCTGCACATCGCTGACCTTGGTCCCTGTCTGAACGCAGACGTCAATTTTCTAACTGCCATCAGTTTCTGTGTTTTGCTTGTGAGAAATGACTTTTTCCCGTGAGCTCTTTTTGGAACAAAACTTTGTCCAAATTACCCTTGCTTTGCTTAGAATTCCTCAGCCCCTGTGACTGATACCTGTCCATCATCTTCTCCTTGAAAACCAAGGCTTTCCTGTTCTTGTCACTAACATCAGATTTCTCAAGAAATGTCACTTACTTCTTTTGCATATAGAAATTTTGATCTATGCTTTTCAAATCTAAAAGCATACCCTTTGAATTAAGAACATGCATCTCCTTCTTATCCATGTGACCAAGCCTATTAAGCCACATCTTTGAATCTACAGCTGAAGTAGATAACCCAAAAAGAGAATCAATAATACAAGTAGATAGATAAAGCGTACCTACTTTCTTACATCTAGCTACAATAAGTGCACCCTTGGTAACCTTCCAAGAGTCCGCTGTGAGAGTTACTGTGCAACCCTCATCACCCAACTTTCCAACTGAAATCAAATTCCGCTCAAGGAATGGGACATGCATGACCTCCTTCAACACCCATGTGTTGCCTGTCTGCAATTTCAGCTTCACTTTCCCTTTGCCAACCATTTGACAAGGCTTACCATCCCCTAAATAAATTTTTCCAAAGTCTCCCTGGACATACTCATGAAAAAATTTCCTATTTGGGGATGCATGAAAAGAGGCACCAGAATCTAAAATTCAAGATTCTACTTTATCCAAAGAACATACTAGAGCATCCTATGCAACATATTCTGCAACATCTGCTTCTTCTTCATGTCTTTCATGCTGATCTACAACCGATCTGCAATCTCTCTTTAAGTGCCCTTGCTTTCCACACTTCTAGTAGGTTATTATACCATACCTAGATTTGGATCTCCTGCCTATCTTCGACTTTGATCTCCCATGCTCAATCTTCTCTCTTTGCCTTCCTCTACCTTCAACACTCAAAGCAATCCCTGATGATTCACTTGTGCTTTTCCTGCGTATCTCTTCATTCAAGATCACACTCACAACATCATCCACTTTTAAGATTTTTGAAGCAGACACAGTATTGCTAACTACATTACCAAACTCTCCCAGCTTTCAGGTAATAAGCACAAGATTAAGAGAGCCTTAATTTCATCATCAAAATCAATATTGATTGAACTTAACTAGTTTACCAAACCATGGAAATCACTAAGATGACTATGTACAGATCCACCATCCAACATTTGCAAATTAAATAATTTCTTCATAAGAAATACCTTATTCGAAGCAGAGGGTTTTTCATATAAATTTGTCAAAGATTCCATCAACTCTACCATTGTCTTACACTGTGATAAGTTTGAAATCACAGACGATGCAAGACTCAATCTTATAGGTTCCATTCTTCATCCTTCATATCTGTGGGCTTGCATGCAACCCCACCCAATGGTAAGTACAAATCTTTCTGATACAGACAATCTTCTATCTACATCCTCCATAATTGGTGGTTCTTGCCATTAAACTTCTCCATTCGTAGTCTATTTTCATCTGCCATTGCTATACTCCCACTCAAATAGAAACCCCTGTGAGTAACCTGTAATCAACACACACTAACCAGATCTGAAACAACCTGTTAGTAAACCCAACCAAAAGCTATGATACCACTTGTTGGCAGCTCTGATTCCACTTGTTAGGATCTTTCTCTTCAATTAAGAGCACAATATGATTACCTTGTATAAGCAACTAAACACATAATTATACCAGATTAAATAAGTAACTAGAATTCACACATAGCACAGAATATGAGAGACAATACACACACTTGTATTAATACTCATACAGAAAGAAAATACAATAAAGAAGATGCCACTTCTTCTCCACACCTCTCAGAGGATTCCCACACCTCAAGTGTACAACTATTCTCAATCAAGAGTTCACTCTCTTACCAAAATGGTCTCAACACACAACTCACACACATAATTGGTGTTCACCTCCAACTGGTCAGTAATAACCCTGCTAGTACACAAGTACTCAAAGTACTTCAAGTAGATCTCCCATGAACCTGCAATAACCTGCAACTCAATAGACCTTACTTACCATGTAGATCTTCTGTGATCTTACACTTGTGGAAGGAACTTCCTTTCCTTCCTTACTTTGCACTCTGAAGAATCTCTTCCTTGAATCCTTGATCCTTAATTACAATATAACCCATGAGTCTATTATATAGATCCCATGCATACAATAATTAGACACCTAATTACAATAATTAAAAATTCAGCTCGAGACTATAATTAGCCCTTAACATGCAAACACTTGGTTCGTTAACGAACTGTCCGTGAACTGGTAGTTATGGAACCACACAGGCGACCGACGTCGGTCCCTGTCTGCCTGGAGGTGATCGACGTCGGCCAACCTCTTGTCGATGCCGATTGCCTTCTGTTCACATGTGTCGAGGTCGGTTGGCTTCTACACCACACTCTGTCGACGCCAGTCTCCCTGGAACTTAGAAACCTCCTCCATGTTTGCATTGGTTAAAGCTTTTAGCTCCACAACCTAACATGTTTTCCTTTGTGTGTGGGGTAAAAGCTTCATAATTGATTCTTGGATCTATCGGGGTTGTTGCTAACCTTTTCAAGTTGTGTTCTGACTCTCTGCCTAATGGACTTTAAGGCAATTGGTTTCTAAGCATAACAGGCATGCTTCCCTTGGGCATCACCAATTTGTTGACCATTTTGGTCCTTCAGGCCAAAATCAGTCCCCCCTTTTTTTCCTTGCTATTCTGAGCCAGTCCAATTTTGATTTTTCACAAGTCTAGAAATTTCTACGGACTCTACAAGTGTTTTTATGGACTCTACAGGTGTTTTTATAGACTCTATAGGTGTTTCTACAGACTCTACAAGTCCATTTCTACAGACTCTACAGGGAAGTTTTCTATGGACTCTGCAGGCAGAGGCAAGTTCCCACTTAGGCACAAAAGGAACCATCCAAGTGCCCTTGTGGAGGGCACATAACATTTTCAAAGGGACCAAGAGAAGGCCAAAAAGGGAAGTTTCCTTCAGAAATTTGTTTAAGGCAAAGGGAGCACCCTTTGGAAGGGTCATTTTCAACTTGCCTGAAGAGCACTTACCCTTCAGGGAGATATAGGAATGAATCCAAGAATTTTTGTAGCACCTGGGTGCCCTCCAATTTTCTTGAAGGGCACTTTTGAAGGTAGTCAAGAGAAAAGGATGAAGACATAATGCCTTCAGACTTTTGTCTGAAGGAATTCCTTCAGACAAAAGTCCTAAGAAATTCAGAAGGCTACGAGCAAAGAATTTGAGGGAAGACAAGTAAAAATACTAAGGCAAAGGTGGAAATAATTTCTTCAGACTTTTGTCCAAAGGAATTCCTTTGGACAAAAAGTCTGAAGAAATTTGAAAGAAGGCCGCAGGGAAAAGTAGCCGAGGAAAAACATCCGTGGGAAAAGTGACCCAAGAAAATAAGTGAGGAGCAAAGGAAGAAATCCTTTAGACAAAATGTCCAAAAGAATTCCTTCAGACATTTTGTCTAAAGGATTTCAAGATCAAGGACCCGAAGGACCCCAAAGGGTAGGTGCCCTTATGGGGGACTCTCGGTCAAAATGAAGGACACTTTTCCAAAGCCAAAGGGTCACCTTCCCTTCGAAAGGGTCCAAAACAAGAAGCCTGAAGGAAAGGGAAGCAACGAGAAGATGAAGGAAAGGAAAAGGCTAAATAAATTCCAAGGGGTGACGAGCCCGAAGATGTCAAAATCAAGCATGATGAACTAGCTATTGGAGGTTCAAACACAGTGACGGCTGTGTAGACATCAAATTTAAGGCTCATGAAATAGCTGTTGATTTTGAAAAGCCCAAAGAAGAACCCAAGGAATGTAGCGACCCACCAAAAAGATAGCCCCAAGGGTCGAAGGAGCTAGAAAGAGACAAAACTAAGAAGAGACAAAGTGCAAAAATAGACAAATAGTCTAGGTGGCAAGGAGAGGTGTCGACTCAAGGATTTATTCCTGTAGTTAGAATAGTGCTTGCCAAGTGGTCATCAAATGATGCAAATAGTAAGTGGTGCGGCCTATTTTTCCACTTTGCATTTATGAGCAAACAAACCACGTGAATATCTAGAAGGAACAGTCTTATTTGTAGAAAAAGAGGTGCAGCCCATGTGTTCACATTAATGTTTGAATGCCAAAGTCAAGACCGGTGATTACACAACATGGTTCTAGCAGGCCTCTTCTAGAAGAATGACATCAGTAATAATGACTTCCTCTTCTTGATGTTCTCAAATGCACATGGGCCAACTTGCAAAGAAGAATACCAAAGTCTTTTTCAAAGTGGTGCCTTTACTTCTTCTCCTTTTTCTATATATTTTAAATTTATCATTTGAGAGAAGATCCATCTTCTTAGCCCGTAAGGCAAAGCTCTGCCCAAAAATCTCTGGGTTTGTAAAGTATAACTTTGCTAGATTTTACCTTGAATCAAGACTTAGCAATTTTTACCTCCATTTGAACTTGCACTCACACATATGTCTATGTTTTCTTTTTTGTGTTAAGTCATTTTCTTTCATGCTTTTCACAGAATGATTCTAGCATGTCTAGTACATTATGAAGTTTCTTCTTCTACAAGTCTGCCAGAAGTGTCTCCAACAAGAATATAGGTGCATGTGAATAGGCTGCCATAGGGTGTCTTAGAACACCTCTAGTAGTTCTTCCTCCCTGTATCTCCATGGACCCCTGACTCACTGATACAAAAGAGTTTCCCACATTAGATGAAGTGTATGACAACTTCTTCTTGGTGAAAAGTGTATGTTTGAGCTAAGAAGATCAACCTTTTTGGTGTATCACCTCTTTTAGTTTAGGTTTAGGTTCTGTTTCAACATCCTTCTCCCTTTTCAACCCCCCCTTTTTTTCATTTATTTTTTAGCATTAGGCAGTCCAGGACATAAAAGATACATCAGAGGGAGCTAGCCCTTATCTAGAGACTCTCCCCCCAGCTTCACTGGTCCCACAGGCGAGGGGGGAGTTTCCATTGTTGTGTGTGGAAGACAGGAGCTTGGCCTCCCATCCAGGGTGCAATCCACTGCATCAACAATTATGGGGATGTGTGTAAGTTATATAAAGGGTTAATAGTGAGTTGAAGATTATGAATGAACTTTACCAAATTAAAGCTTAAACCTCTACGTACAATCCTGACTGAGACATACATGCTTGATGTTAGAGATGGATAATAATGCATTTTTGTGATAAGTAGGAGATAAGTGGAATATTATCATATATATATTTAATACTCCAAATATGTCTAAAATCCTATGTATAAGAAAATAATACATAATATGGATAAAGCCCCTTAAAGAAAGATATAACTAATTAATACCTACATACATAATGGGGCAATTTCAGGTTTATCTTCAAATGTGTAAAGCCAATATATAATATTACATGGAAATTAGGGATGGAAGATGGTGATAAGTGTGATATATCCTTGAGAAAAATAATTATAATGTTATTTTGTTTAAAAGTATGGTAATCACTTAGGAAGAGGCACTCAAGCCTAAACAAGGTGGCAGGCCTATATACACCTACTAATTCATAAAAAATACACTTTTTCCATGCATAAAAAAAAGTTTGAAATGGATACTTTTGTCAAACATTTATTTTCCAAAATACTCAAAGTAATTTAACACAAGTTTGACCTTTAAATAGTGTTTTCAAGGTTGATCAATAGTGGTTTTAATAACTGAATGAAGTGAGTTACAAATTCATTCTTAAACCATTCAACCTATTAATAAACCCAAAATATATAATTTTCCATTAAATTGTCATATTTAAGTAACTATTCATTCAAGATTGATTATTTTTAATGAAAATCAAAACTGTAGAAAAGAAATACAAACATATAAGTTACCCATGACAAGCAAATTGGTAATGGAGTTCACCCATTACTTGGGCTATGTCTCCAGGTTTACTTAGAATATGAACCAATACATTTCCATGAATAGTGAGTACAACATCAAAATCTCAAAATCATCTAATGGATCCTCTAAGACTACATCAAACTCAATAATAGCTCTTTAAAAGGTCTCAGTACTCACGGTCAAACTTTCCACCTTCCTGTCGTAAAAGCAATATTGCATTCCTATGTTTTTTAAACCAAAAAGTCTCCAAAAAGGCCTTAAAAAATGGATCAAACAAACTCAAAATAGGACACTCAACATATGGATAGAATTTTCTTGAATCCTAAAATATTTCTCTAGTTTGGACTGAGAAGTGAAAATTTACCTAAGTGCTTCAAAACTTAAGTTTTTTGTAAACTGGTCATTCTATCCCCTACACAGTATGCTAATACCTCTATTCAAATAGAATTTCATTGGTTTATATATACCTTTAAAACCACAAATGAGTTGGTGAAGACCTTATCATTTTAACCAAGTGGGCAGGGTTTGAATCTCAATCGATTATCCTTTTAGTCCCACATTTGACAAGTAAGGATGCATTTTGGTCTATATAGAATTTGGCTCACATGGTTTCCATCACTGATGTACCTTTTGTTAGAAAAGGCTAAACATGGTTGATGGTTTCATGTTGGTAATATACATGGGATAATATTGGCATTCAATAATCTATTGATGGTATACATGATCTATTGGCAAGATCGACTTAGATTGCAAACTTGTTCTAGCATTAACTACAGAGCTCGACCACGAGCTATATTGGGAATGTTGTTGGAAATCTTGACCCTTTATTTGGTATTCATTGATGTATTGCACCTACACAACTGATGAAAATGTTGAATACATGTCACTTGAACTATGTCGAGTAATGGTGACTCAACATGCTCTATTTAGGAACATCTCAAACTTGGCTTGATTTGGAACATTGACTCAAGCTCGATATACTATTGTCTTAGCTCAGTAGGTCAACTTGAGTTGGTGACTCAACTCAACATTGGGTACTTGCAATGTGACTTGAGCTGTCATTGAAACATGGGATGGACATATAATATTGAAATGTTTATAAAATGCTAGTAAATTAGTCCCACATGCATGGGTTACATAGAAAATTGGTGTTTAACTACAAACATAGTTACAAAGTAATATTAAAATAGGTGACAAGGCACCCCTCATAAAAATTGTACTGACACTCACTGAGGGCCCTCAACAAGTAAACAGTAGGGCCCATTTTACCAACACCATATGATGTCAAAGACAAATGATGAAAACCAAACCCAAATTTTTACACAATCTGACAGCCACATGTCATGCCTAGATTGGGCCACTTAACATGCTAAAATTATGCCACTTGTCAACCTATGACACCATTTTTTTTGCCTGTCAAACAAAAACTTTAACATGTGATATCTTGCGCATACCTACTCAAAATTGACCCATTTAAATTGTGCCAAAAAGCTATCGATGAGCTCTAAGCTATGTCATTGACCAAACATAATTATGAATACTTATTTTTGGAATGAATGCGAGGATCCTCTTGGATCACACCTCTCCACTAAGATATTTTGGTCCCCAAAAGCCTAGTCTCCATTAAAATACTACATGGTTCTCTGTAACTCATCAAAGTACAAAACGTAGATCATAGCATATGATAAAAATGGCAAAATCATACTGATTCATAACTCAAAATATAAAGGACTTAAAACAAGGCATGAGTTACACTGAATCCTACAACTACCAATAAAGATCACAACATCTATCAAACTATTTACCCAACTATCACGTCTTATAATTGGTGAACTAGCAAATATTATAGTAATTACTAATGTAACTGCAAAAAAACTTTGTTAATGCAAACATAATACATTAATTTTTGTGACCATGTCGTAATACACTACCCAATGGGTCTTAAAATGCTAAACAACTATGAAAATAACAAATAGTGTATAGTGTTTAACATTACAAACTTTCCCCAATAGGGTCTTATAAATGCATCTAAATATACACGTGCCAAAAATAGATGCATCCCAAAATAATAGTTATTTTGAAACAAATATTGTAGGAAAACTAAATCCTACCCAAAAACCTTTATACTGCTATCAATCTCTAAGTTGATCAATGATTTAAAATTCCTTATCAATGCAATAGGAAACTCATAAAGCTAAAATAGGATATTCCAAGAATAAAGTTTTTCAAAACATAAGTGTGAGAATTAAAAAATTTGCATGATGAACCTATGTCAAAGTGTTCTCACAGTAGTTATAAAAATTCACATATCAAATCGAGGTAAATTTCCTTATCAACATACAACAAGAATTCCCAAAAATGCTTTGAAACATTAATCCACTAATCATAACATCATGAAATTCAAAAATTATTTACCAACCCTTTTAATCAAATTTTCCTGTTTAGTTGGTTTGATTTATTTAGTTGATTTATTGACATCTGAATGGGTTGATTTAACTTCATTAATTACCTTATCAATAGGTTTATAAACCATATTCTTTTTACCATTACCAGGATGGTGGGATGGTTGAAGTTTTCAACACTTTTCAACCTGATGTCTACTCATGTGACAATGAGTGCAGACATCCCTTTTTTTAGGTGAGGTCACCCATTTTGCATTTCTAATTTTAACAGGATGAGATTGGTCTTTAGCACCTACAAAATTCTTCAATAATGATTTCCTTTTACCATAATATGTGGTAGAATGATTGATTAATCCCCAAAATGTGCAAAGGAAAGGATGCAACATCTTCTGAATATTAAAGCCAAATTTCTTATAAGGAAAGAGTGCATCAGAAGTTTTAGGATTCAAATTCCTATTGGTGCTATTTCTAGTGTAAGAATGAGGAGGTGGAATCCAAATTACTCTTTTACCTAATTTATTACACTGTTCACCATTTTGCACTACTAGTGGCCTCAAATTATGGCTATCAAAAGCTTGTCCTCTTTCAACAATGGAGGAACTGTCTCCAACATCCACTTTCTCACTAGCATAACCCAATCTTGCATGATAAGATATATGCTATACTTGTATTGGGTTAGAAATACATTGGCCATTCCTACCAAGGCCCCTTCCATCAAAACCCATTTTCAATAATATTTTATATCCAATGACCTTAGTGTTTTTTCAAAACTACCAAAAGCAATATTTGAAACATCTAAAACTGGATGAAAAGAATTATCAAATGAACAACTTACATTGCACTCATCAATCATAGTGCATTCATCTACAATGGAAGGCATATGATTCATCCCTTCACCATTCTACATTCATTCTAAGAGCTCATCTTTGGCCTATAATTTAGATTTGAAATTAGCAATCTCCTCTTCTAAGGAGTAGAATTGAGCTCTCATGAAAGAGTTTTCTTCTTGGATTTTCTGGTTACATGCTTCAATCTCATCAATATTGGCTTTGTTTGAAAAATTACCCATTGAACTTGTCCAATCACAAAATCAAACCAAATGCCAAAAATGGAAGCAATAACCTATCAACACCAATTGTTAACCACAACTAATTAAAAACTCTAATACCAAATGTGCTCAAAGATAACAAGTTTTGGTAACAACAAGTTCTAATACCAAATTTGATCCATAAACTCTACACTTTTTCCATGCATAAAAAAAGTTTAAAATGGATACTTTTGTCAAACATTCATTTTCTAAAATACTCAAAGGAATTGAACACAAGTTTGACCTTTAAATAGTGTTATCAAGGTTGATCAATAGTGGTTTTAATAACTTAATGAAGTGAGTTTCAAATTCATTCTTAAACCATTCAACTTGTTACTAAACCTGAAATATCAAATTTTTGATTAAATTATCATATTTAAGTAACTATGCAATCCATATTGATTATTTTTAATGAAAATCAAAACTATAGAAAATAAATACAAACAAATAAGTTACCCACGATAAGTAAATTGGTAATGGATTTCACTCATTGCTTGAGGTATGACTCTGGGTTCACTTAGAATACGAACTGATCCATTACATGAATAGTGAATACAATATCAAAATATTAAAATCATCTAATAGATCCTCTAAGAATTCATCAAACTCAACAACTCTTCAAAAAGTCCCGGTCCTCACGGTCAAACTTTCCACCTTCCTCTCGTGAAAACAATCTCGCATTCCTGTGTTTTTTTGGCCAAAAAGTCTTCAAAAAGCCCTTAAAAAATGTCTTAAAAAAACTCAAAATAAGACACTCAACATATGGTTGGAATATCTCAGAGCCTATAACATTTATCTAGTTTGGCTCAAGAAGTGAAAATTTAACAAAGTACTTCAAAACTTAAGTTTTCTATAGACTAGTCTATTTTGTCCCCTACATAGTCTGCTAATACCTCTCTTCAAATAGAAGTTCATCGGTTTATATACACATTAAAACCCATGGGAAATTTGGTGAAGACCTTATCATTTTACCCAAGTGGTTAGGGTTTGAATCTCAATCGATTATCTTTTTAGTCCCACATTTGGCAAGGAAAGATGCATTTTGGTCTATATATAATCTGGCCTACATGGTTTCCATCACTGACATGCCTTTTATTGGCAAAGGCTAAACATGGTCAACAATTACATGTTGGCAATATACATGAGCTAATATTAGAATGCAATAGTCTATTTTTGGTATACATGATCCATTGGTAGGATTGACTCAGATTGAAAACTTGTTTTGACATTGATTATGGAGCTTGGCCTCAAGATATATTGGGAATGCTGTTGGAAATATTGACCCTTCAGTTGGTATTCATCAATCCACTATACCTACACAACTACTAGAAATATTGAATCCATGTCACTTGAACTATGTTGGGTTATGGTGACTCAACATGCTCTATTTAGAAACATCTTAACTTGGCTTAATTTAGAACATTGACTTGAGCTTGGTATACTATTGACTCAGCTCGATAAGTCAACTCGAGTTGGTGACTCAGCTTGGCAATGGGAATTTACAAAATGCTAATAAATTAGTCCCATATGCATAGGTTACAAAGCAAATTGGTGTTTAAATATAAACACAGTTACATAGCAATATAAAAATAGGCAACAAGGCACCCCTCTTTATAAAAAGTGTGCTGACCCTCGCTAAGGGCCCCCAATGAGAAAATAATAGGACCCATTTGACCAACACCATACATTTTCAAAGATGAAGGATGAAAACCAAACCCAATTTTTTTACACAATCTAACTGTCATGTGTCACGCCTAGATTAGGACACTTGGCATGCTAAAATTATGCCACTTGTCAACCTGTGACACCATTTTTTTACCTATTGAAAAAAAACTTTAGTGTGTGATATATTATGCATAAAAATTTGAAATTGACCCATTAAAATTATGCTAGAAATCTATTGATGAGCTCTACACTATGTCATCGAGCAAACTGAATTATGAAGACTTATTTTTAGAATGAATGTGGGTTTCCTCTTAGATCATCTATAACTGCATGTAAATCATGAAGATAAATGAAATTTGGGAATTATTTGAGGTGTGGGGAATTTTGTGTGATGAGGGGGATAGTGGCAGAGATCTCCACAAAATTATAGACTCATTGAAATGAGGATAAAGTGCCCAAGATAGGCTATTAGGGTCATTCTTGCATGATTGCTTACTAACCCTAGCAATGAGATGATGTGTGCTACAATGAGTTTAAGGAGTTAAGTAGTGAAAGGTACCACTTGTAAACCTTAGGAGATGATTTCATAGAGGTCAAGGATGTATTTAAAACCAAGACCAAGCACCTTATGTCCTGTTTTGCTAAATAAACCTCTCTCAAGTTCATTAGTAGACTTGTTTTGCCCAAGAAGGCACTCTTATCCATGTGTGAACTCCCTTGAGAAAATACATGGGGCTAATTGGCATTTGGATATGTTTTTGAGGTCTTCCTACTTCCATCATATGGTATTCATTCTTGTATTGAATCCCTACATGTTATGAATGATTATTAAGAAACCATGCTACCTAAAACCCTTGATAAACCCTTCACAATGACTCGATGGAAGAGTTTAGACCTCAAGTGATTTCAAATTCAATTCTTTGACTTGGTAACGGATTTAGTGACATCTTCATGTCCCATGGGCACTTGAGAAATACTTTTGGTGGCACATGTGAAGGTCAAGATGTATGAAATTGGCCTCAAAGTCAAGGTGCAAGCCTAATTATGAGTATATAGAATAGTGGCAAGTCTTCAAATCAAGTATAAAGGATTTGTAAGCTTGGTAAAAGGTTTTATATCCTTAAATACACTTTTACAAACCTCATAAGATGCTACATGAGATTTTTAAGTCACTAATTAAGGTTAAAAAGGTGATTGTACTACTGTATTGCCCAATAAGCCTAATTACAAACCTATGGAGTACTCTTGGAGATCTTCCCTTCAATGCATTTGGTTGTTTTATGATTTTACATGTATTACCAAACCATTATAAATAATTGAAACCTATTTATTTCTTGATAAATCACTCTAGTTACCTCTTGGGCTTGAGCATGCACCTAGTCTAGGTTTCAACAATTTCTTTGTTCACCCATCTATAGAAGGTTTCAAATCCTTAAATTTGACCTAAAACATGATTAAGAGGTATTTAAAGTGAGTCAAACATTTTATTGGATTTTCACATGTGTGAGGTATGTGTAGAGCCAAATCTTAGTTTCCTAGGCCTAGAGACCTAATTTAGGGCTATATAAACAAGAATAGGTGGATTAGGTATACCTACATTGAGTTTTTGATCATGATATTTTTCATAGAGTGTGAAGAGCCAAATGGATACTCAAAAATATATATGGTTTTCTAGGAGCATCTGTAGAAGGTTCTAGACAAAAGAATTTATGTTTTGAAGGCTATAAGGAAATGAAAAAAAGTATAAACCTTAGGTGTGAAATAGAGTGTTAGAGAGTATATGAGGTACCCAAGGGTGTTGATAAAAGTTTTTAAAGGCAAATAGAGGTCAATCATGGAGAAAGGTTTCATTCATGAATATATAAGCAAGGTTTTAGACATTTGAGCAAAAGAGAGCTAGTGAGAATTATGAGATTTTAAGAATAAAAGAGGAAGTTTACAATAATTGTAGATGAGTGGCATAGAATATCCTAAAAAAAATAACCAATAACGACACATGTTAGGACATACACTTGTAACTCCTTCTAACCAAGAATTGGTAGTTCAATGAATGGTGTTGATGAGTCATCCAAGAAGACTGAAATTTACTCTATGCCACATTGATGAAAGAAGAGATCATATAAAGTATAAACATGTTGGTAAATATTTCATAACTGCCTATTTGAAAATTCTTCTTACTTGTAACTTGTTATTTTGAGATGACACTTTTCATAATCCTCTCTAATGTACTCTTTCTCACTCTCTCTCATTCTCATCTATATATTCAGCCTTATTTGTCTTTTTAAAAGATCCTTGACTTGAGTATGGTTAAGTTCCACTCATTTGTATGCCTTTGATCAATGAAGACTATTGGTTTTACCTCCTTTTATGAATTTAATTAGTGTGTGTGCATGGATACTTGATCTTGTTAAGTGATTTTATTAGTCTTCCTTAATGTGTTGTCCTATTCTAAAACCTATATTTAGTTTGAAAGATTCTCTTGTGGGTCATGTGAAGTGTAAGGGTTGAGTGAGTTTTCCTATTCATTAGTGTCTTTTCAGACCTCTTGATTATTCCTCATAGCTTAATAATCCATCACAATATTTGTATTGAAACATTGATGTAGGAGATTTAGATTAGGAGTAGTGTATGTTCAAACTAGTCTCATGGTTGATGTACACATGTAACTGGTTATTAGTGGTCAATTAGTTTGGTGTATCACCTCCCTAGTTATGTTTCTTTCATGATATCCTTCTCCATTTTCCTTGCAATTTAGTAGTGTATAATCGTAAGTCTAGGTGATACGTCAATGGGAGCTATCCCTTTAATCTAGAGATTCAATCCACCTATTAGGCCACCCACAACCTAGGATTATATCCATGTTACCCCAGATTGTGAAGGATTGAAAAACATTCCAAGCGTGAAAATTTTGGTGATAAAAATTAACTTGTGGTAAACTTTTCCTTGGTCTCTTGAGACGAGGTGCCATGGATCAGAGATCCTCCTTCATCTATCATGGCTTCAATAATAAGAAGGGAAGGTATGGAGATCATTAAATATCCTAAGCTCACCAAAAGTCAAGGATCCTAAATTAAAAAAAATTCTATTATATCATAGGTGCCAACAAGGACTGTGGTATGAATAGGAGTTCGTAGGGAATGACAACAATGACACACATAGACAAAACCCTAGTAGATAATTTTATCCAAGTATTTTTGAAAGTTTCATATTATAGTATTTTTTTAATAAATCACCTTGTGTTATTCTTGATAACCCACTAGAGGGCCCTAAAAACTACTTTTTATTTTTAAAGAGAAATTTAAGAAGTGATCATATCATCCTAGTGACCTTTAAAATATTTTTAGATGAGAAGCTGATGATATCTACAATAGGCATACGACCCCTAACTTTATAGGTTTGTTGTTAGTAATAAAAAAATACACCACAAGGATACCCTTTGTTGAGTTTTACTATGTAGGCTTCATGCCTTTTAAGACTATTTTATTGAGTACAACCCATTTAAGAATGTGAATATGAAAATTATTAGAATTTAAAAGGTACAACATACTTCCAATACTTTTTAAACATCATGGCATAATGCTAGTCAAAAGGATTGACACAGGAATATTGTATGAATCCCTCAACATATTATTATAAAGTATCTTCAAGGAAGTGTTAATATTAAATTCACATAAATTTTACTACCCCCAAACCCACTAGGATCTAGCATTCCATTTTTATCAAACAATTTCAAAATTTTGTCAATTCTAACCTCCAAATACATTAAAATCTTCATCAAAACCTAAAAAATGGTTGGATACCTCACTTAACAAGGAAGGAAACAAGAAAAGTTTTCAAATTATTTTTCCTTCATTTTTACATGTTCTTCTAGAAAAATTTAGTAGTCATGTCATCAAACTTTATTACCTCCAACTTTAGTCTAAAATGAATCTTAAGCTCCTCTGCATTCCATATCACATCCTTTATATAAATAACTTCCTCTATGAGATTCTCCTTGATAAGGTGATGACCCATAAGGCATAATGAGTTGAAAATGTTATATATAATGGAGTCATCAATATTTCTAAGTAAATTAGTTTCCTTGGGAACTCTTTCAATTCCTATTCTACATATTTTCTTCCACTATTCCACTTCCAAATTTGTCTCCCCTTTCTCCTTTCTAGAATATCTATTGTGATAGCTAAATTTTTGAATTCTATTGAACTAGGAAAAAAACATTAATGCAAATTCCTATTCTAAATATAAACTAAAATTTTAGATGAAGCTATTCAAACAAAGAGATAAAATAAACAATTCTTACAAATGTACCATACTAGCAAAGCAAAATCACCTCCTCCATTGTTGAACTTTGATTTACTCTTGATTCTTGGGATGTGGATACTCAACTCATTTATCCAAGAAAATAAAAATTCAACATTAAATAGATGTATGATATCGATTTTATCAATGGATGCATAAGATAATTTTTATAGCAATTCGATAACTTGAAGGTGATGATCAAAATTCTTTGTGACACTTCAATTTATAGGCTTATGAATGAGAATATGAATGGTTGAGAATAATTTAGATTTATTATATTAGGTTAATTATTAAGGGTTGTATTTGATCCCTCATCCACGTGGAATAGAATAATTGCTCATATGTGTGAGAGAAAGTGGGAGAGTTGGTTTGTATTTGAATGACTTACAATGTTAGTTGAAATTTTCAATAGTGAATCAATAATTGGTTGAGGAAGTTAAGGAGATGGTTTGATGATAAAACATTTAGTTGAGAGAAATGTGGAATATGTTTGGATGACTTGGAAATTATGGATTTGATTGATTTTATGGAATTATGTGTGTGATATTTAATTAATATAGATTAATTAACTATTCAAAAATGAGAGGGAAATGATATTAGTGAAAAATTCAAATTTGGGTTAGTGTGTTGTTAAGGTGTGGAGCTAAAATCTTCACCAAATGAGCAAGTTGCAGGTTGCTGAAACTACACAGTCACCGACGTCGATTATGAGCGATCGACGTCGGTCAGGAGTCGACTAAGAGATGTCAGCGTCGGTCATGAATTGGCCGACATCGGTCAGGTGCAGACAGGTAGGGACTGATGTCAGTCACCTGTGCATCCAAAATCTATTTTCGTGGATAGAATAGAATGTTTGCATAATAGGATTAAGTGTTAGTCTTAAGTCCGCATCTCTATCTTTAGTAGGACTATTTTGAGCCCTTGATTAAGAGGCATATCTAATGGTTGTAAATGCATGCTCATGTTTTCTAATATTATATATAGGATTAGATCTTCATAGCTTATTGGACACTACTGTAGAAGTAGAATACAAATTGTATATGTGTATCAATCCAAGTTGTTGGAATTGATTGTAATTGAGAGAGAGAACTCTTGAGGGAAAGAGATCTGTACACTGAGAGAGGTGTGGAAGAAAAGAAGTTTCTTCAATTGTAATTTTTTCTATAAGAGTTTAATACAAGTTTTCAAGGTGGTTTCTTGTATCTCTTGTTCTTTTCTATTTCTGATTCTAGTTACTTATTCTTTCTAGTTTAATTCCACATTTAATTGCTTTCATATAGTAATCAATTTTGTTGGTTGATCCCCAACAAGTGGTATCAGAGCTTAGGTTGACTAACAGGTGTTTCAGATCTGGTTAGTGTGTATTGATTACAGGTTACTCATAGAGATTTTTGTTTGAGTGGGAGAAGCAATGGCAGAAGAAAGTAAACTGAGAATGGAGAAGTTTAATGGCAAGAATTACCAATTATGGAGAATGCAGATAGAAGATTATCTGTATCAAAAAGATCTATATTTACCGTTAGGTGGGATTTCAAAGAAGCCCACAAACATGGAAGATGAAGAATGGGAAGTTCTTGATAGAAAGGCTCTTGGATCTATAAGATTGAGTCTAGCATCTACTATGATATCTAATTTATCACAGGCAAAGTCAACGGTAGAGTTAATGACTACTTTAGCAAATTTATATGAAAAACCCTCAGCTTCAAATAAGGTATATCTTATGAAGCAGTTATTTAATTTGCAAATGCAGGAAGGTGGATCGGTATCTAATCATCTAAATGATTTCTATGGAATTGTAAATCAATTAAATTCAGTCAAAATAGTGTTTGATGATGAAATTAAAGCTCTATTATCTTATGCTCTTTACCTGAAGGCTGGCATAACTTGGTAATGGTAGTTAGTAATACTGCATCTGCTTCAAATATTTTAAAAGTAGATGATGTTGTTAGTGTAATCTTGAATGAAGAAATTCACAGGAAAATCACAGAGAAAACATCAGGGAACGCTTTAATTTTTGAGAGCAAGGGAAGGCAAAAAGAGAAGAGTAAGAAAGGGAGATCAAGGTCTAAGTCAAAGATGAGAGGTAGATCCAAATCCAGAAATGGTAGGAGGATAGCCTACTAGAATTTTGGAAAGATAGGGCACATAAGCAAAGATTACTGGTCAAAACTTAAAGAGGACAATCATCATGAAGGTAAAGAAGAAGCAAAAGTGACAGGTATTTTTGCACAAGATGCTCTTATATTCTCTTTGCATAATAATATAGAATCTTGGGTTTTAGATTCTGGTGCCTCTTTCCATGCAACCCCTAATAGAGAATATTTTAGTGACTATGTCCATGGAGATTTTGGAATAGTTTATCTAGGGGATGATGAGCCTTGTAAAATTGTTAGCAAAGGAAAAGTGTAGCTGAAAATACAGAATAGAAACACATGGGTGTTGAGAGATGTCATGCATGTTCCCAGCCTGAAGAGGAATCTGATTTCTATAAAAAAGTTAGGGGATGAGGGTTGTACAATAACTCTCATAGCTGAATCTTGGAAGGTTTCCAAGGGTGCACTTATATTGGCCAGAGGTAAGAGAGTAGGTACTCTCTATTTATGTAATTGTATTACTGATAATTCTCCTTCTGTATTATCTACTTCAGATGTAGATGCAAAGTTGTGGCACCAGAGGCTTGGCCACATGAGTGAGAAGGAAATGACAATTCTTAAGTCAAAAGGTAAGCTTTTAGATTTGAAAAGCATAGATCTAGATTTTTGTGAGCACTGTATTTTTGAGAAACAGAAGAGAGTGAGTTTTCTCAAGACTGGGTCAACAAAGAAGAAGCACAAATTAGAGCTTGTTCACACAGACGTGTGGGGGCTAGCTCAAGTTGCTTCTATTGGAGGATCACAGTACTATGTTTCTTTTATAGATGATGCTACAAGAAAGGTATGTGTCTATTGTATAAAGAAAAAATCTGATGTTTTTGACACTTTTAAGATTTGGAAAGCTATGGTTGAGAATGAAATAGGTAAGAGATTGAAGTGCTTAAGATCTGACAATGGTGGTGAGTTTTGCAGCTACAAGTTTAACTGGTATTGTTATATGCATGGAATACACAGGCAAAGGATGGTTCCAAGGACACCTCAGCAAAATAGAGTTGCTGAAAGGATGAACAAAACAATAATGGAGCGTGCAAGGTGTATGAGATTGCATGCTAGTTTGCCCTTAGAGTTTTGGGCAGAAGTTTTGGATACTGTAGTTTACCTGATTAACAGAGGACCCTCTACAGCTCTGGATGGTAGAATTCTAGAAGAGGCATGGACAGGTAAAAAGGTAGATCTATCATTTCTCAAAGTTTTTGGTTGTGAAGCCTTTATGCACGTTGATAAGGAAAATAGAAATAAGATGGATGCTAAGTCTATGAAGTACACATTTATTGGCTGTGGCTCTGATGATTTCAGATTCAAGTTTTGAAATCTAAAAACTAACAAAATAATTAGGAGCCGTGATGTTGTTTTCAATGAAAAAGTGATGTATAGTGATCAGCTCAAGAAGCTAAATCAATCTGGGCAGAGCAATGGAGAATTGGATGAGGTGACAGTCCAAAATGAGCTTTCGAAAAAGAATAATCATAGATAGGAAAACACAGAGACTGACATCGGTCAGGAAGGAACCGACGTCGGCAATACAGGAACCGATGTCAGTCATATAGTGACTGACATCCCCGAAAGGAATCGACGTCGGTCATGAGGAACCAACGACAGTCAGTTACAAGCCTAGGGGTGACCGAGGTTGGTCACTATCAGAGAATTTAGACGGAAAACATGTTGTAAATGAGTCTCAGATGCCCATTAGGAGGTCAAAAAAGGTAAGTAAACCTCTAATTTGATATTCCCCTTCATTATTTTATTTATTGCTTACTGATGGTGGAGAACCAGAGAGTTTTGATGAAGCAATATAGGTGGAATCCAAGAATCAGTGGGAGCTAGGCATGAATGAGGAAATTGATTCCTTGAAAGAGAATCAAACGTGGGATTTGGCTGAGTTGCCAGCAGGAAAGAAGACACTGAAGAACAGATGGATCTACAGGTTGAAGGAAGGTGAGAATGGACATATGAGATATAAGACCAGGTTGGTAGTAAAAGGATTTGCACAGAAACCAGGTATTGATTTTGGTGAGATTTTTTCTCCTGTTGTTAAAATGACTTCTATACAGACTGTATTGTCTCTAGTTGCTATTGAGGATTTGCATCTTGAGCAGCTTGATGTTAAGACAATGTTTCTTCATGGAGATTTAGATGAAAAAATATATATGGATCAGCTGAAAGGATTTGAGGTCAAAGGTAAGGAGAAGCTAGTGTACAGATTGAAGAAAAGCTTGTATGGCCTCAAGCAAGCTCCAAAACAATGGTATTTGAGATTTGACAGGTTTATGACTGAGCATGGCTATAATAGATGTCAATCTGACCATTGTATGTATTTTAAGAGATTAGATAATGGTAGATATATTATTCTGTTGTTGTATGTAGATGATATGCTGGTTGCAAGATCACACATGCAGGATATCTCTGAGCTTAAGGTGAAATTAGCTTACACATTTGCCATGAAAAATTTGGGAGCAGTAAAGAAAATCCTTGGCATGAATATTAAGAGAGACAGAAAAAATCACAGGTTGATTTTGTCTCAAGAGGATTATGTGAACAAGGTGTTGAAATGATTCAATATGCAGGATGCAAAATCGATAAGCACACCTATGGCTAGACATTTCAAGTTGAGTAAAGAACAATGTCCTAATTCACATGATGAAGTAGAGTACATGAGGAAAGTTCCATATGCTTACGCAGTTGGAAGCTTAATGTATGTAATGGTTTTTATTAGGCCTGATATTGCCCAAGCAGTGGGAGTTGTAAGTAAGTATATGGCCAATACAGGGAAGGAACACTGGAAAGCAGTTCAGTGGATCCTTAGATATCTGAGAGGGACCAACAGTAGGCATTTGTGTTATGGTGGGTCAAACACTTCTCTACATGGTTACGTAGATTCAGATATGGTAGGTGATTTAGATGGTAGAAGAAGCACCACAGGATATGTTTTCACTATTAGTGGAACGGTGGTTAGCTAGATATCAAAGTTGTAGAAGGTTGTTGCCTTGTCAACTACAAAAGCAGAATATATTACAGTCACAGAGGCTAGTAAAGAGATGATATGGATGACACGGTTCATGGAAGAGCTAGGAAAGGAGCAAGAGAGTTGCAGACTATACAATGATAGTCAAAGTGCAATTCATTTGGCTAAGAATTCAGCCTTTCATTCAAGAACCAAACATATATAGCTTAGGTACCACTTCATTAGATAGGTATTGGAGGATGGTGAGTTAAATCTAGAGAAGATCCATACAGATAAGAACCCTGTTGATATGTTAACCAAGCCGATAACAAAGGAGAAGTTGAATCTTCATTCAACTTTTGTTGGTCTTCATGATTGAGTTTGAAGATAGAGAAGCTAGAAGATGATGCTGTACAGGTACTGGTGCAGCTGTTTATCTCCAAGTGGGAGATTGTTAAGGTGTATAGCTAAAAGCTTCACCAAATGAGCAAGTTGCAGGTTGCTAAAACTACATAGTCACTGGCATCGGTCAGGAGCGACCGACGTTGGTCAAGAGTCGTCTAAGAGATGCCAACGTCGGTCATGGATCGGCTGACGTCTGTCAGGTGCAGACAGGCAGGGACCGATGTCGGTCACCTATGCATCCAGAATCTATTTTCATGGACAGAACAGAATGTTTGCATGATAGGATTAAGTGTTAGTCTTAAGTTCGCATCTCTATCTTTAGTAGGACTATTTTGAGCCCTTAATTAAGAGGCATATCTAATGGTTGTAAATGCATGCTCATGTTTCCTAATGTTATATATATATATGATTAGATCTTCATAGCTTATTAGACACTACTGTAGAAGTAGAATACAAATTGTATATGTGTATCAATCCAGGGTGTTGGAATTGACTGTAATTGAGAGAGAGAGCTCTTGAGGGAAAGAGATCTGGAAAGAGATCTGTACATCTGAGAGAGGTGTGGAAGAAAAGAAGTTTCTTCAATTGTAATTCCTTCTAGAAGAGTTTAATACAAGTTTTCAAGGTGGTTTCTTGTATCTCTTGTTCTTTGCTATTTCTGATTCTAGTTACTTATTCTTTCTGGTTTAATTTCGCATTTAATTGCTTTCATATAGTAATCAATTTTGTTGGTTGATCCCCAACATGTGTCACATTTAAGTTAATTCTGACACTATATGTGGTAGAATTTAGGTGTATAAATTTTCCCATCTTTTAAATGGTGTTGTGACTAAAATAACCAAAGCCTTTTTAGAGAAAGAAAAAATAGAGTGAAAACCAATGTAAGGAAATTATCATAGGTGGCTTTGAATGAGTGAATGATGCTCCATAGAGTGTTCATGTAGGAAAAATAGATACAAAAGAATGATTGAAATGAATGTAAGAGGTATAATTGAGTGGATACCACAAGTAATGGAATTCTTAGTCTCAATACAACACTTCCATGACTTAAACTATAGGTAAAATGCATTTCCCCTAGTGGATAGATGCTAGGGAGCAGATTGGAAAAAATAATAGGTCTCGTTTGTAGGATGCACACATGGGTTTTCCCCCATGAATATTGTTACATGATAGAATATTTTGGAATGATATATCTTATTGATTATTTATGGGCCATAAAAATATAAAATATATTTTCTAAGGATTAGTGATAATATCTAATAAATTTATTTTCAAGTGTGAATAAAGATTCAAAGCATTATGATAAATTGGTGGTATGATATGAAGGGAAAATGAGGTGATAGGAGGGGTAGGATGGGATTAGGGTTTGGATGTTATGATTAAATTATATTAACCCATGGATATAATTAACACACTAAAGCTAATGTTTGCACACTTTGATTAGATTTGATAATGTATTTATTTTCCCAAAGCAATGATATATGGAAGTAGTGGATTGGGAATGATATATCCCAAGATAAGTTGCACATTTTGATGTGCCCAAAGTAAAGATATATGCAATAGGGTGGATGTGGGAATTATATAACCCATTGAAAAGTTGTAATATTGCATTTGATTGGAATGAATAATTGATTGATTGATTAAATGAACAATTATAAAGTATAAAAATGTCATATAATAATGATTTGATGTTGAATAATGGATTTATTTCACAAAAAGACTAAAAAATTGTCATTTTGATTTAGGAAAGAGAGATAACATATATTATAACCTCTTAGTGTTATGTGGGTCCGTATTTTCAAAACTTCATGGGACCTCCAAGGAGTACACCACTAAAGCCTTATTTGAGATCACCCATAGATGCTTTGTCTAAGGGATGGAGTGAAAGCTAGAATAGATGAAAGATAAACATATTTTTGAGATGTATATGATATGTATTTATATATTGGACACATTAGATGTGTGTGTGTGTGTGTGTGTGTGTGTGTGTGTGCGCGTGCACGTGTGTGCGTGTGTGTATGCATATGTATATATATGTATGTATATTTGTGTGTGTGTGTGTGTAGTATGTGATGTATGTATATAGTATGCATGAATAAACCAAGTTACCTCAAGAGTGAATCAACCACATAAATAAAGACAAGATTTGACAAGTGGGGAAACCATAAAATACAAAAATACATCACAATATATTAAGAAGCCTTATAATAAATGAAATCCAAGTAACTTACATATTGTTCACTTGAAATTTCACCCTTTGAGGAGATGACAAGTCTCTCCTCATTTAAGTGGCAAAATAGAACCACTTTATGGCTGTGGGTGACCCAAAGTTGAAGTGGATCTCTAGATTAGGGCTACTTCCCTTGATGTATCACTATAGCTCAAACCTATTACTAAGTCTTGGGGGGTGAAAAGGGAGAATGATAACTAAAAATTAATCTAATATAGGGGAGGTGATACATAAAATAGATGGTCTACTAACACCACTTAAAATTCACTTGGAACTAAGGAGAATCCCACACATACACTTCATCCAATTCAACACTCCTCTTCTATATCAATGTTTCAAGCATGGTGTCTTAAAGATAGCTTAAGATATGAGGACTTAGACAATAGGTCTTATATAAACACTAATTAATGAGATACTCACTACACTTGCAATCCACATTAGACACTTATTTTTGACCTACAAAAGAGAGCTCACACAAGGTACTAAGAAGAGTAACATGTGAAGGTAAGCAAAATACACTTGCACAAGACCAAAAAAAATGCACTTAGTGAAATATTTAATGAGGAAAAACAAGATTATTAATTAATTCAAGACAAAAATTTGGTAAGATTTCACCATACCTAGGTGGAGAGATCCATACAACAACCAAAGAGGCTAGAATTTATAGCAATTATGAGAGGCGAGAGAGAAAGGGAAGCTCAAAAGTCACTAAGACACTTGTCAAGCAAGGATAATGAGTTATAAAATTAATGAAATTTGGAATGAGATAGGTAATACAAGGAAATAAAGGACAAATGTCTCCCAAGTCATCTAACTCCTCACTATGTGGTGTAGATTCTCCTTTGCTTGCATAAGAAACTGCCCTCATTATTTGCTTGCACAAAACTCCTTCTTCACTTAATAGGGTCAGGTTTGATGATTGATTTGAAGGGTAGGGGTTAATAAAAATCCCTCACATTCATTGGATTTGTCATCAATCATTCATATTCCTTTAACCATTAGTAATCATCTCAAATAGTTACAAAATGACTCCTCATGCACCTCTCACACTTGGCACCCAAAACCTTTAAAATTATACAATTTTATCCATGCACAAGGAGGGATGACACTTTTAAAGAGTTTCCATATCATTATATTCATGAAACAAAGCTCAAAAATATTCCCAATTAGAGTCTTTACCATTTTCACTAAGTGTTCACACTAAAGCTATTGTAAGAGATGGTAGGCACACTTAGAGGATTAGATAACTCAATATATGAACATGAGGACTTATAACAAGTCCTAATCTCTCTCCAAAAGGTGGTTTCTTATTTTGAAACATCTCCATATCTACAAAACACCTAAAGTTTTCAAAATAAGCTCTATTGTACCTTTTTCGTACAAGTGTAGTACATATCATTTGCATGGAACAAGATCCTAGAGAGTCCTATATAACTTCAAGTTGGTTTCATGGCCTTTACATCCACTTTAGATACTCTATTTGCCTTCTTTTCCTAATTGGGTGATTGGAGAGGGTTTCTAAGGCTTTTTTGTCATTTTTGGTCTTAACATTTGTTCATTGAATCCAGAAATCGAAGTCCTATCTAAATTCCACTAAGGGTTTCTTAAGGGTCCTCCCTAACTCTCTTTATCATGTTGAGTTCCCATGAAAAGTGTTAGAGAAGTTCAAAGCATTTCAAGCTAGCCACTCAAGTCATCTCAATGCATTTTATAGGGTCTTAGTGCCTTTCAAATCAAGGAATGTCTTCCTAATTGATTTTACTACCAAATGAAGGTTCAAAAACCTTTGGTGTATCCCAAGGAACATGTATCACATGATCACAATACACATTTAGGCCAAAACGTGATAGGACCACTTTTGAGTAGTAGGCCTCACATTAGGCCTCCTAGGCTTTACATGTAACTTTATGGTTTAGACCTCTTTGATTACCTTTCACACCTCTAAGATAGCTCAAACACATCATATTTACCTCCATGAAGATGATCCAAAGCATTATAATGCTTTTCAAATGCTAGGACTAGAAGATACTCCTTATTTGGAGTTAGATTTGTACATTGCTTACTAGGTTTGCTTGTAAGCCTTGTTGCATAGATCACCTTGTCTAGTTTCTTCTTTCAAGGTTATTAATATTGATTCATGTGTGTCTCCACTTATCCAACCCTCCTGCAAGGTCTCCTAGACTTTTGGTCCATGTTTTGATCTCCTTTTCCAAGTTTATAGGGTCTATGTAAGGGGAAGCGTGCTCCTTATTTGAGACAAAATGGGGGGAAATTACCCTATTTTCTTATAAAAAAATATATTATAAGGGATTTTAAAACTCCCAAGGATGATTTATACAAATTTTGAGCACCTAATTCCAAGTATAGGACCTCTAACTTTCCCAATCTCTAAGACAAACTTTTCCATCCTTAATTATGACTATATTTACTTCCACAGTCACATCTATAGGTACCTATTGCATTTTTGAGGTCTAATCCTAGTGTTAAAAAAAATACATTTGAAATATTATAATGTGATCCACTCATCATGAAAATTTCCTATTGTGTTTATGCCTTTTGATGCACCTTTTATGCTCTAGAATCACAATATGATGGTTTTACTTGACTGTGTTAAGCATATACTATGTTTCTCACTTTAGGAACTCTACTTGTCGGTATCATTTTATCTATAAAGACAATAAATCCTTTGGATAAAGTGCTTAGTCACTTGATTTTTCACTATATCTTTCTTGGCATTCAATATGCGTCTTAGACCCACTAGATTGGGTACTTCCTTGAATGACTAATTAACTCTGTCGTACCCTATTCCCTATAGGTGTATGTGTCCATTTTGATTTGTTCATGAAGTTTTAGAGATTCCATTTAAGATTATTTAGGTAATAAAAAACTTTTCAATCATAAGGTCATCTAAGTATGATACAACCATACATTTACATACCTATGCTAACACTTTTATTATTGACAGAGACAATTCTCCTTGAGACCCTATTGTAGGTCACTATTAGGCTTTATATTGGATATATTAGGGCCTTGGTTTATATTTGGTGATGGTATTAGATATCCTTGTTTTCTAATTAACACCATAAAACACTTTTCTATGCTTTTTCATCTCCTTATTATGTTCAAACAATCATCAAGACACCATACTTATGTCTTTATCCTTGTACCCTACTATTCTAACATGTAGGTTGCATTTTTCCCTATGTACAAACATCAACGTCTACTAGAGAAGCAAAGCACTGAATTCAAACCTTCTATGTGATCAATTTACATGTTTAATATTAGAACCATTCAAATGTGGGGGATGGTATATTACCAACCTGGGACACAATAATTTGCTTAAAGAGTTAAAATCCTGCTATAGGTGGTTGATATTTATGTTTAAGAACTTATTTATGATATTTTGACTTTACTTGAAGTATTAGAGTCACAAAACAAATTTTATGTCTTTTACTCACCTTGAATGTTCAAAAACAATGTCAAAACATCAATTATTGACTCATTGTTTGATACCCTTATTGTAGGTGCATCTTTTGGCATTGTGTACGGATAGAGGATTGGTCATGTAAGGCATATCAAATTCATTTGTTATTTTGAAGATCCTTTAGGTGTTTGATTATCTTTAGACCAAAATGAATCACTATTTACATATAAATATAAAAAAGGCTATTCATAACCTCACAAGCCTGTAGATACCGCTGCATGCTTTCAATGTTTTTGGGAGCAACTTTGAGCCTTTCAAACTCCATTCTCCACTTACTTTCTGATCTCCACTTTTTATAGGGTATAATATATAATAGAGACTAAAAAAATCATCTAATTTGATGTCTTGGAACACTCTTTAAATGTGTTGGAAGATGTCTATGAAACCCTTTGGTCCTCTATTTGGTGTTTTCTAGGCATAGAGGCCTGAAATCACAGTCAACACTTTTTATGATGACCCTCAACTTTTCTTGGCAACCAATTACCTCATAAGGTCTGTCATGCCTATTTAATCATGAAATGGTTCTAAATGAGTTATTAACTTACTTTCACATTCAAATGATTATACCAAACTCCTGTTTAGGCCCCTTAGGTGGAGGTTTGGTGCACCACAATGAGCTATAGTATGAACAACATGGAGACCCCTCATAATCATGAATTTTGATGCTTCAATATGACCTCATAATGAATTTATAGTAAAAAAAAGAGATTAAAATTCACATTCATCTTTCCATACACCAACATGATGTAATAAAGGGTCCTGTAGATGCAAATTCTGAGTTTTAAGGTAATGAGACTGAAATTAAGCACTGATATGTTTGTTTAAAAGCCTCCTAAAACCTCAAATTTAATTTTTATCCCTCAAATGGATAAAATTAATTAATAAGAGTTTTAAAATACCCTCAAAACACCCTTCTCTTCATGGAAAACACCTTCAAGGCACTTGTAGATGAAAAGAGTAGACAATGGCAAACCTAAACAAGCCTAGAAGAGGCTTATTGAGTTTTTGAGGTCTCCAAAACTGAGAAGATGATGGTAAAACCTATGGGGAGGTCTTGAGAAACTTGTGAAACCTTAAAACTTGTTAAACCAAAGAAAATAATTTTGAAACTATCTCAAACAATGACCCCTCTTGGATGAAGAATCATAAAAAGCTGCCTCACTTCTTAATGATGGTTCATAAATAGGGATCCATAAAACTAAAACTTGTTACCATGATATTGAAGTTGACTTAGACCTCTTTCAACCCCCAAGATCATTCCTCCTAACTCTAAATATATAGCTTGTACCAAGCATGCGAAGTTGACCCTTCTTGGCTTACATAGGCAAGAAGAAAGGAGCAGAAGCAAAATTTCAATTTTTTGACCTTTTCTCAGCACACAAGGAATGGAAATTATTTTAAGGAGTTAAAGAGACACTATCTCACATTTTTCCTAAATGTGGACTTCCCACCTCACATTTTTCCTAAATGTGGACTTCCCAAGTCCGTACAAGTGCCATTAAGGGCCTATTTTCAAGGAGAAATTTCCTCTTTTTACATCAAACTACTTCTTAAACTAAATCTAACCAATTCATAACATCTCCTAACCTCCACATTTAAATTCACCTTTGTGACAAATATTATTCATTTAAAAGTCCATACAAGTCATTAAATAAGCCAAAATATGACCAAAAAGGCATTTTTGCATATGGGACATGGTAAAAGATAAATTTTATGATTTAGGAACAATTTAAAACACCTAAATGGCCACATTAGGAAATTTTCAAAACAATTTGAGCCTTTTACCATGTTTGACCAAGGTTGACTTTGCTTGACTAGACTATTACGAGGAAGCTAGGCTTAGACCAAGGCTAAATCAGGGATGGATGAGATGTTTAGACCAACATGAGACCTCTATAAGACATATAGGATCCTTTGAAAAAATTTCAATACGTAGGGCTTGACCCAATTTGACTAAAAGTCAAATTTGGTCAACACATTTGGCAATTCCTAAAGGTAACATGCTTGCCTATGTTAAGGACCAGTAGCCTTATCCCATACATTGGGAAAAGGGAGTCAAATGCACTTTGAAACAATAAGATCAGACCTTGAATTGACCAATAAGATAGCTAATTAACCTCAAAACACACAAAGGAAAGACAACACACAACAAGACCAAGTAAACACATAAAGCAAAGGCACACTTGTGCTACTAAGCACTTAGGGAAAGCAAGACACAATGACAAACAAACTAATTATGTACATTAAAATTAAACATACCTCCCTTCCCAGATCAAAATGGAAGTATCTTGAATCTCTTTCCTCACTAGATGAATGAGTGTGCCAAGCATTTTTCCTTTTGGATGTAGAACTAGATGACTCATTCTTCCTTTTTACTCCTTGGCTTCGCATGTCCTTTGATGGAGCCATCTCAAACAAGCCTCCAAGGTAGATGGAGTATTCTTGACCTTGGAAACATGCTTCATACTACTATCCCTTTGTCTCATCATGGTAGATTTGCATCTCTATGCATGAGACAACTTATTGGATGTCTATATCTTCTTGGAAGGCTTCATTATCCTTCTCATTTTTTACAACCTCTTCAAATCCTTCAAGAAGTTTTGTGTCATAACATGCTAATAATGTTTATTGTTAAAAATTTTCCTTTGTGGTTGTAGGAGCAGCTTCACATGAGGTTATAGAATCAAATTTTAAACCTTCTTCAAAAGATTCATAGTCATCATGGATTACTCCAGCATGGTTTAGAGCCTCTTGATGATGATACCTCTCAACATATAATTGTTCCTCATTAGCTTGGGTTTGTCCTCTTAGGATTTTTGTCCTCTCATTATCTTCATACTCTTTGAACATTTGCATATATGTGTGCCACATGTCTTCTTCTTGAAACACATCATCTTGCTTACCATGGCTTGTAGTCAACTCCAAAGGACTTATAGGCCCCATGAAACATTCAAATTCATTACAAATGTCTTCAAATCTCTGCCACAAGTCATCATCCTTCTCTTGATCAACATCATGAAGGGGAACAATAAGAGAAACTTCTTCCTATTCTTGTTTAGAAATCAAAAGAACCTCTTCCAAGGCATCTACCTCAACACAAAGAATGCCATGTTGATTACCATTATAATCTAAAGTCTCTTCACAAGGAGTCAACCCTTCCTCATCATTAATCTAATCTAAAATCTTCATCTCCTTCTCCCTCCTAGTGATGCCAATATTAGGTATCTCAAAACTAGGAAGTTTAGCCTAAGAAGGCTCCCATGGAACCATGTAATCCTCAACATTGAAGGGAAAAATGGATCAGCTAGAAGAGGTGGAAATATGGGTTCAATGTCTTCTTGAGGAGGGGTGGGAGGGAGTTGAGTAGTTTCAAATTTCTCTTCACTTCCAAATTCTCCACTTAAACATTCTTTGTTCTTATTTCCACAAGCTGCCATTACTTGTTTCCATCTTAGGAAGGTAGGCTTAGAGAATTCTCCATGGGGTTGAGATGTAAATGGAGGGGTAAATGATAGGCTTAGGAAACTTGGGGTTTTCTTGGGTTTGGTATCTTGTCTCCCACTTGGAAAAATAGGCTTAGGAACCTCATTTTCTGCTACCATGATGGATTTCCTTAAAAGATGATTTGCCAATTCAATCTCTCTATCAATATGGGCCTAAAAACTCAAACTTCTTTTCTCCAAATCTTTTCCAAATAAAACAACCTACTCAACAGTGGTATCTTCCTCCCTTTGGCTACTCTCTTTGATGGACCTCCAAGAAGGGAAACCTTGGGGAATACATGAAGGACTTGGGGCATTTGGAAACATGCTTAGATTTGAATTTTGAGTGGGAAAAGTTGATACACTTGAAGGTTGATGTGGGGTATATTGGGGATACCAAGACTAAGCTAGTTCATGGGCTCTCAACCTCTCTTATAGGTGGAAAATTAGGCCACAAACATCAAGCATCTCAGTGGTAAGACCTTGCCAATTAGATCTCTTTATGGGCATCCATTCTTTCTTGACTTACTCAAAAGCATTTCTCACACTCTTAATACAATCACTAGGGATGACTTGACCATAACTATTCCTAGTATAAAGGTCTAACATATAGTCTTTGTATCCAATGAGAGTCTTCTTGAAACTTGAAATGGAATGACTTGGAGAAGAACTAGGTGGACTAGGTGAAGCAAAAGATTGATAGGGCTGATTATAGGCAATATAGGATTGATAGGGATCTTGACAAGATTAGCTAAGGACTTATTCATATTGAGAGGGAAAAGGCAAAGATGCATATGCCTCCCTAACTTGTGTTAAGACAAACTCAACATCAAAATTATCCATGAATAATTCATGAGAAGTATATATAACAAAAAAAAAATATCAAATAGAATACTTGGGTTGCTTAACCAATAGATTTATGCTTGGAGTGACTATTGGTGCTTAGTGAAATTGCCTCTAATGGCTGATATCTTGAGGAGAACACCAAAACTCCTCAAGGAATGGAATCTTTAGTCCCACTAGGTGTGCCAAAAACTATTATCACTTGAACTTTCACCCTTTGAGGAGATGACAAGTCTCTCCTCATTCAAGTGGCACAATGGAACCACCTCAGGGTTGTGGGTAAGCCAAAGTTGAAGTGGGTCTTTAGATTAGGGCTACTTCCCTTGATGTATCACTATAGCTCAAACATATTACTAACTCTTGGGGTGTTAAAAGGGAGAAGGATAACTGAAAATCAATCTAATCTAGGTGAGGTGATACACCAAATATATGGTCTACTCACACCACTTACAATGCACTTGGAACTAAGGAGAATCTCACACATACACTTCATCCAATTCAACACTCCTCTTCTACATCAATGTTTCAAGCATGGGGTCTGTTGGGTGAATCTTTTGTCACCAGCTAAATGATGGGAAAAATAGGTTATTTCAACCATAACATAAGGAGATTGGCTGGCCAAATGTGCAGGTTTACCACATCAAAAGGGGACAAATCTCTCCTCTCATCAAGGGGAGGTTCCCTATAACTATGAGGTGCTATATATTATATATATAAGCAGAAAATAACACTCAGAGTAGGATAACACCATCCATCTCTCTTTTTTAGAGATGATGTTCACAGATGAAGGATAAGTCCAGGTTAAATGATAGGAGGCACTTCTCTTCTTTCAGAAGTGGTCTGCAACAAACAACATGAATTCTTTCTGGTAGTGATAAGTAAATGTAACAGGGCACAGTAACACATCAAGATAAAGTGTAGCACAAATTATCCACATCAACTACCAAAGAGTGAAATACAAAGGACAATGGGGGCACAAAGTCATCCCAAGCTCCTTTACACAAACAAACTAAAAACACACACACTAAAGACAATTGTGGCAGCTCAAAGTCTTCACACAGTTAGCTTCAGGACATCTTCCTGATTACTTCCACTAGTTCTGCTTATTTAAATAAATGGACAAGAATGCATTCATGAAATAGACATAAGAACAATTTCCTCAACAACACAAGCTATTCCAGCACAAAGTTTGAAAGGTCACTTGCCTTCTCATTCAAATAAATAAATATGATTAGCAATCTGAGCTCAAAGTCTCAATAATCGCCTTTCAATTTGGGTAGAGTTTTTGCTTCTATAACAGAGAGATCTCTTTTTGCAAAAAATAAGAGATTATTATATATAGTAGCCAAGAAAGACTTAGCACTTTGTTTCATAGAAAGGCCCATGCTACATTCAATGCCTTGAATGCATTTTCAGTTCTGTCAAGGGGCCATGCTGGGATAGGGCATCAGCCTTGACTTTGGTGTACAGAAACATCTTGAATGTCTTCTCCTTAGCATGGGTCATCTAGTCTATCTTTTGATATGTACGCAACTGTCCACTCACTTTTATTCAAAGGGAGAAAAATAGGCTGCACCTTCTAATGTTTGCACGCTTAGATGTCTACTTGGTGGACTGTTCCACCTACTAGAATAACTCCTGCGTAGATATTTTGAGTCTTTTTCTCTTGTTCCCTCTTTCTTTACTGTATTTTGTCCTTTTCTTCATGATCTGAGCTCTCAGGCTATCTCCTTTCCTTTTTATAGGCTCTTTTGGCTTCTTCTTTAGCTGGTCAATGAGTTTGTTTTTAGGTTCCGCACCATATTTGAAAATCAATAGATATTTCATTACCCTAAATTTGACATCCGTGGGGATGTCATTAGTCACTAGTCACTTGAACCACTTTGAACCATGAACCTTTGAACCATGAGAGTTCATTGGTTCAATGGTTCATCAATTTGGGTGATCCTATCGGCTCCTTGGTTTAATCACTTCTTTGGTTCAATCGCTTCTTTGCTATTCGATTGAACCATCTCTTTGAACTAGTCTCTAGAATCTTCTGCTTCCTTCCTTCACCTAAAGCTTCTTTGAATCTTTGAACCTTTTGAAATTTGAGCCATTTTGGTTCAAAGTTCAATGGTTCATTCCTTTTCTCAGAATCTTTTGATCCTTCAAAGTTTTTGGATCCTTTTCTTCTCTGTTGAACTCGTTGAACCTTTGAAATTTGAGCTCTTTTGGTTCAAGGTTCAATCGATTCATTAGTTCATTCTTTGTTCTTTGAATCCTTTGTTTTTATAAGTCTTTCAAACTCCCCGAAAGGAAGGTGTCCTTTTAGGCCTCGAGAACGGTCCATTTTGTGGTCACCAAGAGTCCCCCACAAGGGTACCTACCCTTTGGGGTCCTTCGGGTGGCCTTGTTCTTCAAATCCTTCAGATAAAATGTCTGAAGAAAATCCTTCAAACATTTTTTCTGAAGGAAATCCTTCCTCTAGCTTTGCCACTTTCTTTTGGGCCTTTGAACATTCCTTCAGACAAAATATCTAAAGGAATTCCTTCAGACATTTTGCCTGAAGGATTTCTCTTGTGAAATCTTGCCGTGGAAAATCTTTCTGAAAGATATTCTTTTGTTCCTTTTGTTTCCTACCCTCTGTGAGGGCACTTGTCCTTCAGGATTTGGGAGATTCCTTTGAACCTTTGTGATTAAACTGACCAATTGAACCAACAATGGTTCAATGGTTCAATACTATGTTCCACTCATTTAATTGACCACTTGAACCAACCGCTTTGAACCTTTATTGAACTCGTTGAACCTTGAACCTTTAAACCATTTTGGTTCAAGGTTCAACGGTTCAACAGGTTAAATCTTTCTTCTTCGAAGCCTTCTTTTCTTTAAGTCCTTTGAATCCATTTAACTTTGAACTTGCCGAAACACCTAACTCTTTTAAGTCTACCGATGTCGTTGAACTTTTGAACATGTTGAACCTTTAAAATCTTGGAGGCTAGGTTTAATGGTTCAATGATTCAATGGTTCAATCTTTTGTTTAAAGCCTACTGATGGACCTTTTGATTGAACTTCAACGTTGAACTAGCCTTGAAAATGCCTAAGTGTTAAGAACTTGTTTCTTTGTGAGAGCTCACCTATTGAAGTCATTGAACCTGTTGAACCTATGAGTCCCTTAACTAAAAAAGCTTGAATAATTGAAGAATTGGAGCACTCAAAACATTTTTTGAGAAGGGAAGAGAGAATTTTGATCTGTAGGACCCAAAATAGTTGATATGTTGTCCCTAAAGACAAGTGATGGATTTTGGGAACAACAGCTGGCTCCATTTGGAGAACTTCCATTGATTATAAAAACAATTAAAGGGAGTAGAAACCAGAATCTCTAGTGCCTTCAAGTATGTCATTGGGCTACGGAGTCATGCTACCCAAAAAGAAAGGTACCAAAAAAAAATGAAAATGAACAACACAAAATAGAACTAAATCCGATACAAATATACATTTGTACAGATGATCTTATTTGATACTTTAAGAATTGAAGTGCTTCAGATGCTGCCCATTGTGAGGCAAAAAAAGGGCATGCCATCTTGATATCTCAAAATGCCAACTTGCCTTCTTTAGTCTAGCTAAAAGTGGACTTTCCCTTCATCATGTCCACAATGTGGTGAGTCTTCTCTACAAACTCAGGAATGAACATTCGTAAAAAATTCACCTTTCCAAAGAAAGAGTGAACTGCAGTCTTACTTGTAGGCAGAGTAAGCTCTTGGATAGATTTGACTCTTTCTGAGTGAATCTTTATGCCTTCTCAAGATACAATATGTCTGAGAAGTTTCCCTTTTGTTACCCCAAAAATAGACTTCTTGGGATTTAGAGAAATGCCATTCTGGCAACATCATTCTAGCACTTGTTGCAAATGGTGCACATGATCAGGATGATGCTTGGAAAAGACTGTTAAATCATCAAGATACACCATAATGAACTTACCCATTTCATCTTTGAAAGCAAGGTCTGTTGCTCTCTAAAAAGTGGTGCCAGCATTTATCAGCCCAAATGGCATTCTTTGATATGCAAAAGTGCCTCAAGGCATGGTGAAGGTAGTCTTATGTTGGTTTGCTTCACCAACTTCTACTTGATTGTACCCTGAGAAGCCATCCAGCATTGATAACATCTCTGAACTAGTCATCATCTGAAGAACTTGATCCATGAGGGGCAGAGGGTAATTATCCTTTAAGGAGGATTGATTCAAATTCCTAAAATCCATGCAAAGGTGAATTTGCCATTATTTTTTCTCACATGAACTATGTTTGCAATCCATGTGGAATGATGGATTGAGAAAATTATTCTAGTGTTCAACATTTATTATATTTCAGACAGAATAGTACCTGATATCTTTGGATTATACTACTAAGATCTCTACTTGTAAGGCACCAAATCACTCTTGAGAAGAATTTCATGGCAAATTTATTCAAGCCTGAGCGACTTTAGATCGTCATAGGAGTACACCAAAACATCCATGTAATGGCGAAGCAGGGCAGTAAATTTGAGCTTCTCCTCTAGAGTGTAGCACTTCCCAATGTTCACCATCTTTGGATTTTCTTTGGTACCCAAATTTATCTGATCAAACTCCTGGGAGGAGCTTGAATCTATTTGTTGCTATTTGATGAACCTATCATGCTTGTCAAATAATTTTTTAAGGGAAACCAATCTTTTGGGAATTTTATTCCCTTTTAGCTATAGAAATTCCTCATATGTGTTTGAACTTGCTTTCTAAGGTTTATTGCCTTTGAAGTGAAGCTATTCAAAGCTATCTTTTTGTTCTAGAAAGGCAATGATTTGGTTTTCACCATTGAACACTTGCCAATGATTGGCATTGTTAGGCACACTTGGTCAGAAAACTAGTTTGATAGTGTACCTATCTCCTTTAAAATTTGGGCGAGGAACCAAAAGAGTTGCGAAAATGGCAAATGCATCAGCTCGGTTATTGAATTCCCTAGGTACTATAGAGATACTGAAAGCATCAAAGCTTTCAATTTGATCCCAAACTAGATTGTGATAATGGCATAATCTCTCATTTTTGGTTTGGTACAGTTTCCTCACCTGGCAAACCACTAGCTCAGCATCTCCTTTGGCATGGAGTTTAATGCCCCTATTTGAGTAGCCTTCAATCCAAGCAACAGTGATTTATATTCAATAGTATTGTTGGTGTTGCTAAACTACAATTTGTATGAAGAAGGAAACATATCTCCTTGAAGAGATATCAACACAATCTTGGCTCTAGAACTGGTAGAGGAACATCTACAATCAAATTCGAGAATCCACACATCATTAGAAATTGATTTTAACTTAGATTTTTTTTTAATTGGAGGAGAGGATTCTTCTACACTTGTAATGCATTCTACAAATCCTTCTACTATTTTGTCTGAATCGATTGTCAGGCTGTCACCTTTAGGAATTTCATCAGATGCCACATGAACCTCTTTTGTGGATAAGTAATTACCCATGCCTAAAGACTCAAATAGAATTTGAACTTTAGGCACTGATATTTGAGTGACCACATATTTTGCCTCCTTCTCAGGGAGCAATCTCTACATGACAACTTTGATCAGGATCCTCGCTTCAGACAGGTCCATACTCAACTCGCCACCAACATCCTTGCAAAAATTTTGCCCAAGAAGAATGCCATATGAGGCTGGGACGTCGGCCACCAGGACTGTCATCTTAATTCTCTTATCTGGGAATGCTGCAAATGCAAATTGAGTATCCTTGATTTGTCGTAGTAGTGGCACTTATTTTTTCTTCATAGAGAAACATCTCCTAAATGTCTTGGTCGGTGTGAGACCAAGAGATTTTGCTACTTTGGCAGGCATGACATTATCAGACACACCTGAGTCTATGATATACTTATTCAGCTGGTGTCTATTTATTAGCAAGGAGACATAAAATGGTTCTATCCTCCCGAGAGTAGAAGGAGGATTAATGACAAGGTTATTCTGGGTGGATGTGTTCTTGGGGGGACCATGAGTTACTTTTAGAATTGCTTGTCCTATAGGGATAGCTTTATTCTTCACACATTCCAATAATTTATCCAATTGTTTAGGGTTAGATTACAAGAATTCAAATTTAGACATTTAAATTTTGGTTTTCTTGACATGGTCGATTATATCAAATGTCTAAAATGAATTAGGAATAGGGGAAGGTAGTTCATCCCTCTGGTTTTTAGGGGGGAGGACTAATCTATGAAATTGAAATTGAAGGTGAAGGCGTACTTGAGGTACTTACTTTTTTATTACTCACTAGGTCCTTTGGCTGGAAAGGTAGAGAAGTTCCTCGTTTGGCAATTGAAATTGCAGGCTGAGCTCACTCCTCTATTTTTTTCTTATGAGCTTGCTAGGATGAATAGTTTTGGGACCTAGTGAATACAACATATGATCCATCAAATGCTTCACTTTTACTTCTATGTTCATCCTGGTAATTCAGGAAACTAATGTTGGAGTCGCTAGCTAATTCTTCTTTTCCCTCTGTGAAGAGATTAACATCATCTTCTTGGTTCAACTCAGGCTGAAAGGAGAAATTAGATTCTGTTCTGAGATATCCAACTGCTGAGTTGGCTGGTGTTACTTCAATGGCAAGCTTCCCCTATAGGGGAGGAAGACAATTTGGCTGCCCTTGATTTTTGGTAGCGTTGCTTTGATACAACTGATTGGAAAATGTCCTCCTTGGTATATCTCGATACAAAGGAGCAAAAGACATCCCTTGCATAATTTGCTTTCTGAGAGCTAGCAACTCATTTTCCAACTTTTACACCATTGGATCAGTGGTGCCTGTGGATGGATATTTAGAGGGTGAAGAAGATTTACCTTTGTTAGGATCTCTCCTTATCTTCCCCACCAAGATGAAATCATCTTCCACCTCAGTAGCCAAATCCTATGCTGCAACAAGGTCTATGTGGCTAGCACATCTCAGCAAAAAACTTACTTTAGGCAGCTGAGAGTTGATGAAGAAACATTTGAGATTCTCAGCTGTTGGCTGAGCAATTATAGGAATCTTATTTCTTAACTTATCAAATTTGGCAATTAAGTCCCTCATAGGTTCATGAGGCTCCTTCTTCATCTGTGTGAGCTGGGCTAACAGGGCATGCACATCTTCTGCAAGCTTGAACATTGCTTCAAATTTGGCTTTGAGAGTGTTCCAGTCAGTCACTAACTGAGCCTGTAGGTGGTAGAACTAGTCTATAGTATCACCTTGTAATGTCTCCACAAACAACCTGACTTCTACATCCTCATACTCCACGCCTATCACACTACAAGCTATGTTGAAGGCTGCAATATGTTAATCAGGATGAACTCTCCCATTACCAAAGAATTTGAGTAAATTCTTCCTTGAACTACGTGGTAGCTCATGTAGAGATGGAGTTAAATTGAGTGGACCAAAAGAGTTACCCCAAGGGCCTTGAACTACCATGATTTGACTATGAAAAGGAGGGATAACAAATCTAGGTGGAGTATGTATAGGCAAAGCTCTGCTAGTAGAGGAAAAAGAAGCTCCACCTTGTATTGGTGACCTAGTGTTGGTAGGAGAAAGACTCCTAGTTCACTAAAGGTGAAGTTATGGAGGAAACAAATCAAAATTTCCCTATTGTACCAACTCAAAAATAGGGTCAACAACACCTTGAGCTTTCTAGCTTCTAGTATAGCGTGGAGCTGCCAGATTGCAACACTGAAATGGATAAGGATAGGGATTACTTCAATTTGAAACTTGAGGCTTCAAACTACAAAAACATTCCCCAGCGAAGTCGCCAAAAAACTATTGGGTGAATATTTTGTTACCAGCTAATTGATAGGCAAAATAGGTTATTTCAACCATAGCATAAGGAGATTGGCTGGCCAAATGTGCAGGTTTAGCACATCAAAAGGGGACAAATCTCTCTTCTCATCAAGGGGAGGTTCCCTATAACTATGAGGTGTTATATATTATATATATAAGCAAAAAATAACACTTAGGGTAGGATAACACCATCCATCTCTCTTTTTTTAGAGATGATGTTCATAGATGAAGGAGAAATCTAGGTGAAATGACAAGAGGCACTTCTCTTCTTTTAGAAGTGGTCTGCAGCAAACAATAAGAATTCTTTCTCGTAGTGATAAGTAAATGTAACAGGGCATAGTAACACAATAGGATGAATTGTAGCACAAAGTCTCCACCTTAATTAACAAAGAGTGAAATATGAAGGACAATGGAGGCATAAAGTCATCCCAAGCTCCTTTACACAAACAAACTGAAAACACACACACTAAAGACAATTATGGCAGCTCAAAGTCTTCACACAGTTGGCTTTAGGACACCTTCCTGATTACTTCCACTAGTTTTGCTTATTTAATTAAATGGACAAGAATGCATTCGGGAAACATACATAAGAACAATTTCCTCAACAACATAAGCTATTCTAGCACAAAGTCTAAAAGGTCACTTGCTTTTTCATTCAAATAAAGAAATATGTTTAACAATCTGAGCTCAAAGTCTCAGTAATCGCCTTTCAATTTGGGTAGAGTTTTCACTTCTATAACATAGAGATCTCCATTTTCAAAAAATAATAGATTAAAATATATAGTAGCTAAGAAAGACTTGGCACTTTGTTTCATAGAAAGGCCCATGCTGCATTCAATGCCTTGAATGCATTTTTAGTTTTGTCAAGGGGCCATGATGGGACAGGGCATCAGCCTTGACTTTGGTGTACAGAAACATCTCAAATGTCTTATCCTCAGCATGGGTCATCTGGTTTATATTTAGATATGTACGTGGTTGTCCACTCACTTTTATTCAAAGGGAAAAAATAGGCTGTGCCTTCTAATGTTTGCGCACTTAGATGTCTACTTGGTGGACTGTTCCACCTACTAGAATAACTTATACGTAGATATTTTTGGTCTTTTTCTCTTGTTCCCTCTTTCCTTGCTATATTTTGTCCTTTTCTTCATGATTTGAGCTCTCAAGCTATCTCCTTTCCTTTCTGTAGGCTCTTTCAACTTCTTCTTCAACTAGTCACTGAGTTTATTTTTAGGTTCTGTACCACATTTGAAAATCAATGAATATTTTATTACCCTAAATTTGACATCCATGGGGACGTCATTGGTCATTGGTCACTTGAACCACTTTGAACCATGAACCTTTGAACCATGAGAGTTCATTGGTTCAATGGTTCATTGATTTGGGTGATCCTATCAGCTCCTTAGTTCAATCGCTTCTTTGGTATAATCGCTTCTTTGCTATTCAGTTAAACCATCTCTTCAAACTGGTCTCTGGAATCTTCCGCTTCCTTCCTTCACCTGAAGCTTCTTTGAACCTTTGAACCTTTTGAAATTTGAGCCATTTTGGTTCAAAGTTCAATGTTTCATTCCCTTTCTTAGAATCTTTTGATCCTTCAAAGTTTCTAGATCCTTTTCTTCTCTATTGAACTCATTAAACCTTTGTTGAACTTTGAACTCTTTTGGTTCAAGTTTCAATCGGTTCATTGGTTCATTCTTTGTTCTTCGAATCCTTTGTTTTTCTAAGCCTTTTGAACTCCCTGAAGGAAAGGTGTCCCTTTGGGCCTTGAGAATGGTCCATTTTGTGGTCGTCGAGAGTCCCCAGCAAGGGTACCTACCCTTCGGGGTCCTTCGGGCAGCCTTGCTCTTCAAATCCTTCAGACAAAATGTCTGAAGGAAATCCTTCATAAATTTTGTCTGAAGGAAATCCTTACTTTACCTTTGTCTCTTTCTTTCAGGCCTTTGAACATTCCTTCAGACAAAATGTCTGAAGGAATTCCTTCAGACATTTTTCCCGAAGGATTGTTCAAAGGTCTGAAAGAAAGTGAAAAAGGCAGAGTAAGGATTTCTTTTAGAAAAAATCCTTCAGACATTTTGCCCGAAGGATTTCTCTTGTGAAATATTGCCAAAAAAATATTTTCAAAAGATATCCTTTTGTTCCTTTTGTTCCCTGCCCTCTATGAGGGCACTTGTCCTTCAGGGTTTGGGAGACTCCTTTGAACCTTTGTGATTGAACTGACTGATTGAACCATGGTTCAATAGTTTAACGGTTCAATGTTCAATACTGTGTTCTGCTCATTCAATTGACCGTTTGAACCAACCGCTTTGAACCTTTATTAAACTCATTGAACCTTGAACCTTTGAACCATTTTGGTTTAAGGTTCAATGGTTCAACGGGTTAAATCTTTCTTCTTTGAAGCCTTTTTTTCTTTAAGTCCTTTGAAGCCGTTGAACTTTGAAATTGCCGAAGCGCTTAACTCTTTTAAGTTTGCCGATGTCATTGAACTTTTGAACCTGTTAAACCTTTGAAATATTGGAGGTGGGGTTCAATGGTTCAATGGTTCAATCTTTTATTTGAAGCCTACCAATGGACCTTTTAATTGAACTTCGACGTTGAACCAACCTTGAAAATGCCTAAGTGTTGGGAACTTGTTTCTTTGTGAGAGCTCGCATGTTGAAGTCATTGAACCTATTGAACTTGTGAGTCCCTTAGCTGAAAAATATTGAAGAATTGGAACACTCAGAACATTTTTTGAGAAGGGAAGAGACAATTTTGGTCTACAGGACCCAAAACAGTTGATATGTTGTCCCCAAAGACAAGTGATGGATTTTGGGAACAATAGGGTCTTCAAGAGATCTTAGGCTAAGAGGACTTAGACAATAGGTCTTCTAAAAAAACTAATGAATGAGCTACTCACTATACCTACAATCCACATTAGACACTTCTTGCTCACCTATAAAAGAGAGCTTTGAATTCACACAAGGCACTAAGAAGAGTAACATGTGAAGGTAAACAAAATACACTTGCACAAGACCAACAACCAAAACATGCACTTAGTGAAATATTTAATGAGGTAAAACAACATTCTTCATTAACTCAAGGAAAAAAATTGGTAATACTTCACCATATCCAGGTGGAGAGATCCATACAATAGCCAAAAAGGCTAGAATTTATAACAATTATGAGAGGAGAGAGAGGAAGGGAAGCTCAAAAGTCACTAAGACACTTGTCAAGCAAGGATAATGAGTTTAAAAATTAATGAAATTTGGAATGAGATAGATAATACAAGGAAATAAAGGATAAATTTCTTCCAAGTCATCTAACTCCTCCCTATGTGGCATAGATTCTCCTTTGCTTGCATAAGAAACCGCCCTCATGATTTGCCTTCACAAAAATCCTCCACTGAATAGGGTTAGGTTTGATGATTGATTTGAATGGTAGAAGTTAATAAAAATCCCTCACATGCATTGGATTTGTCCTCAATCATTCATATTCCTTTGACCATGAGCAATCATCTCAAACAGTTACAAAATGACACCTTCTCATGCACCTCTCACACTTGGCACCCAAAACCTTTCCAATTATAAAATTTGATCCATGCACAAGGAGGGATGAAACTTTTCAAGAGTTTCCGTATCATCAGTTCATGAAACAAATCTAAAAAATCTTCCCAATTGGAGTCTTCACGATTTTCACTAAGTGTTCACTATCTGCCCACTAGACTGGCTGAGATGAAAGAGATGGAAGTCATAATTAGGATATTAGATAACTAAATATATGAACATGAGGACTTAAAAAAATTCCTAATATCTCTCCCAAAGGTGGTTTCATCTTTTGAAACATCTCCATACCTTCAAAACACACAAATTTGTTAAAACAAGCTCTATTGTACCTTTTTTGTATAGGTGTAGTACATTTCAATTACATGGAATAGGATCCTAGAGAGTCCTATACAAATTCAATTTGGTTTCATGGCATTTACACCCCCTCTAGATACTCCATTTACCTTCTTTTCCCAATCGAATCATTGGAGAGGGTTTATGAGGGTTTTTGTCATTTATGGTCTTAACATTTGTTTATAAAATCTAGAAGTTGAAGTGCTGTCTAAATGCTACTGAGGGCTTCTTAGGGGTCCTCCCTAACTTTTTTGATCATTCTGAGGTCCCATGAAAAGCATTAGAGAAGTTTCAAGCATTCCAAGATAGCCACTCAAGTCATCTCAATGCATTTTTCAAGGTCTTAATATCTTTCAAATCAAGGAATATCTCCCTCATGAATTTTCCTAACAAATGAAGGTTTAAACACTTTTGGTGTATCCCAAGGAACATGTCTCACATGATCACAATACCCATTTAGTCTAAAAAGTGATAGGACCACTTTTGAGTGTTAGGCCTCACATTAGGTCTATTAGGCTTTGCATGAAACTTGATAGTTCATACCTCTTTGATTACCTTTAACGCCTATGAGATAGCTCAAACACATCATATTTACCTCAATAAATATGATCCAAAACATTGTAATTCTTTGCAAATTCTATGACTAGAAGTGACTCTTTATTTGGAGTTAGATTTGTACCTTGCTCACTAGGTCTTCCTATAAGCCTTGTTGCATAGATCAACCTGTCTAGTTTCAAACCTTCCTAAAAGGTTATTAATGTTGATTCATGTGTGTCTCAACTCCGCTAACCCTCATACAAGGTATCTAAGACTTATGGTCCATGTTTTGATCTCCTTTTCCTAGTTTATAGGGTCTGTACCAAGGGAAACGTGCCCCCTGTATGAGACAAAATAGGGGGTACTTCCCCTATTTTATTCTTAAAAAAATATATTGTAAGGGATTATAAATCTCCCAAGGATTCTTTATACAAATTTTTATCACCTAATTCCAAGTATAGGACCTCTAACTTTCCAAATCTCTAAGGTAAACTTTTTCATCCTTGATTGTGACTGTATTTACTTCCATAATCACATCTGTAGGTGCCTATTGCATGGTTTGAGGTCTAATCCTAGTGTTCAAAAAACTCCATTTTAAATATTATAAAGTTATACACTCATCATTCAAATTTCCTATTGTGTTTATGCCTTTTGATGCACCTTTCATGCTCTAGAATCACAAGCTGATGGTTTTGCCTGACTGTGTTAAGCATATACTATGTTTCTTACTTTAGGAACTCTAAATGTAAGCATCATTTGATATATAAATCCAATAAATCCTTGGAATAAATTTTCCAATCACTTTATTTTTCACTATATATTTCTTGGCATTTAATATGCATCTTAGACCAACTAGACTAGGTACTTCCTTGAATGATTGAGCAACTCTATCATACCCTGTTACCTTTATGTGTATGTGTCCCTTTTGATTAGTTCATGAAGTTTTAGAGATTCAATTTAAGATTCCTTAGGTCATAAAAAACCTTTTCAATAAAAATGTCATCTAAGTATGATACAACCATACATTTACATACCTATGCTAACCCTTTTACTGTTGACTGAGATAATTCTCCTTGAGACCCTACTATAGGTCACTATTAGGCTTTGTATTGGGTATATTAGGGCCTTGATTGATATTTGGTGATGGTATTAGAGATCCTTTTTTTATCATTAATACCATAAAATAATTTTCCATGCTTGTGATCTCCTTGTGTTCAAACAATCATCAATACACCATACTTAGGTCTTTGTCCTTGTACCCTTATATTCTGACCTGTAGGTTGCAATCTACCCTATGTACAGACATTAGGGTATAATAGAGAATAAAATAACTATATTCAAACCTTATATGTGATCAAGTTACATGTTTATTATTATAACCATTCAAATGTGGGGGATGGTATAGTACCAACTTGGGACACAAGAATTTGCTCAAAGAGTTGAAATCCTACTATAGGTGGTTGATATATATGCTTAAGACCTTATTTATGATGTTTTGACTTTAATTAAAATATTAGAGTCACAAAACAATTATTATGCCTTTTAATCACCTTGAATGATCAAAAACAATGTCAAAACATCAATTATTGACTCACTGTTTGATACCCCTACTATAGGTGCATCTTTTGGCATTGTGTACAGACAAAGGAGTGGTCATGTAAGGCATATCAAAGTTCATATATTATTTTGAATTCAATTTAGGTGTTTGATTCTATTTAGACCACAAGGAATCACTTCCAACATGAAGGCATGCCTCATTTACATCTAACTATAAAAAAGTCTATTCATAACCTCACAAGCCTATATATACCACTCATGCTTTCAGTGTTTTTGGGAGCAACTTTGAGCCTTTCAAACTCCATTCTCCACTTACTTTATGATCTCTACTTTTTTCAGGGGTATAGTCCATACTAGGAACTACAAAACTCATCCACTTTTATGTCTTAGAACACTCTTAAAATGTGTTGGAAGATGTCTATGAAACCTTTTGACCCTCTATTTAGTGTTTTCTAGGTAGAGAGGCCTAAAATCATAGTCAACACTTTTTATGATGACCCTCAAATTTTCTTGAAAACCAATCACTTCATGAGGTTTGCCATTCCTATTTCACCATGCAATGGATCTAAATGAGGTCTTACCTTAATTTCACATTTAAATTACTATATCAAACTCCTGTTAGGCCACCTGTAGGTGGAGGTTTGGTGCACCACAGTGAGTTATAGTATGAAAAAAATGAAGACTCCTCATAATCATGAATTTTGATGCTTCAATTTGACCTCCTAATGAATTTATATCAAAACAAAGATATTTAAATGCACATTAATCTTTCCATACACCAACATGACATAAGTAAGGGCCCTGTAGATGCAAATTTTGAATTTTAAGGCAATGAGACTAAAATTGAGCATTGATATGTTTGTTTAAAAGCCTCCTAACACCTCAAATGCAATTTTTAGACAAAAAATGGATAACCTCCATTTATAAAACTTTTAAAACAACCTCAAAACACCCTCCTCTTCATAGAAAACACCTTCAAGGCACCTGTAGATGAAAAGAGTAGACAATGGCAAACCCAAACAAGCTTAGAAGAGACTTATTGAGTTATTGAGGTCTCCAAAACTAAGAAGATGATGGGAAAACCTATGGGGAGGTCCTGAAAAACATATGAAACCATCAAACTTGTCAAACCAAAACAAAGAATACTGAAACTATCTCAAATAGTGACCCCTCTTGGATGAAGAAACATAAAAAGCTACCTCACTTCTTAATGATGGTTCATAAAGAGGGAGCCATGTAATTGAAACTTGTTACCATGAAATTGAAGCTAACTCAGACCTCTTTCAACCCCCAAGATTATTCCTCCCAACTCTAAATGTACGGCTTGTACCAACATGCAAAGTTAACCGTTCTTGGCTTGCAAAGGCAAGAAGAAAGGAACATAATCAAAATTTGAACCTTTTGAACTTTTCTTAGCACACCAGGCATGAAAATGACATTAGGGATTTGAAGAGACACTATCCCGCATTTTTTGTTGAATGTGGACTTCTCAAGTCCGTACAAGTGCCATTAAGGGCCTATTTTCAAGGAGGGACTATCTCTTTTTGCATGAAACTACTTCTTAAACTGACTCTAACTTCCTAACATCTCTTGACCTTATCCACATTAAAATTCACCTTTGTGACAAATATTATTCCTTTGAAAGTCTGTACAAGTCATTAAATAAGCCAAAATATGACCAAAAAGACATTTTTGCAAATGAGACATGGTAAAGGATCAATTTTATGACTTAAGAACAATTTAAAACACCTAAATGACCACATTAAGACATTTTCAAAACAATTTGAGCCTTTTACCATGTTTGACCAAAGTTGACTTTGGTTGACTAAACTAGTACAAGGAAGCTAAGCTTAGACCAAGGCTAAAGTAGGGATGGGTGTGATTTTTAGACCAACATGAGACCTCTATAAGACATATAGGAGCCTTTGAAAAAGTTTCAATACCCATTGTTTAAATTTACCAAATCTTGGAATTCACCTAATTTTTAAATAGATTAGTATTTTCGTATCAATGATTAAATAATTGTATTACCAATAAATGCAACTAAAATGGATTGAATTTAAATGACATTTTTTTTAACCAATAATTTAATAGTGTTTTTTAACTCATAAAAGTTAGTTTGGTATTTAGGTAAAATAAATATCCAAAAATAAAAGTTATCAAACCTGAGTATTGAAACACTTTTTTAATGGCTTAAAATATTATTGTTGGTTTTTTACAATTAAAATTGGATGAATTCTAAAACTAGTTTTATAAGTGTTTTTTGAGTGCATTTTTTCTTGGAAAAATCATTCAAGAATGATAGGTGTTTTTATATCTTACTTTCACATGCACACGCATGTGCGTATGCACACACATACACATTAATGCCCAAACTAACACAAAATCAATACCACCTAATAATTCCAAGATTAATATCCCCTCTTCTTGAGATGAATTTATCTAAATTCTTGTCTCAAATTTACTAAATATCACTTTTCATTAGTTATTCCATGACTATTCACAAAATGTTACCTTGTTGAATTTGAAAATTGTATTTTTCCTCCTTGATCAACTAACTGTATTTAGATGATATCTCTCTCAATACTTATCAAATAGACTTAAGACTAGATCTGCTGGATTTATAGTTCCAAGCTGCACCAGATATAAAAATTTCAAAATGTTTTGCTAGATATGTTTCAAGTTATGCCCATTTTACTGGTCGTGCCCAATTTCTGATTTCATAGTCAATTATATTGATTTACTCCATGACGTATTTCTTTGTTTGCACAGATTTATATAATATCTTTGAAATAGTATAACCAAATATATATTAACTATATCTTCTCCCAAGACTTTCAAATTTCAATTCTGTGAACTGATTAAACAAAATGGGAATCAGGCTCTTCACAAAATTTACCATACTTGCTCTCTTTGATCATTTACAAACATTACGTTTCCCTTACTCCTCATTATCTTTATCGGCCTTTTCTTTTTATTTTTTATTTATATTGAACATTCATTCTTTTTACCTTTCAACTGCTTGATCAAGAGACAACAATCCTTATATGCATCTACATATATTTTTTTAATTCAAACTGGGTAACCTATGTTAAGCTTATATTTCAAATTGTTTATTTTTTAACGGAATAACTGAGCGACATTAGAGTGATTTAATTTGATGTAATATTGGTCCAAGATCAATTTGAAAATGCTGACGTCAAATAATATTACCCATAGAGATAAATTAAAAGGCCAATTAATAAAGAAGCAACTAATTATTTTTGTTAACTAGTTTACAACCCTTGACATATAGTCCTTAAAATTGAATGTCACTAGATTTAAACAATAGGATTATCTAAATATTTCCTTAGCTAAACTTATTCAAAAGTAATGATTTTCTATCCATACAAATTTAATTTCCATCATGACTTGATTTTTATTTAAACTCAATACTTTGTTCCCATACAGAATATTACTATGATAGACTCTATCAAAGGTGTTTTAGTCTCAAACCAACTTATAAACTATTGCCCACTCTTCTAACCGAATCATCAAATATAGAGTTGCATACTTCTATGATTTGAATGAATCATTATTAACACGTTATTCATAACATAATACCTTTATATGATTTGAGATAAGAATGAAAATGCTACCAAAAGCCCATCCATACACACCTATTTCCAGATTAATATTTCTTCCAAATTTAACATTAACAACATAGGAGAGATGTAGAATTTACTTACGGCTTGAAGGAAAAGGACTTCATTATTGAGTTTATTCATATCATACTTACAATCCTTCTCATCTACTTTGCATATTCCTGCAGCTTCTTCAACCTTTTCCTTTTTCTCTATAAACCTTCCTCTCCTCCTTTTCTTTGAAGACATCCTCTTTTTACATGCAAATCCTAGAAGTTACAATTGAAAAGAAACTCCTATTTAAAATGCTATTAATTAATATTTCCCATGTAACAACATTCTTTTATTTAGTTTTCTTCTCAAAATAGCTTTGATCTCTTGCTAGAATCTTGCAACAAATCCTAGAAAGGTGTAACCATAAGTCTAAAGGAAGACTTCTTCAATTGATTGATGATCTATGCCAACTTTCACTGATTCCACCTTGATTACATTACTTAAAATATTTAGACAACTATTTTAATCTCTTAATAACACAAATGCCACCTATATGAATAGTTAAAATACAAACATTTTAGAGGGAAACATTATTCAAATTCTTTTACTAATGCCTATTGAAGGCTTGTCCAAACTTATCTTTGTTCTTGCAAGATGCTCCTACATCAGACTTCCGGGGTAGGAAAAGATTTCAACTCTAGTTCAAATGGCTTGTGCATCTCTCTTTTTTTCAATATTCTTTGTATGCATGGATGCCATTGCTTTGTTTGCATTGCTTGAGTTTATCTTTCTTTAAGATAGTCTTTGTCCTTCATCTTTCTTTTCTTCCTATTTTGGTAAGTTCTTTTCCTCATCTCCTTCTTAGCTACCATATCCCATCTCCATCCTTCATTCTCATATGTGTCTTCAAGATCTTCTTTGTCTTCTTGGTTCAAGAGTGTGTCCATTGAGCTATGGACTTCATTCACCTCCATGTCTTCAAAACCTACACACAAAACATCAAAGGCCACCTTAGAATCAAAAATTTGAGGCCATGAAGCCTCTTGATCATTTTCATATTGTTATTTTTTGTTCAAATCTGCCTTTGTCACTTGGGTATTCTCTTTTCTTGCTTCATTCTCACCAATGGTGTCCTCATCATGGATTGTACCTTTACACAATTCTCTTGAATAACTAAACAACTCCTCCAACATTCTGAATTCCTTTTTTAGTGAGGTCTCATCTATCTCACCATTCTCTTCATCAAACTTGGGTTCATCATTCTTAAGGATTATTTATCTTTTACCCCTTCATCTCATCCTTTCTTAACTTACTGTTCTACAAAACAAATTCTTCATAAATATACTTATAAAATACAATTGAAGCATCATTACCTTTTGTCTCCTTACTCTCTTTAACTTCTCCTTGAATCCATCTTTTTTTCTCCTTGCCTTCAATGAGGCATTGTATTTCTGTATACCCATCCCTTGAACTTTCTCCTTGTTGCGTGTTAGTTCTCATAGGTATTTTCCATTCTTCATTTCTCATGAAAAGATCATTAGATGACTCAGAAACATGGTCATGAAAAATCTGTTTACCTTTCATTTCTTTGGTATACCTCTCAACCTTTTTGTCATCATGGAATGCCTCTTCCATACTCATCACTCCATGCTTATGCTCTTGTTTGCTTGCATCAACTTTGATCCTCCTCCATGGACTCCTTTGTTCAAGCTCCTCTTCACATACTTCTTCACCCTTTACCTTCTTAGGTACCCATACCTACTTCTTTCTTTTGTCATTTGACTTCTCAAGCCATTTAGGCATCTTGTAACCATGCTCTTGTGCCAACACTTCTTGTTTCTAGGGAGTATACTTCTTCCACCATTTAGGCATCACATAACCATGTCCTTGAGACTTTTTCAATGGCTATGATTTTATTTTCTATCTATTTACCTACACATCATCAATCTTTTCTTCATATGAGAAAACATAATCAAGTCCTAAACACTCATTTACCTCATTGTAGGATTGATACAAGGAGCAATCTTTCTCTTCCTTTGTGTATGGCTATCCTCTTGCCTCTTCTTGGTATTCCATGGCATCATGAAAGTCATATTTATATTCAATCTCTTCTCTTACTTGTGTGGAATACTCAACACCTTACTCATGAATTTAACCAATGCATTATTTCTTCCTTATCAACAACAACAAACTCTTCCTTCTCTCTTGCACATTCACCTATGCACTTGGTGTCTTCTCTTACACCAATCTTTTCACTCTTCAAGGCCCTTCTATTGACCTTCATAAGGTTGCTCATACCTGTAATTACCCATTCAAATACAACATTGGATATAAAAATAAGAGACCACAAGGTCCCTATGAGTGTTCTCTTTGCCAACGCTCTCATCTTCTCAAGTGTTCTTCTTGGCACTTCATCTTCTATTTCTTCTCTTCTCTTGTTCTCATAGTGGAGAACCTTCTTCACAATTCTTCCTCTTCTTGTTGCTCACTTGGAAACCTTATTATTTTATTCAAGCCTCTACGTGATTCTCTCTTCTTGGCAATCTCCTTTTGCCTCCTCCTCTTCATTAGGGGATCAATTGGCCACTTCAACCTCTTCCTCATTGGCCATACCCATGCTTGCATGTTCAACTACATTTAAGACTCATATTTATCTACAAACTTAGCTAAATCTCTCTTAAAACTAGCAATGTCTTTATCAATTTCATTACTAGTCATACCTTTCTTCTTTTGGATGCTTGTTTTCTCCTTCGTACTCTCATGTACTCTGTTGCTCTGCATTCTTTTCAACAATATCTCCATCTCTGAGATGTTCATCCAAGTCCTTTCCACTTTGGTCTCTTGATCCCTTAAGATCCTCACCTAGGTATTTTTAACCCTAATCTTTTGATTCTTTGTATTTTTTGTCCATTTTCCAAATCCTGTAACAAATCATTAGTAATCATGATCATCAATCATAAGAGCTTCATGCTCTGATACCATAAATGATGCCCAAACTAACACAACATCAATACCATCTAATAATTCTAAGATTAATATCCACTCTTCTTGGGATGAATTTGTCCAATTTATTGTCTCAAATTTACTAAATATCACTTTTCATTAGTTACTCCATGACTATTCACAAAATGTTACCTTGCTCAATTTGAAAACTGTATTTTTCCTCCGTGATAAGATGACTATATTTAGATGATATCTATTAATACTTATTTAATCAACTCAAGAATAGATCCATTGGATTCATAATTACAAGACACACCATCTATCAAAATTTCAAAATTTTTTGCTAGATAATTTTTGAGTTATGCCCATTTTACTGGTCATGTCCAATTTTTGATTTCCTAGTTGATTAGCTTGATTTACTCCATGACGTATTTATTTGTTTACAAAGATATATATATATAATATCTTTGAAATAGTCTAACCAAATATGTATTAATTTGATCTTCTCCCAAGACTTTCAAATGTTAATTTTATGAACTGATTAAACAAAATGGGAATCGGGCTCTTCATCGAATGTTTTATACTTGCTCTCTTTGATCATTTAAAAACATTATGTTTACCTTACTCATTATCCTTATCAGCATTTTATTTTTATTTTTTTATACTACACATTCATTATTTTTAAATTTCAACTTCTTGATCAGGAGACAACAATCCTTGTATGTGTCTACATATTTTTTTTAATTCAAACTGGGTAACCTTTGTTAAGCTTATATTTTAGATTGTTTTTTTTAATGAAATAACTGAGCGACATTGAAATTATTTAATTTGATGTAATATTGGTCCAAGATAAATTTGAAAAGGCTGATGTCAAATAATATTTCCCATAGAGATAAATTCAAAGGCTAATTAATAAATAAGCAACCAATTATTTTTGTTAACTAGTTTACAACCCTTGACATATAGTCCTTAAAATTGAATATCACCAGATTTAAACAATAGGATTGTCTAAATATTTCCTTCAATAAACTTATTCAAAAGTGATGATTTTTTATCCATACAAATTTAATTTCCATCATGACTCAATTTTTATGCAAACTCAATACTTCATTCCCATACAAAATATTACTATGACAGGATGTGTCAAAGGTGTTTTAGTCTCAAACCATTTTATAAATTATTGCCCACTCATCTAACCAAATCATCAAATATAAAATTATAGACTTATATGATTTTAATGAATCATTATTAACATGTTATTCATAATATAATACCTTTATATGATTTGAGACAAGAATGAAAATGTTACCAAAAGCCCATCTATACACACCTATTTCTAGATTAATATTTCTTCCAAATTCAACATTGACAACATAGGAGAGATGCAAAATTTAATTACAACTTGAAGGAAAAGGACTCCTTTATTGAGTTTCTTCATATTATACTTAAAATCCTTCTCATCTACTTTGCATACTCCTGTAGCTCCTTCAACCTTTTCCTTTTTCTCTACAGACCTTCCTCTCCTCCTTTTATTTGAAGACCTCCTCTTTTTACATGCAAATCCTAGAAGTTACAATTGAAAAACAACTCCTATTTAGAATTCTATTAATTAATATTTCCCATGTAAAAACATGCTTTTATTTGGTTTTCTTCTCAAAATAGCTTTGATCTCTTGCTAGAATCTTGTAGCCAATCCTAGAAAGGTGTAACCATAAGTGTAAAGGAAAACTTCTTCAACTGTTTGGTGATCTACGCCAACTTTGGTTGATTCCACCTTGATTACATGACTCAAAAGATTTAGACAACTATTGTAATCTCTTAATAACACAAATTCCACATATATGAATAATTGAAATATGATTTTTTTTGAGGGAAACCTCATTCAAATTCTTTTACTAATGCTTATTGAAGGCTTGTCCAAAATTGTCTTTATTCCTGCAAGATACTCCTGCATCACACACACAGAGAAAATAATCCGATGATAATATTTTAATTTTATTAACATAGAAAATAGGATAAAAAATTTAGAGTAATTTATTGTTTTCTCAGTAAATTTATTTAAAAGTAATTTTGTATGCACTTTATTAACTTGTAATTTGCATGAAAATTGTTTGTCTTGAAACTTTTGCTTAGCTTTACAATTATCTAGTGTTTCATTTATAAATGAAAGTTGTAGGTGACTTATTTAAGTTCTCTATAGTATAATTAGTGAAGTAAAATCATAGAATAGATTTATTGATAATTTATGATAAATAATTAGATGTCATTTTGTTTGTATTTGCTAGCATAGAATTGATGTACAAAATATTGTTTTTAATTGTCATTTACTTTTATGAATCATTTAAAGTATAATTCCATAAATAAAATCAATTGATGATTTTTATGCACTCTTGTTAGCATAGGAAATACATTTAAGAAATTGGTTTAATTTATTGATTTTAAACATAATTAATTTAGGTAGTTTTTAGTTGCCTTATGTAAGCTTAAGGCAATTAATCTTTTTTTTTAGAGTTAAGAGAGTGTCTAGAAATAAACATCCATTACGTTGCTTAGACTTAGGAATTTTTATTTTTTTATATTTTAATGTGTAAGGTTATCTCTTATTAACCCTTATTAAGGTATAACTACACATGCTAATCATTGGCAATAAAGTTACCTTCAGGGGTAATTATGAAATTAGAAGTTGAGTGACCAAGTGGTAAAGGCTAGATGCCTTTGTGGTAAAACTAACACTAATTTTGGTAAAAGGTGATTATAACGAATCTTGATTTTTCCTATGCAAGTGGCCATAAGAAAATATGTAGGTAGATCATGAAGTGAGCACAAGCACTAGTAGCTAACCTTTAGGTTGCTTTCCCTTGTGCGCTCATCGTACATCCTATTTTACTTACCTTGTAGGATGTAAGGATAACCAAAGTGTGTGGCTCTAATTATATAACCATGTGGTTCCCTGAGTTATTGTAATAATTAAGTAAAGCTTGGAAATATGACACTAGATAAACTAATCACTAAACTAAACTAATTACTCTTAGTGACGTGAGACTAATAGTTGTTTGAACTTCCCATTAATTAATGTATAAGAGAATACGTGCCTCTTGTTAATCCTAATAAAATTATATTATACTATTTTTTGAGAGATTATTTTTGTGAGAGCTTAATTCAATAGGAAGTTGGAGTTATTTTGCATCTCTCTCACTAATACCCAATGATGGAACTTGAGGTTAAGGTATTTTGTTAGCAATTGATTAATTTTATAGTGTTACATGTCTAGAGATTATAAAATATCATCTAATTCACAATAATTTTCACCTCTTGTATAATCTTAGATCTCTAACACCTTTAGTGATGAAATCTCATGGAGGAAATGCTTCCTTTAATCAGGTGGAGAACTACTTATGACCTTGATTTGATGAGTGGATATGTAGGATGTCTCAGTTAAGTGGGTGTTGTGTCCTAGGTCTTAAGCTAGGTTAGGGTTGTATTATTACCAATTATTGCCTTAGGATAAAATTATTTTACAAGGATCACTACTGTATTAATTAATTTTTTTAATCTAATTACTATTGACCTTGCTACTATGCATATTATGGTACGAGGTTTACTAGCGTATGTGTTGGTTATAGTAGAGTATCTTCTTTTTTGGTTTCATGTTCTCTTTAAGTGATTTTTGTCTAATGATTATAACATATAAATTATCCTTAAATTTACATGGATTGAAAACCCTATCATGTGTAATTTTTAACCTAGGTTTATTAATAATTGACTAGTGTGCCAATGCAACTATGAAATGATTGACCCTAGGAGAATGATAGATTGTTTTCACGCATAAAAATTAATTAGGAAATCATGTAGTTAAAATAAACCCCATTTTATATATTATTTATTGTATGTTTATTATGTGAAAATAATGATAAGTGATTGTTAAATTAATACCCTTGTTGTGTAGTGAATTCTAAAACCCTACAAGGGGATTAAAATTTCTTAGAGATGTTTTACGTCATTTTTTATGAAAGTAATTGGAGTATAATATTATTTTTATAAATAATTTTTAACATGGCCTTATTGAATTTAATAATGAATTCAAATTGATTAAAAAAAAAAACATTCTACCATTGAATAGGTGATCGATGACTTCATGTGGTTAATCAAATAAGTTGATTTTTTCTAAATTTTGTAACTTAATATTATTACTTAATTTTTGCATCATCCCTACCATCTTAAATTTTTTGATACATATTGTTGGATAAATAAATAAAAAAAATAATTAAATAATTATTTAATTCTATGTGTCACACATTCATTGACTTGTGTTGTTTGGTAACAATAAATAATTACTTATAATGAAATTAACTACTACAATAGAACTACCTCATTTTTCTTGGGTTTTTGAGACAATTTTTTATATTAGAGAAGGTGTTCAACACTAGGACCTCTAAGTAATTAAATTTTTTATGGTTCATTATCTTCCATAGCAAACAAAAAATATGATTATAGGTTTTTAGTATAGTTCTATATATGATGAATATATTCATGAGATAATTATGATACATTTTATGCACTATGTTACTATACCACAGGATGCCAACTTTAACATTATTCACTTTGAAAAAAATTGAGATTCATTACTAATTTGAGGAAATAGAGAAAAAATGTATGTTACACTTTTGGAATGATAGGATCACCACTTACCCCATGTATATTTATAGTATTCATGTCTCTATTGTGTTTTATATACCTGTTTCCATAATATCCATTTTTTTGGACCATTATGGACTAGTGTTACCAAATTATTTTGATACAACCATAGTTAATGGTATTTTTAAGATATGTCATAGACTACACAACCTTTAGAATAAACAAGTAAAAATTACAAAAAAAAGAAACACCAAAAAATAAGATCTATATTATATTTCAACCAAAGGAAATACAAAATGTAAAATGAAAACAATGACATCATGATCTCACAATGAGATTCGTTCCAACATAAATTATACTTACGAAGTCATAGTATTTGTAAGTCATCTATCTTAGAATCAAACTACAAGATCTAATCTTCCTATCTAAAAGAAGTCCCTTAGCACATGCATAGGGGCATGATTATATAGATGCAAGACTTGCCAAATTACATTAAGTGTTTTTACCCTAATAAAAACATTTAAACACCTTAGTGTGCCACAAATATTAAATGTCTCCACATTTCTAAGGCACAGTAACATTTTATAGCTTAATGTATTACAAAATAGATCACTAATTTTATTAAATGAATCTATATCAACTAAGATGAATTTTGAGATTAAATGCCAAACAATAAGGAGTGATTCCTTCCATAACAAAACACATATATGAATAAAGTCACATGACATTGTAGGACTCTAAAGTAAGCAATTATCGTGAAAACCTTAGTGCCATTACTCTTGTGTCTACTCAAGAATGATATCACATTTTATCCTAGACTCTTCAAATGATCTATAACTCAATGAAAGGATTATGAAATGAAAACCCAATTACCTCAAGAAATATCACCTATTCATATGTTTTTATGGTGAAGAATCAAATCGACAAAATACCTTATTTCTTAAGAGATTTCATATACAAATTAAAATGTACTATAAATATTTTCATTGTTACATGATAATAGAAGATTAAAAAAAAATATTTCACAAAACTTTGTAGACTTAATTGGATAAAAAATAAACACAAATTGAAATAAAAGGTACACAAAATAACACAAGTGTGCTCATAGGAAAATCCAATCTACACTAAACATATGCACACAGAATGATGATGTAGAACAACATAAAGCTAATCTATGTAACACAAAAGACTCATGAAAACTCACACCAAGATATATGCATAGTAAGAAACCTTGTGCACACAACACTTAGATACAATTTTAAACTAACATATTTCTGATTGATGTAATATTGATTTTGAACCCAAATGATCCTACATTAAATTCATATGTTTTCTAATCCATGGTGGCATTACATGTATGTATGTATGTGTAACCACTTATTTAACCTCTCACATCATTATGTATCTATATGAGACCTATTTGAAAAAATTCATCCACTCTAAAATGACTATGTTATGTGTGATAATGATGTATGTGTTAAGGTGCAAAAATATCAATTTTTTTATGTGTCTAGTAGGTACTTATGTGAATGTACTTATAATGTAACTTATGAATATAACACTCATGCGTAGTGTCATTTTCATCCTTATAGTATAATGTGCATACTATGATTATGATACAAGAATTGACTTTTTATTTTGAAATATAGTCTTTCCTAAAAAATGATGAATAATACCTAAATTAGTCATTTCAAATATTTGACTTAGTTGATCTTTATATTTAAAAAATAAATTAATTAGATTGCCAATAATAAGAACATCAATAAACCCAATGGGATAGTCTAGCATGTGTGAGATGAGTGCTAAAAGTAGAAGGTCTTGGGTTCTATTCCCTAGGCTCATCACCTTTTTAGCATTGTTCCCACTCTAGGATCAATGGGTCAACCATGAGCATCCCTGATTCAGTGGACTAACTGGCTTAGTGTTCAATGTGATGAGGCAAGTCCACAGTCCATAGTTAGGACTACTATTCACACTTGGTTTTGGATCCGGTTAAATAAGTCATATTACCCAACATTTGAGTGAGTATCCGTAATAAATTTTAATTTATTTTAAAATATATATACATATACATACACACACATGTATGCATGTGTATGTGTGTGATTATATATATATATATAGACACACACACACACACACAAAGATGCTAGAAGGAGGAAAAGATAAGAAATGGTAGGTGGTAGTGATATTTGGGGATGTAAGGTCACCAATGACATCAAGAGTGATAGGATAGGTAATTACAATAGGGTAGACATCAACGATAAGATTGACCATGAGGAGGCATTTATCATTTATGATGGGAATAATAGTAGAGAATTTGGTATTTAAGGGGCAACTTGATGTAGGATAAGGTTAATAGAAAATAAACCAGTGAAAGGTAAGAGGTTGTATGCTTTGGATCCACTTTTTTTAGGCCCTAGTGAATCTAATAGCTTTGGGAGAGCTCTAGGAGTTGAAGTAGGGTCAAATATAGGTAGAAGTCCAACAACCAGTGAGAGGGGGAAAGCCATGGTTTTTTTAGAATGTAAAAATGTTGTCAATCCCTTTCACTCTTGTGGGGAGTTTTGAAAAGAGACTATTTTCAATTCTCAATATAATCTCTCTCCTCAGCTAGTGGATAGTGGTTCTCTCTCCTTTTCTGAGATTATTAGAAAGGATGTGGGAGATGATATGAAAATTATTTGCATAGAGGTGAGGAGAAAAACATTAGGGAAATCATAGCCTAATTACAAACCTAATTTCCTCGGTGATGTGACTCTGATTTTTTCTAATGACTCCTCTATTCTGGAGGTCAGTGATGAATCTATTTCAGCCATGGATCTGGAGGTGTATGGGACAATTCCCCTCATGGGAGGAGATATAAATTTGGGTTAAAAAATTTTGGCCTAAATTTGTTAAGGTAAAACTTTCTTTGCTTTTGAATGGCCTCTTTTTGATTATTTTTCATTATGTGGAGGACAAAGAATTTGTGTAGAACAATAGACCTTGGTTTTTGGAAAATCAAGGTGCATTTATGTTCCCTTCGGCTCTTTTTTTAAATCCCACTAAATTAGTGATTTCAAAATATTTGATTTGGATTAGATTATATAACCTCCCTTTAACATTAAGAGATTTCAAATTGCTTCAACAACTATTATCCAACAAACTAGGATAATTTTTAAATGTGATTAGGTCTTGGTGATATAATAATGTTTTGTTAGATTTTGTATATTGGCCAATTTATCCAAACCCTTCTTTCACTTTGTCAAAATTTTATCTTCCCTTGGCTCATGGACTCAATTCATCAATTATGAAGGGTTTCCAATCAAATGCTTCAAGTGAAACTAGCATGGTCATAAAGTGGTAGTTTGTCCTAAGAAATATAGCTTTGAGTTGGGTTCTTTTTTATTGAAATGGGTAAGGAAAACTGGGTACCCTAATCTTCATCTTGTGAGTATATTTGAAAAACTTGACTCATCCTATTACTAATCTTTAAAAATTAGCTCTAATCCTTTGAATGGTTCTCTAAACCCATTTTAAGGAAATAATTGTTAATCTTGGCTTTTCTCCTCTAGTTATTAAATAAGAAGCACATGGTTCTCCTATAATGGGTTTAAAATTAGCTTTGATGGCACTCCAAAAATGAAGGAACCTTTTCTTGAGAATTTGATTTTGAATAACCAATAGGGTCTTTCCAAGCTTAACACACATATTTTTACTCCCCTTAAATATAATGAGACTATGGTGATTTAGGGTTTGGGAGGCCTATTTTAAAATTATGTGAAGTTATTCACTATTTTAGAATATGGAAAGCATTAATATGGTTGAATCCCCTCAGATTTTTTGTAAGGTATAGGTTTATGCCTCATCAGAAGATGAAGAAGATAAAATTAAATCCAGAGAGATTCTGACTATTGCTCAAAATAAAAGCTTATTTTCTAAACCAAACTTTGGTATTAAAGTTAAAATAGGTGGGAAGACTAAAGTTGAAAGGCTGAAAATGGATGTTATTAATCTCATTTATGGTGGTACCTAGTGGACTATGGAGGCCCTTCTTTCCAATAAGAGTAGATGAAATCTAATAGCTCAAGGGTGAGCTTTTTTTAACCCTATTAAATGTCTGAATAATAAAAAAATTACATTGCAAACAATTTTCCACATAAAATATTATGTTGTATTATTTTGGGTTGATTATTTACAAGGAGGGTAAAAACTTATAAATATTTTATGGGTGGTTGATGGATGCAACCAATTCATATGAACCAACTCTCACAAATAAAACATAAAACAAATTAAACTAACAAATAACTTTGGATAAATAATCCAATAATAAGTAGAAGCTACAACCAAAGTATTATGGGCCATATCAAGTGCATGTAAAGGTAGGGGAAGTTGCATACACACTAGACAAAATTGAAAAGGTAAGGTTTTATGATGTGTTTCATGTGTCATGTTTTTAGAATAGACATAACTATAGATGATTGAGGAAGAAGGTAAGATTATGTTGGACCTAAAGAGCATTGTCGGGGATTAACTTAGGAAGATTAAAAATAGGGTAGTGTATATGCTGAAGGTAAAGTGGAAGGGACTACCCATGGAGGATGAAACTTTGGAAAATGAGGAGTTTGTGGCCAAACATCCGAACCTGAAGAGGGTTCAAAAAAATCTTGTTTTTGGGAGATGATGGGAAAGGCATATGGAAGTTGGAAAGAAAGAGGGATAAAAACAAAATCCCAACATGGTCAAAAATGGTGACCATGGAGGTAAGCATTTAAGAGTGTGATTTTGTCAGAAAACATGTCCAAAATGCAAGGGAATCCTTAGGATTAAAAAAAAATCCCTAATTTTCTTTCATGTAATATGTCAATTCATAGTATATGGTCAGATGGTCAAAGATTTCATGTAGTATATATAGGCCTTTAGTTCCATTCTCATAATGAAACATTTTATACTTTTAGAGTTTGATTAGATATGAGGTTAAATCTATATGAGGAGGGCATGTATTGTACCTAAACATGTATTTATATGTGTGTGTGTGTGTGTGTGTGTGTGTGTGTGTGTGTGTGTGTGTGTGTGTGTGTGTGTGTGTGTGTGTGTGTGTGTGTGTGTGTGTGTGTGTGTGTGTGTGTGTGTGTGTGTGTGTGTGTGTGTGTGTGTGTGTGTGTGTGTGTGTGTATGCGCATACTTACATGTGCATTATTAGTTAACATTATGTCTATTAAATTATATTTTGGGTGCCTAGAGTTAGTGAAGGATCATTCCATGATTTAGTCTTGGAATAATTAGGATTTATATAAATTGAACATAAATGGGAAAATAATCTTAAAGAATGTATATTTTTACAATATCAACTTAATGAAAGAGATAACTACCATTGTGTGAGAGCTCTTTTGTTACAATCATATTTACAAGTGTAATCCACCATTGGGAAATAAGGTGTTCCCAAAATTTCCATCTATCAACATTTCAATCTATATTTTATAGTTTCATTTATTATTATCATTTAGATTTTAGCACTTATGCTCATAAGTATGTGTCCCTACAACTAGGACTGAGATTTACACATGTAGAATGATAGAAAAAAAATAAAAATGAAGTTGATATCTAATGAATCTGATGAAGTCTCTAAAGGAGTGAATAAAAAGTAGCTTCTATGAATATATATGTGTAAAAAAGAGTGATTATAGGTATGTGTTTCATCTGAATAAAATGCATGGTGAAAACCAAAGATGGTTAGCTCAGAAACTATTTTAATTTTTGAAAATCCTAAAAGGGTTGACTCAATTAAAACTTTTGCATAAAAAGATACACAATGATTTAGAAAACCTCAGAAGGTTGGCTCATAAATGCTTTGGCATGAAAATTACCTAGTGGGCAAGTTTGAAAATTGCAAAAGGGTTGGCTCAAAAAATTATGGAGGGTCTAGATAAGTTGCATGGGAATGTTGAGTTTGTTGAAGACTAAAAAAAGACACAATGACTATCCATGAAGAATGAATCTACTGTTACTTTGATACCATATTATAAACAACAACATAGCTTTGAGGCCATATTGGGGAAAACAAATCTTATCATTGAAACCATGTCATTAAAGATAAATCCTATGATATTTTGCAGATGCATCATCCAAAAATTATATATATATATATATATATATATATATATATATATATATATATATATATATATATATATATATATATAGAGAGAGAGAGAGAGAGAGAGAGAGAGAGAGAGAGAGAGAGAGAGAGAGAGAGAGAGAGAGAACTATGCCTAATATGTAATAAATTATGTGCAACCAACAATGGTTGCACCAAAACATGGCTCTATAAAAGACTACATCTTCACCAACTCAAGAGATGACTCTAAGAGCCTTTACTTTACAATAAGACACAAAGGGTACTTTTATAGAAAATAAATAGGTGAGTGAGAGATTGTTATTGGTGGAGTGAAAAGTGGGATCATTATCCAAGTTAAACCTAACTCTTCTCACACATGTGAAGATAAATACCATATTAAATTTTAATTTAAAAATTGTTTCCATATACTAAATCATAGCTTCGTACCACATCTACCTAAGGTGGAGTTCATAAAAAGTGTGAACATGACACACACCAACAATGGGCACCATGCTCCATAATATCATTAAGTGCTAATAATAAATGAACCAATTAAAATTCCTAGTTATAATTGAACAAAAGAATATAAGAGATGAATACAAACAATTTATCGTAATAACATTTTCAAGTTATATGGTATTTAATTCATCCTAGTTTTAAATAAGAATGTAAGTGAATAACAACTCATCTAAAATTTTAGATATTAGTCTATTGTTGGAGTTTGTTTGAAATTCCTATAGATATTTAGTGTGGTTTTGTTGAAATATGTTAGTATTTGATAGAATTTTTGTCCTATTAGGGGATATTGTTAGTTTTTAAGTGTATAAATATTGGCTCTCATCAATATATTATTAACAAATAAAATTGTATTTCTATTAAAGATTTATCAAGATTTAGTATCAGAGTGGGAAAGATTAGGGTGTAGACTATGTGAGGAGAGAAGAAGAACAAAGATATTGAGGATCACCAGAACCTAATCTCATTCATTATCATGCAAGCTTCAAGTGGCATGATTCTTTAAGAAAATGTGTAGCATGCTTAAGAAGTAAGAAATGCATAACAAAAGTGCCACCCAAAGTCAAAGCACTGGTCATATGTGTGAATCACCCCCAACCAAGGAGGAGAGGAGCACTACCCAAAGCACCATTCTAGCTAGAATAACTACTAAGGATCATGCCATATAAAAATTCAAAGCGTTGATCAATAGATTAATGCCACACAATAGTGTGAATCACTATATATGAAGGAAAGAGTAAAGCACCACTCTCATCTATGTAATGGAATATGATATGAAATGAAAATAAACCAATTTAGAAGAAGAAAACAAATATAAAATTCAGCAAAATCATTTCCTATGAGGAGTGCCATTCTTCCTATGAAGTGTCCAACTTTCTTATGGAGCTTCATTTCATAGTTGCATATAGGGCTTTCTCTATTAGTCCATAAGTTTTTTAAAAAAGTAGTCAAAGTTTTTATTCATTTATGTAAAACTAGGGAAACTCTTATAAGTTTGAAAAAATAAATAAATTTCACCTTATAAATGTTTTTCAAAACTATTCCTTGTATACATGAAAAAAGCTATTAATTATGTATTTGGCAAATCAAGTGGACCCAAAAGCAAAACATCAGACCACATTTTTAGGTTTGTTATTTCACACCACATAAATAAAAAAATTCTAAAACTCTATCAATTTTTTATTTAATTGTTTCTATCTTTTTTCCATAGGTCTAAGAAAACACAATTAATTGTGTGATTTTCAAACCAAGAAGATTTAAGCCATGAATTATTTTCCACATTGTATAAAATTGCCTATGAAAACACTCCTTGAAACTATTTTCATATAGACATTATAAATTTTGATCATTAATTATTTATAACATTTTTTAAAGGCATAACACAAGCAAATTAGGGAATTTTAAAATTTATAAAGCTATGCATTTTGTATAATTGCATTACTTGGTATATGTGGTGCCTCTGGTTTAAGTTGATAATTAAAATCATGTTAAATTATTTTATCTAATGTCTAATATAACTGTAACAACGTTTGTGGCTTAGATCCTTTAAATTGTAAGGGATAAATAAGGATTACAATTTCATTTTTAATTTTCCTCCATTTTCCATTTGTCACTATCATTTGACATAAATCCTAACATATTACAATTTTGAGTATATAGGGAAGTTATGCCCACATACAAGTATTTATCTCTAAGTAGGTATCATTGATAGAACTAATCATTTTCATGTATTATCAAATTACCACATGTCACTTTGCTCTCATGTTCTTTAGCATCTCTTTTACATACTATTAGATATATAGAAAAGATGAGATTTGTTCATGTATCACCAAGTATATAGGAAGGTCGAGCATATTGAGAGGTTTAGCATATTGGTCTAATGATATATATAAAGGGAACATATTAGAGTGATAAGGAACTAATTCATCTCACATAGGTAATTTTATTCAAAATGGATGGAAATGGCCCAACATTTGTTCTATGAGATACATAGCTTCTTCATGGAGATAACTATGCTAGATGGAAAACCAAAGTGAAGACTCATATAGAATTTGAATATCTTTGACCGATTCTTGATCGTACACACCCTTGAAACACTTCAAACACTGAACATCAATGTAAGTTCAATAAAGAGAACCTAAAAACATAGTTGATTATTATTTTTAGGGTGTCAGATGAGGTCCAACCTTATATATGAAATGTTTTTATAGCCAAAGATGCTTGGGATAAAATTTTCATCATCTATGAAGCCAAGAATTAGAATACCATACTATATGTATGAATCTAACTTTGGTATCTCAAGTTGAATACATGAGAAAAATTTGAAGGCTTTCTTCATCATGTTGAGACACTACAGGTCTTACTCCAAGCATTAGGTAAGATAGTGTTAGATTCCTCCCTAGTACCCATCATCCTGAAATAATTACCACCATCCTACAATGTATTTATGATGTCTCTCAGTATATAGAGATGAAACTAACTTTTGAGAATTTTGTTAATATGTTGTAGCATGAAGAATCAATGCACACAATTATAGATTTTTAAAAATTCCCAAGTCTAAGCAAGGTAATGCATGTTTTATTTTTAGACACTCTCTTAAATCTACAAAAAATACTAATTACCTTAAGATTACATAATGCAACTAAAAACTACCTAAATTAATTATGTTTAAAATCAATAAATCAAACTAATTTATTAAATATATTTCCTAGTCAAACAAGAGTGCATAAACATCCTCGAGCAATTTTATTTATGAAATTATCCTTTAAATAGTTCATAAAAGTAAATAATAATTAAAAACAATATTTTGTACATCAATTATACGTTAGCAAATACAAATGAAATGATGCCCAATTATTTATCATAAATTATCAATAAATCTATTCTATGATTTTACTTCACTATTTATACTATCGAGAACATAAAGAAGTCACCTACAACTTTGTTTTTTAAAGGAAACACTAGATAATTGTAAAGCTAAACAAAATTTTCAAAATAAACATTTTTCATGCAAATTATAAGTTAATAAAGTGCATAAAAAATTATTATTAAACAAATTTACTAAGAAAACAATAAATTATTCTAAATGTTTGATCCTATTTTCTATGTCAATGAAATTAAAACATTAGTATCGGATTTTTTTTAATATATATTTTGATTTGTGTGTGTTTGTGCACACTCGTGCGTATATATGGAAGTAAGCTTTAAAAACACCTAGCATTCTTGAATGATTTTTCCAAGAAAAAATGTACTAAAAAACACCTATGAAACTAGTTTTAGAATTCATCCAATTTTAGTTGTAAAAACCAACAATAAAATTATTGGAAATTTTAAACCATTCAAAAAGTGTTTCAATACTCATGTTTGATAACTTTTATTTTTGGATATATTTTTACCTAAATACCAAATTAACTTTTATGAGCTAGAAAACACTATTAAACTATTGGTAAAAAAAGGTGATTTAAATCTGATCCATTTTAA